>JARGCU010000016.1:15298591-15899461 GCA_029227775.1 Morpho helenor | reverse complement strand
GCCAGCAGCAACTCTGAACCCTAGAGTGCGCCACCTCTGGGTCGGGACCTCTCAAAATGTACCCCTCCCTCCGCTATTGTATATCAATGCATCGAGAGCACCAGATGCATTGACCCCGTCGGGCACCTAACTCCAGCGAGCGTCTGATAAACTTGAATTGATAATCATAAGTTAAACATAATGAACCTTAAAAAAAAGTCAGCTAAAATGTAATCGTAACCTAAAAAGTTTAACAAAATTTCACGTCCCTACTGTTAACCGTAGAGGAGTTTCCTCATCTGAAGTCAATCCTGGCAGCATCAAGTCATGCTTTTCATAAACATCATCGGGGCTGGACCAGTATGTAAAATTTCAGTTAAATCCGATAGATATAATAGATTCCATCTTTACATACACGGCAAGTTAAGTAAAAGCTTTTAAAAATGACAATCGTGTCACATGCAATGTGACATCCGATATTACGTGCAAACCACGTAACCTCAGTTCCGGATGTGACGCGGCTTTTAACGTCACTAGGGAAAACGTTACTTTTAGCCGTGTGGTATCCGGTTGAGTAGAGACCACCCTCACTTTTTACCGACGTGTCGTAAAAAGCGACAAAATAAGTCGTCCCGCCGTGTGGTATCCGGCTGAGTAGAATAATATAAAAGGTAAGAAAGAGGGTAGTCTATACTACTCAACCGGATACCGCACAGTGGGTCAACTTACCTCAGTCGCCTTTTACGACACCTCGGTAGGAAATGAGGGTGGTCTATTCTACTTAACCGGATACCATACGACGCGTTGACTTACCTTAGTCGCCGATTCCGACACCTCGGTAAGAAATGCGTGTGGTCTATTCTAATCAGCCGAATACCAAACGGTGGGTCGATTTACCGTAGTCGCCTTTTACGACACCTCGGTAAGAAATGAGGGTGGTCTATTCAACTCAGCCGGATACCACAAGGCCGGTATCTAAGATACGCTATTCAGTAATTAATTTATACATTAACTATTCAGTTCACGTTAATCCAATGAAGCCGAAGCAGTGCAAGATTGGTGGTACAAAACTTAAACCCGACTGCGGTCGGAATGTCATAGTCGCAACAGATAAGATATGAAAAGGGCATGTTTTATTTATACTAATGTTATAAAAAGGAAAAATTTGTATGTATGTTTGTAATGTTTTCACAAAAACTAAAGGACTGATTTCAAAAATTCTTTCATCATTGGAATGCCTATTTTACATTTTTTTTATATGGGGATCCGTCATAAAAATGTAATAAGGTATAAAAAATTAGTCATAAAAATCTGTCATCGCGTGCGCGAAAACTATTGATGATAGAACAAAAAATGTTCTACAATATTGTTATAAAACAAATGGTCGGTATGTACGCGGTTGAAACCGCGGGATATTACTAGTTTCTCTTTATAAACAAGCGTAATTTTTTACAAAATAAAAAAGAAACAATAAAAAAAAGGAATAAATATTTACGTAGTTAGGGATCGATCGTAGGTATTTACATTTCTAGAGACTGCCCGTTCCCCGAATAAGCTATGCTGACTTGACAGTTTATGGCAAAATAGTGGTTTATATTCAATATAAATTTTAGTATTTTGTAATTCCCAAAAACAGGGCTAAAATGATTTTTTTTACATAAAACCTAGCTAGATCGATTTTTCTCCCCCAAATCCCCTACATGATGAATATCAGGAAATTCGTTGGAGCCCTTTCCGATCCGAAAATATATATATACACTTAACAACAACATTAACTCATTTAAATATTAAAGATATAATATTAACTCATTTGAATATTAAAGATATAAAATTAACTCATTTAAATATTAAAGATTTTAACTCTTTACCCGGGATAGTTGCAGCTATCCCCATATCAAAAATCAACCATTGCTCGAATGGGATTTAAATGAAGGATAAATGGACTAATACATTAACAATATTAGCATGGATTAACATAGTTTGTTACTATAAAACTATTAAATGGATTTAGATCTATATGTATATCGTATGTTTATTACTAGCTTAGTCCAACGGTTTCATATGAAAAAGTGAAGTAGCCGCCTGTTACTATACCACTGCTGGGAATAGGTCTCTTCTCTCAGTTTTTGGAGAGAAGGATTGGAGCTAAGACCTACCACGCTGCTCCAATACGGATTGGTTAGTTACACATATCCCTAGTATTCTCTAGAGCAGGGCTTCTTAAACTTTTTTATATAGCGACCCCCTTCAAGCTTAGGAAATTTTAAACGACCCCCTCCTCCACATAATGAAATATATATTAACCGTAGATGTAGATGTTATATCGCACTATTTTACAATATAAATAACAGTTTTGCATTGCCACTTTTGCAAAAAATAGTTATAATAAAACTACAATAGTATTTTGTATGATTTTTATTTGTACTTATATTCGTACGTAGTGTGTATACTAATTTTAAAATTTTATTTATAATTGTTGTAAACTAACAAATCATAAATTTAATAAAATCTATTTGATTAAATTTAATGAAAAGGGGTAATGAAGGAACTTAGGAGGAGAAATATCAATAAATCTTTGTTAGAAAAGTTCTTTAAAGGACAGCTGCAGCCATGTAGTTGTATCAATAATGATTGAAAAGTACAGATCTTTGCGACGCCCCTTTCAGTAGTCTCGCGACCCCCCTGGGGGTCGCCACCCACAGTTTAAGAAGCCCTCCCTGCTCTAGAGATATGTAGGTTTCCTCACGATGTTTTCCTTCCATTCTACCATTCTACTTGGGCATAATTTGTATAGTCCTAGCGTGTAAGTAATTTAGATAGATATAACTTGTACATTTTTGCTGTAAATAAAAAATAAATAAAGAACTTGCGAATAAGCTATTTAATACCATAGCAAAACTATGCTAAATATATTCATTCGTTGTGATTCTACAAAGCTTTCCGAACGTTTGTGTTTCTAATCATTAGGTGCGAATAATAGTGCGAAATCCATGACTTTATTTATTAGGACATAGTGATATTAAATTCGTTTCAAAATGGCAATGGATACAATGGCAGTTGAACTGCCGGATTTGGCGACCCACGCACCACATTCAGCGGAGGAGACTGCAGAAGAAAAGTGAGTATATTCTTCCGTAATAGACATCCATTAAACTGAAATAGACCAAGGTCACATATTCATAGAACTTTCTTAAAAAACTTCATTTGCGGGCTTTGGTATATATTTATATGATAAAATAGGCGAGTTCTGTTTGTTTCTACCATCACTAAAAATTGTTGTAACATGACCTTTTCAACAAATCGTCGTCCTCCTGCCCTTATCCCACTCTAAGTGGGGTCGTCACTTCTTCTTCTTCTTCTTGAACCGATGGACGTCCACTGCTGGACATAGGTCTCTTCATGGGATCTTCAGAACACACGATTTTGTGCCGCTTGTATCCAGCGGTTCCCCGCGATCCTTTTGAGGTCGTCTGTCCATCTAGCAGGGGGTCTTTCGACACTGCGCTTTCCGGTGCGGGGTCGCCATTCCAACACTTTGAGACACCAACGTCCATCGGTTCACCGCACTATGTGCCCCGCCCATCGCCACTTCAGCTTTGCGACCCGCTGAGCTATGTCGGTGACTCTGGTTCTTCTACGGATCTCCTCATTTCTGATTTGATCACGTAGAGAAACTCCGAGCATAGCTCGCTCCATCGCCCGCTGAGCGACTCTGAGCTTTCTTATGAGGCCCATAGTCAGCGACCAAGATTCAGAGCCATAGGTCATCACTGGCAACACGCACTGTTCGAAGACTTTAGTCTTCAGACACTGAGGAATACTGGGGTCGTCACAACATGTTATAAACATGCTGTCACATGATGTGGCTGCGTTTTTACGACCGGCCGCCTGCCTGACGTCATCTTTCCTTAGTCGTATTTTACGACACCTCGGTTGGAAAGAGGGTGGTCTATTCTACTCAAACGTCTGAACTACTCACCCACCGTGTGGTATCACACGGTGGGTCAACTTACTTGTACCTTAGTCGCCTTTTACCACACCTCGGTAAGAAATGAGGGTGGTCTATTCTACATAGCCGGATACCACACGGCACATGGATGAAGAAATATAAGTACTGAGAGAATTAATAATTCTAACAATTAAGATAGGATTATAGGATAGATTTGTAAAATATGTTGTACCTTAACTGTAAAAGATATTTTACGGAAGAAATCTATACTAATACATAAAGCTGAAGAGTTTGTTTGTTTGAACGCTTTAATCTCAAAAACTACCGGACCCATTGAAAAATTATTTGAGTATAAGATAGTCCATTTATCCAGTAAGGCTATAGACTATATATCATCACTCTAATATGAATAGAAGAGGAGCAACAATAAAAAATAGTACGAAAACAGCAAAATTTAAAGCTTTCCTTGCCTGCACTAAGTAAACAGTGATAGTTATTCAAAAGTCATTTATTACAAAATTGTTTCCGTCTAAAAGTTCTGAAAGTCTGCGACAGCATATGTCTAACTTTTAAGGTTAACCCAATTTAACCATTTGTTTTGGTTATCAAAAGACTATATTATTAGTTTTAATCTTTCCACGCGGGCGGAGTCGCTGACGATTGCTAGTATACAATACGATATATAATAAATAGCGTGTTTTAAACTCTTAAAATTAATGGAAACCACTTTTAATTTATATGCAGTCATTAATCTTGAGCCGTGAAAGGTCAGATTTACCAACTACCGGGAGAACGAGAAAATAATATTTAAAGAAATAATAAAGCGAGAGCCCGTGATACCCAAACCTTCGTCATTTTATAAAAGCTGAAAGTTTGTCAGTGCATGCTCCCAACACAGGTTATAACGATTGTAGATTATGAAATCTGGATCATAGTGGCTTTGGGAGATACGCGGTACTCAAGGTTGCAAAATACCAATCTAATTTCGTCAAATTGTAAAGGCTGATTTTTTGGTATTACCTATAAGTAATATTAAAAATATGAGTAATATTAAAAATCACGTCAGTCAAATAATATTAAAAATCGCGTCAGTCAATGCCAGACACTTAGCATAGTGGAAACCCCCTGACAGACACCCGTAATGTTCATGAAATTTTAATTCTATTTACGTCATAGTATTAGAGCTGATTTTCATATATATTACTTGGAGGTGATGTTTCCCCATCAGACAGACATTTTCGATAGTTCCAACCCCTGCCAGACAAGCATAAAAGGTAGCGGTAGGAGAGAGCGCGAAGTATATATATGGTAGATGAGAGCGAGAGCCAGTTAGGTCGTTACTTACTGCTCAGTTTTTATTTATACTGCGATATATGTACTAAGAGTACATGCTAACATCAGATAATATAATTTTATTTGCTATCTTCAAGTATTGTTAATTTAATATTGTAATGATAACCTTTATGATTTGCCGCCCAGCTATTTCTGAAAACAAACTGATGCCTTTGTGTTCGCCGTCACTCTTTCACATTTTCACAATATTTCACATTATACCTTGTAAGAAGGCAGATAGACATCATTTGCTATGTCTTTATTGTAATATGGCATATTATAGGCTAGCGTCCCTACTAGATCTTGATTAGATTAGAGGCTGGCTCGTTGGCGCAGTGGGTAGTGACCCTGCCTTCGTCACCACGGGTCGCGGGTTCGATTCCCGCCGAGGGCCAACATTTTCAATAAATGAATTTGTTGGTCTTTGAGCCTGGGTGTATATTTGTATTTAAGTATGTATTTAAAAATATATAAGTATATATATTCACCAGTTGTCTGTCTACCATAACACAAGTATTAAATTACTTACTTTGGGGACGGACGACCGTGTGTGTAAGTGTCCCATATATTTATTTATTTATTAGATATAACTGTATGAAAATAATACACAAGCTATCTAAACGGAATCCTCGACTAGCATTAATGGATCGCTCTTGACCTGTTTTTATTATATTGTTTTATTTTATAATACATAATATTTTTTTATAAAGCATCGACGTAGACGAATGGCACGAATAATTAATAAATTGAATATTTTATGTTAATTATTGTCAGTAAAAGGTTAGTAAAGAACATTGAAAAAAAAACGCGCTTTTTTTGTCTTTAAACTCTATATCCATTCTCCTCATACTGAATCTCGGAAAAGGCTCCAACGATTTTCATGAAATTCAGCATGTAGGCGGTTTTAGGGGGGAAAATTCGATCTAGCTAGGTGTCATATCAGAATAATGTCTTTTGTCCCTGTTTTCGGACATTGAATAAATGTAAAATGTAGACTAGAATATAAATCTATTTTAGCTATTTGTTAAGTTGTGATAGCCCAATGGTGAACGGGCGGACTAAAGAAAATACCCGGAATCAAGCCCATATTATTACAAACCTTTACTTTTTTTGTTTTTTTTTTATACTTTTTAAATAAAATTACCTAATGACTATTTGTTGCTGGTAGTATAGTATAAATAATGTTCCACTTTCATCACAAAGTTTTTAGATTAAGCTAACACGGCTGTCGCTAGGATGGGGGATTTTTTATCGCCTCAGCTATTATTGTAACATTACCCCATGGGGCTGGAGATATTCTCGCGCCGGCAATTTGGGTCAGCACTGATATTGATTGTTTGTATTGCTATACTCATGATATCGCTATAGTTCTGGAATGTTCTTGCGATATTAAAGAATTCTGTATTCGAGGCTGAGACATTGTAGGAAATATTTTGAACATTTCTTTAACTTTAAATTTATAGAATTAGGCGTTACTTTGCGGAGATCCATAATACGAAAGTAATAATAAAACAACTTTATTACTATTGTTTTTCTTTAACTTTAAAATCATTTCGGCATCTGTAAGCATTAAAAATGCTTAATTACTTAATAAGTTTAATAGAAGTTAGGGGCAAAAGTAATAATATATTTCTTTCTATAATCTGCGATGAAGTAAAATAAAGAATAAATATAATGGTAAATGTAGAGTGGACTATCCGTTTTCATACCTGATACATGCAGGATTCGCAAAAACACATGCACAAACCTCCACCACCGCCACCTCAATACTCAATTACTACACACGTTCACTATCACAAACTCAACAATCGTTTAACCCCCCAACCGAAGCATCATCAGGAGTTTGACTCCACGACAATCGCAATGCTTTGCGATTTCGTCGTTTGTTAGCATTATATATATTTTCTATTTTACTTCATTTCACGGATTATAGCAAAATAATTCAATTATTACTTTTGTATTACCTATGGATCTCCGCAAAGTAACGCCTAATTCTATAAATTACAGGTGATGTTTTGCAGAAGCGATGTGCAAGTGGGGTTTTGAGTTTTATAATAATTTTAGATTAGAGTTCAAGTATATTAAACTCATCTAGAGAAAAGTTTAAATTAATCGTACGAATAATGCTTATACGTAAAGCATATTACACTATTGAAGGTTCATCATTCTCTTAACCTTATCCCACTCTAATTGGGGTCGGCGCAACATGTTTAAACATGATGTTACATGAATTTGATAGGTATTTTACGACAGATAGACTGCCTGCCTGACGTCAACTTACCTTAGTCGCCTTTTACGACAACTCGGTAAGAAATGAGGGTGGACTATTACTGAAGCCGCTAACTTTTATATCTAACCTTGAATATTCTCTTCTATATGCAATATCAAGTTAGAACGTGTAATGTTTATCCGACATGCTTTTAAAGTTATCACGTTTAAACCAACTTAAACCACTTTGTTAACACTTATCAGTAAAATTTACATAACATGGTACTTTTTAACGAGCGAAAGTAAACATATTTTGAAAAACAGCGTACAGTGTTTAATAATAACACTTGTGGTGTTATGGTATGTGGAATAGAGCAAATTTAACCGTATTTTTAATCACTGGACGGTGAGACAGTGTGACTTTTATTAGGACAAAAGGATGACAGGTTTATACCCCGGGATGGCACCCATGAGTTTTCTATTAAAATATTATCTATACTAATATATAAAGATTAATAGTTTGTTTATTTGTTTGTTTGAACGCGCTAATCTCAGGAACTACTGGACCGATTCGAAAAATTCTTTCAGTTTAAGATAGTCCATGTATCAAGGAATCACGCTAAGGTGAATAGGAGAGGAGCATCGATAAAAAATATTACGAAAACGGTAAAATTTAAAACTTTTCTTGCGTGCACTGAGTAAACGGTGATAGTTATTCAAAAATTAATAGTTATTGAAAAATGATGTCTTACAAAATTGTTCCCCTCTAAAAGTTCTAAATACAAGTCCGCGACAGCATATGTATAGCTTTTAGGGTTAACCCACTGTAACCATTTTCATGATTATCAAAAGACGGAAGATAAAGTTTTTAAAATTTCCACGCGGGCGAAGCCGCTTGCGATTGCTGGTATTTAATAGTTGAACGGGAAGACAGTGTGACTTCAAACAAGACCAAAGGGGAGTTTATATCCCGGGATGCTAAAAGCTTTTAAATGGGTGAGGAACAGGCTCTTACTTATACTATTTGAAGATCTCCAAAGAATGAGATGAATGAATGAAAATGAAGATCTTGAAGTTATCCAAATGACGCAATATTTTCTAGTATACATTTTAACGACAATTATCCAACACGTTTTTAAAGTACAAAAGCATTGTAGCGAGCGTGACCGCGGCGCATGACTCCGTGTTTGGCTTCATTGTTTTGTCCCAGTTCGAACCAGTTGTCTCCGGCTTCGTTTACATCCTAACAAGTAGGTGATTATAATTAAACTGCTCGTTAACGCATTTGTGACATATAGTTGACTCAGAGGGATACGCCGTGTGTATCCGGTTGTGTAGAATAGTACCAACCTCATTTCTTACCAAGCTGTTGTAAAAGGTAACTAAGGTAAGTCTACCCACAGTGTGGTACCCGGTTGAGTAAAATAGACCACCGAGGTGTCACAAAAGGCGGCGACTAAGGTAAGTTGATCCCCCGTTGGTGTATCCGGCTGAATAAAATAGTAGCACCCTCATTTCTTATCGAGGTGTCGCAAAAGGCGACTAATAAGGTGAGTTGACGTCAGGCAGTCGGCCGGTCGTTAAATACGTAAGTCAAATCTTTTGACAACATGTTTGTAAAATGTTGTGCCGACCTTACTTAGAGTGGGATAAGGGCAGGAGGACGATGAATTTTATTATTACTTCTGCAAATGATTGTCATTAAAACTTTTATAGATATGTAAATAACGGCCATAAAAAATTGCAAGATAGAGAAGTTTATTCATTCTCAACTTTAGGATTAACGTAATAAAGTTTAAAAATGATTTGCCTTTTACAAGTTAACAACGGCACATTTCGACTTATAATATTTAACTTGTTTCTGACACAATTACTTAATTAACATTATATCAAAAGCACTTTAAATTCCTGCAAGAATTCCGGTTTTTAATACTGGCTTTGAAAAAACTATGCATCGCCCATGGGCTGCAATAGAGGCAACTCAAAAATCCATGTTTTGAGATAAATGGGCTTAAACTTTAAAGGTTTCATGTTAATGCATAAAAAATGCTTTAGTTAGCTAAAGTAGTTAAGCGAACGACTTAATCTTTAATTTTAATGAGTTAATCTTGTATATATATTCTGAATTTCGGAAACGGCACCAACGATTTTTATGAAATTCGGCATGCGACGGTTTTCACGAATGACTGACTAAATTCGGGTCGGACTAGATAGGTTTTTAGATCTAGTTTTCAGGATCTAGGTAGGTTTAACTGAACACTGAACAGTTCCCGCCGCGATAACGTCGTGTAAAGAGCTCATGAATAATTTATTTATTGTATACTACCGGTCTGGTCACACGTTGCTGTGGCTGTCTGGTTTTTAATTTCCCTCGAAACAGAACTCAACAGTTAAAAAATGCTCCGATCGCTACCAAACTGGATTGTATCTTTTGGAGTTTCTTGCTGGCTCTTACCGGTAGGAACAGCATTCCGAACCAGCAGCAGAGTTGACGATTCAAAAGCACTTGTTTACGAGTTTACTTGAATAAAGTATAGTAAGTACCTGGTTGACCAAGGATTGCTCGGTAATTTTTTACACAATAAAAAAAGAAACTTAAAAAAAAAGAAAAAAATAATAAGGTAGGCGAGGCTCGATCCTAGGTATTTAGGAGCGCCCGTTCCCAGAATAAGCTACGCTGACTACGCTGGCAAAAATAGCGTTTTATATTCAATATAAATTTTAGTATTTTTAATGCCCAAAACAGGGATAAAACGATTTTTTTTAAATAGAACCTAGCTAGATCTATTTTTCTCCCCCAAAACCACCAACTGAATTTCAGGAAAATCGTAGAAGCCGTTTCTGAGATTCCGAAAATATATACATACAAACAAGATTAACTCATTTAGATATTAAAGATTTTGAATTGGAATAAGCATGGACTATCGTGCTACCTTATTGATAATGGCAAGATACATGGATTCAACATTAAACATGTTTTCCGTCAGACGTAGCTGTGACGTCGGCGAGCGGCGCCTGGCTCGGCGCCAAGCGTCGAGTGCGCGTGGTCACTGAACATATTTAGTTGTATCGAATTGTATAAACAAAGCCATGTCGTGTGGTATCCGGCTGAGTAGAATATACCACCCTTATTTCTCACTGAGGTATCGTGAAATACGATTAAGGTAAGTTGATGTCAGGCAAGCGGCCGGTCGTAAAATACGTAGCCAAATCATGTAACAAAATGTTTTTAACATGTACCAACCCTACTTAGAGTGGAACAAGGGCACTATATATGAAAGAAAAAGTATTTACGTAGGTTCCTTATAGACTCCGAAACGGGTAGACCGATTTTAATAAAATTTCTAAATAATCTATAGAATGATTATTTTTTTTACGAAGTTGACTAATGCTGTTAGCCGTAATGGCTTTGACAGCGTCACCGATAAGACGGGCGAGCGCAGAAGCATCGCCGAGAAGAAATGGATGGTACAAGCGAGTGCATTATTCGGACCCGCCCTACAGGGAGCGTCGCCTTAAGGGTTTCTCCTGCGAGACTGAGCCTCTGCTTAAGGCGATCTCTATAGAATGACTCCAGCAATTTAATAATATACTTGTAAAGTACTTTTTAAGTTGCCAAAATAAGTAAAAATTGCGCAGCTGTGTACGTTCTTTTGTCGCTTTATTATCCCAGCCCGTAATAAACTCGACTGTCGGCATAACACATGCCGAACTTTCTAAGAAATCCGTGCTTTTGTTTACAAATTGGGATTGCATCTAAATGCAGCTAAATTTGTACTTTCCTTGTCATCAAGATGCCTTAAATATCACAAAGTATGAATAAAATATTTAAAAGACGTCACACAAAAATAATAGACGCAATAGCGATCAAATAAGAATTGTTTTTTTTATATATTTACTAACATTGTCTGAAATAACCTTTTTTTTCTAATACAGATTTTTCTTCTCTCTTTTTTTTCTAATACAGATATTTAAGGCATCTTGATGACAAGGAAAGTACAAATTTAGCTGCATTTAGATGCAATCCCATTTTGTAAACAAAAGCATGGATTTCTTAGAAAGTTCGGCATGTGTTATGCCGACAGGCGAATTTATTACAGGCTAGGATAATAAAGCGACAAAAGAACGTACACAGCTGCGCAGTTTTTACTTATTTTTGCAACTTAAAGTACTTTACGAGTATATTATTAAATTGCTGTCGTTATCCACTGGTGTAATTCTATAGATTATTGAGAAATTTTATTAAAATCGGTATGCACGGTCCCTTGAGGGTCGTTATATAGAGTTTGCATTGTATATGTATAAAAAGAAATAAATAAAGTGAGCAAGAAGCTTTGTTCTATTAATTAAAATACTATTTCAACCGAAAGGCCGAAATAACGATTAGTAAACAAATACTTTATGAATGCGATTCGGCTCGCTTGAATTACAGCGCATTTCTGACGTCACGTGCATGACCTTAGCGTGTTTATTTTGGGATCGCCCGAAATAATATATAGGAAAACACCTCTCACATTATTGTGATATGAAAGTTCATTGAATATCAAATCGACAAACGGATATACAAAAGTAAGGAAAATATTTTATACAACGTGTTTCATATACAAACTTCTTCATTATAGTTGTCAATAATATAAAAAAAATTGTCGCCGTCAATGTCACAATGAAATGATGAGAAAGAATAAATGGGTTGACTTTTGACAAAATTACTTTTTTTATTGAATAAGCATAAAGGAAAATTATCGTTGTTATATAAATTATTTTAATATAATCAACGGTAAATCTAATACATGTAATGCTTAATGTAGACCAGGTCTGCTTAACCCCGCAATGCTCCCATAGTGTGGCCCGCGGACGAATTTTGAACGGCTCGCCTACGCATCAAAGATTATTGTTAACATTTAGCAAAATATTAAACCCTCAAAACTATTAATTTAGTATAGTAAAATTACCGGCGTCTTCCTATCCCACTTCTGAAACTCCTCTCCTTTTTGAGCTCAAGCCTATCACATTACTTTTTTAATATTTTGTAAGTTATTATTCATAATATGCAAATTGAATTGTACACACAAAATTTTGTATACAATACTGTTGTGGCCCGCCAAAAACTTGTATCTTCCGTTGGCCCAATCGTTAAAAAAGTTGGGCAGGCTTGATGTAGAGTGTACTATCCGTTCTTATACCCGATACATGCAGAATTCGTATAAACATCACCAATAACATAACAATGCATACAAGCACTGCATACAATCATCCGTGTAATAAACATACAGACAGGCAGACTCGCACTTATAATATTAGTAATTATTATCTATCCGTTGATTGCTTTAATCTTCTTTCATTACCTCGCAAATACATTACAATGTTCTCAATAGCGGATAAAAACCAATTTCAAAATCCATTGACCCATTTCCCAACGCGGCTAAGTGCGCAATATTCGCGATGAATAAAATGGCACGTCATGGGAGGAATGTTTTATGGGACGTAATCCGATTCCAAGCGGTTCCATAGATTTCCGCCCTTGACCCAAAAACTACGCCCTCGGATATTATCTAACCCACTTATCAGCGTAGAGAACCGTGGAGGAAGTGTTGTTGAGAAACAAGGTTAGGGTAGTCTGAAATTGAAAGCTGTAATACTATACTAGTGTCTCTAAGTAGCAAGTAAGACCGGCTGCCCGCGGGATCTTCTTCTTCTTCTGGGAGTAGTGGCTTTGCAAGGCCTGAGGGTCCAGTATCACTTTGACCATTACTGATCTATTGTGATCGGCACTGAAAATGCCGCTGGGATAAAATCTGCAAACAGGACGTCCTCTGTTGCACTCTCTGTCGCATTTACAGACCATATGGCAGGCTTAGTGACGTTGGGAAGTCGAGTTCTTGGGTCAGATCCGCCTAAAGGCGCATCCGGCGCAGGCAACTCGCTAAACACGTGTGCTGTCCTAACTGGGACCTTCCGGGTGTTCCGAATGGGGCTTATCGGACGCTAATAAGATATGAGGTGGTCGATGTATCTTGTGCTCCCGATGCATTGTCGAACGGAGGGAGGGGCCACTTTTAGGATTATGTTGCACTCTGGAGTTTAAAGTTGCTGCTGGCGCGGATGGGAGCAATGTGTCTAACGGTACCGTGTCCCCGCCACCAGCAGCGTGGTGGAATACTGTTAAGTTGTTTAGTCGGTGAGAGTCAGATATACCCGCCGCTCGTCCCCGTCAAGCGGTGACTACCCATATTGGGGTTTCCTGCCAACAAAAAATAAAGTAAATTTTGGAATATTTCGATCTTTATGCTCCGAAGATTACAGATTTGAGCGTTCATAGCACAAGGTTATACAGAATGCCAGTCATTACAACAACGCTTTTTATCAAGTGCCAAGTATACACGGAAATAAAGTCGTTATCGCTGCGTTAATTGGACTCATAATCGCCTGTCAATCAAGAGCTCCCCATCCGGTATGTAATGTTTACACATGATTATAGTCATAAAACATGGCACTGAACAAATAGCCATTAAAACGTTTAATGGCTCGGGGAGATTCGGCATGCAAATAAAATACCTAGCCGAATCATATGACAACATGTTTAAAACATATTGTGTCGACCTTTCTTGTTTTATACAGGAAAACCCCTGACTGGGAACAGACGGCGGTTATGTCGGACTCGCGCCGACTTAAACGACCTGTGTGCTCAACCACGCTGCTGATGTAGAAGACAGGGTACCGTTGTATGTTTTTCCCCCATCCCCTTCGACAGCCGCTCTGATCCCAAAGACACCACCTCCGTGTTGACCTTTCAAGTGCTGCAAAACGATGCTCCGGGGACTTGTCAGCCAGGCATCCGATATACCCCGTTCGGGATGCCTGAAGGTCCGTGTTAGGGTGGCAGGCGGTGGGTTTGGGCAAGTCGCTAACACCTGGACTCACCAGTAGCAGATTGGATCCAGAACAAGAGTTCCCAGAACCGCTCCGCCGCCTCCTTCCGCAGAACAGAAGGAGGCCATCGCTGCCTGCGATCGCTCCCTGCCCGCGGCTGCTTCATGATACGGTGGACAGTGAGCAACCGTGCCGCAAGTAGGGACCCCAGCAACTTAGTGCTCGTTTGCCTACTGTCGTCGCCTCCCCCCCGTGTAATTTTTATAGACGTTTTCCTCGCAAACCGAAGGTGCCCGTTCCCATTGCTGGCTTCCGGGCTTTGTCGACGGTGGCCGAAAACAGACAGACAAGCCAGACTTAAACAAACCTAACTGAACCCGTCGCTCATTAGAGACTCCACTCCAACCCTCCTGGAGTCCCCGGTCCATCCAGATTGCCCCTTAGTCATCATAATCAGAGGGACAACTGGATTGGCCACCCCACAGTGGTCCGTTTGCCTAGACTAAGGAATACATATCAAAGTATTCCAAATGACTGCCCAGGGTGGGCCACAAGGACAACCACTTTGGCACCTCATGTTGTGTAAACCCCACTTAAATTTAGGGTTAAAAATTTAGGATTAGGGCAGGAGAATGATAACACAAAAGAAACAGCAATATTATATTTTGACGCATAAAATTGAAAGTCAACTTATAATATTTTATACATTGTGTGAATCGCTCTGATAAATTCACGTTATTTTAACTCATTTTTTTTCATTAAACTATTTATACAGTAATGTTATATTTTTAAACCTAATTAACAACTAGGTAAGAAATATAATTAACTAGTAAAGAATCTCGTGCTTTATATAGTTGTTTAATATATGCTGATTAGTAATTAATGTGTGTATATTTCCTACATTTAATTAAATATTTAATTAATGATAATACCTTAATAATGAGGTTATAAGGCAAAACATGTATCAAATAATTATAATGTTTAACTTAATAATTATAAGTACAAGGTATTAAAGCGACTTGAACGAAGTCATATTACAAGTAAGTAGTAGATTTTAAAATTTTGCAATCTATAATGATTATTATATAAACATATGGGTTACATCGCGATAAAATCGATTTATCTTTGTATTAAGTATCCCCAATGATGTACTATTTGATATTTTCTTGTTACTGAAGAAACAATCGCAACATCGCGCAATATTTTTAATTGCTGCTCCTCTCCTATTCATCAAAGCGTGATGTTACAGTCTTCTTCGATAAATGAACTATCTTAAAATCAAAGAATTTTTCTAATCAATCCAGTAGTTTCTGAGATTAGCTTGTTCAAGCAAACAAACTCTTCAGCTTTATATATTAGTATAGACAGCCGATAGAAAGATTAAAACCGCAATAATATAGTCTTTTAATAACCATAAAAATGGTTAAAGTGGGTTAACCTTTAAAGCTAGACATATGCTGTCGCTGACTTTTATTCAGAACTCTTAGGGGGGACAAATTTTGTAGTACATGATTTTTGGATAACTATTACCGTTTTCTCAGCGCACGCAAGGAAAGCTTTAAATTTTGCCGTTTTCGCAATATTTTTTATGACTGCTCCTTTCCTTTTCATCTTAGCGTGATGCTATAGTCTATAGGCTCCCTCGATAAATGGACTATATAACACTCAACGAATCTTTCAAATCGGTCCAGTAGTTCCTAAGATTAGCGCGTTGAAACAAACTCTTCAGCTTTATATATTAGTATAGATATGCTAGCTGAGAATATTTAATGAGAACTTTTCACATTGTCACCAGATACGATCGTCTCTTGCGCCGCGCCCGTAGCGAGGATCTCACGGAGGTGTCGGGCATCGGCTGCCTCTACCAGAGCGGGGTGGACCGCCTCGGTAGGCCGGTCGTCATCTTCATCGGCAAGTGGTTCCCAATCTCCGACATCGACTTGGACAAGGTTGGTGTCAACTAGCAAAAGTCAAGTGATATTTGTGGTTGCATTACTTGCTTAGTTTAGCTTAATTACATCAGTTCAAAGTTGCTAAGCTATTTTTGAGCTTTAAATATAGAGTACCTGGTTGACCGAGCCTTGCTCGGTAATTTTTTACAAAAAAAAAAAATTTTTTTGGGGATCAATCCTATTTACATTGAGGCTGCCTGTTCCCCGAATAAACTACGCTGACTTGACACTTAAATACAATGACATACATCCAAAATCAACTCATTTAAATATTAAAGATAATGAAAAAAGAAAAGATTGTGGGGGAAAATGAGGCCTACGCCTCACAAGGGGGTAATTTGATTCTTTGGGGGGTGGAAGGTAATTTAAAATTGGACTTAACACGTGTTTAACCCTTAAGCTTCGTGTCATTTAAATGAAATTCTAGATTTAGAAGCCAAACTTAACGGAAAGTAAATTCATCTTAAAACATATGTATGTTACACAAGGGGACTTATTGGGGAATATGGGTAGAATGGGTCCTGCAACGACAGACGTCCCCGCAATTAGATAGATAGAAGGGGACTTAAGAATATTAGACAGGTTAAGGGCATGGCACAATAAATGTTGGGAGGCACTTCCGTAGAAGAACCAAAGTGAAGGACATGGGCCAACTGGTCTTAAAGCTGAAATGGTAGTGGGCTGGAACATAGTCTGAAGAACCGTGGGGTGTTGGGGCCATAACGTGCTAAAGTGGCCTACATTAGAGGGATTGACGACCTCATAAAGCCGTGGGGAGCCGCCGGATCCATGCGGCGTGGGAGATCTTTGAAGACACCTAAATCTAACAGTCGTCGTCTATTGGTTGAAGAGTCTCTCTCTTCAATACATAAAAGTTATAATCAAATTATTTTGGTGTGATCTGCGTTTGTTAAAAAATCTATGAAATGCTAAGTGTAGGAGGCAAAACCGTTCCCATACCTTATACATGCAGGATTGCATGTATCACAGGACACCTACACCAACAGCACACTACACTAGCACTGCATACATTCACTACGATACTCTCAACGATCGTTTCGTCCCGTAACCGAAGCATCATGAGATAAGCTACACGACTAAAAAGCAGAGTAGTCGCGGAATATATTATAGAAAAATAATTCTATTATATCGTTTACGCCGTGTGGTATCCGGCTGAATAGAATAGTACCACATTTCTGACCAAAGTGTCGTAAAAGGCGACAAAGGTAAGGACCCACCGTTTGGTATCCGGTTGAGTAGAATAGACGACCCTCTTTGTTACCGAGGGCCGTGAAATACGACTAAGGTAAGTTGATGTCAGGCAGGCGGTCGTCAAATACGTAGCCAAATCATGTGACAACATGTTTATAACATGTTGTACAGGCACCACTTAGAATGGGATAAGGGAAGGAGGACGATGATGTGTTGAAGAGGTCGTGTTACAACAATTTTTAGTGATGGTAGAAACAAACAGATCTCGCCTATTTTATCATAAAAAACTTTACCAAACTTCTCTCATACTTACTTCGAATTCTATTATACCTTTTATATTATGTAATTCCGCAAAGTAACGCCTACTTCTATAAATTATACAGTACACAGTTAAAAGGTATCATTAACGTCTGTTTGTTTCACAGGCGCTGTTGTACCTGATCAAGCTCCTCGACCCAATAGTGCGCGGGGACTATGTGATCGCTTACTTCCACACCCTGGCCTCGTCGAGCAACCACCCGCCTTTCTCGTGGTTGAAGGAGGTCTACACCGTGCTGCCTTACAAGTAATATTCTTAATCTATATATGTAAAAGAGATTACAAGTGTATAAGGGCAAGTCTCAAAGTTGTGGCCATTATATAATAGTACGAGATTAAGATGGTATGGACATTTATGACGAGGAATGAAAATAATGTTACCAAACGTCTGTAAATATGAATGATTTCATTTATAGTTAGAAGTAATTTACATTTATTTTGATATATCCTATATAATCTAGTACATGGTTGACCGAGCTTGCTCGGTAATCTCTTACAAAACTAAAAAAAGAAACTTCAAAAAAAAAATAGGGTAGGTGGGGCTCAATCGTTTTTTCATTTCTCGCGACCAACCGTTCCTCGCTACGCTGCTACGCTGACTAGACATAAATTCAATTCAATATAAATTTTAGTATTTTTTAACGCCCAAAACAGGGATAAAACAATTTTTTTTTTAAATCTAGCTAGATCGATTTCGCTAAGGGCCAACATTTTCTTTAAACAATTTATTTGTTCTTTGAGTTCTATGAGTGTGGATGTATATATGTATTTAAATTTATAGTACCTGATGATCTGGACCTGGGATCGGGACCTGGTAATCTGGATCTCGATCCCGGGTATTTAAACTTTTTAAGTCTGCCCGTTGCCCATTGAGCTATCACAACTTTACAAATAACAGCTACAGTTTCATTAACATTCTATTCTACATTTTAGAATTGTTCCGAAAACAAGGATAAAACGACATTTCTTTCAAATGAAACCTAGCTAGATCGGTTTTTCTCCAAAACCCCTACATACTGAATTTCAGGAAAATCGTTGTAGCCGTTTCCGAGATTCCGAATATATATATATATACAAGATTAACTCATTTAAATATTAAAGATTAAGTAACGCATTACATACAGCAACGCGGTGAGTTTAAAAGACAATCCCCTCTAAAGGAGAGGGGAGGTCTTTGTTCAGAAGTGGGGTAGTAATAGACAGCTACCAATAATGGTAAAAATAACAAATGGACTATATTCTCTATATTGCGATATAATAAATGACTTACTCAACATTTCGTTTGGTCCATGACGTGATCATCGAGTGAGTCACATGTTGCAACAGTCCTAATATATAAAATGACTCATATGGTCATATGTTTATTAACTAGTGATCCGCTCCTTGTTCTGGTAGTAAGTAACGGCCTGTTACTATCCCACTGCTGGGCATAGGCGTCCTCTCTCCGTTTTTTGGAGAGAAGGATTGGAGCTAAGACCCAGCACGATGCTCCAATGCGCATTGGTAGGTTTCACATATCCCTAGGATTCTGTAAAGATATGCAGGTTTCCTAACGATGTTTTCCTTCAGCGAAAAGTGTGTGATAAATTACAATTATCAAATACACACATCACCATCTTCCTGCCTTATCCCACTCCAAGTGGGGTCGGCACAACATGTTATTAACATGCTGTCACATGGTTTGGCTGCGTTTTTACGACCGGCCGCCTACCTGACGTCAACTTACCTTAGTCGTATGTTGCGACATCTTGGTAAGAAAGAGGATGGACTATTTTACTAAACTGGATACCACACGGTGGGTCAACTTACCTTAGTCGCCTTTTACGACACCTCAGTAAGAAATGAGGTTGGTCTATTCTACTCAGCCGGATACCACACAACGGAATTATCAAGCACACATACGTTTTTACACATAAGTTTTTAATAGAAAACTCATTGTTGTCTGCCCGGGTTTGAACCCATGATCGTCTCTAGAGATTCACACGGTCGCACCGCTGGGCTATCACAGCTATCTGCTAGTTCTGGTAGTACAACAAATTATGCCTGGAATGACACCGGCAATTGATTTATTTTCGCGCACTTTAGGTTTTCATTTTGTGATTTGATTGATTTCAAGATTTGTTTTTATGGGCTAACTTGCATACGTGAATATGTGTGTGTTTATTTTATGAATTTCGGAAACGATTTTCATAAAATTCATCATGTAAAGGGTTTTGGGGGGAAAATCGATCTAGTTAAGTTTCATTTCAAAAAATGTATTTTTATCCCTGTTTTCGGAACAATTCTAAAATATATAATAGAATGTAAATGAAATTTTAGCTGTTATTTGTAAAGTTGTGTTAGCTCAATGGTGAACGAGCAGACTTAAAAAATTTAAATGATGAAAAGATGCTATGGTGTATTGAATTAGCTGTCATTTGTAAGGTTCTGTTAGTTTAATTGTTTGTAAAGATGATATGGTGTATTAAATCACTTTAACTAAACATTTCTGTTCGACTAGCTTTAACCGCGTGGACTGTTGTCGCGTGATAGGCTGATAATAGATGGCGCTTTTTAATGTCATCCTATTCCTGTAGTATTGACAGGATTTCTATAGCCTATATTTTATCCCGGTGTATAAGAAATAAATGTGCCAAATTTCATCGATATTGGTTCAGCGGATTCGTCGTGAAAGAGTAACAAACATACATCCATACTCACAAACTTTCGCATTTATAATATTAGTAGGATTAAACATATTTAATTGGAATTAATTTATATTTACAGATACAAGAAGAACCTGAAAGCCTTCTATATTGTACACCCGACGTTTTGGACGAAAGTGAGTATTTGTTCATCAATTCATCTTTTCATACAACTCTCATTCTCCCTTACTCTGTCGTTACGCTCTTATTTATCTTATCTCTTTCACTTTCTAGTTCTCGTCGACTTTCCTCCTACTCTCCTCTCTCTGTCTAGGTCTATTATTTTCTTTTTAAACCAGGCATCGATATCGATATTCTTTCTTATACACTCTGTGCTACATACTATATACTATTTTTACCCGCAACTTTGCTTGCGTGAACTGTTGTTTCGTGATTTATAATAGATGGCGCCTTCCAACGTCATCCTATTTCTGTAGAATTTATAGGATTTCTATAGCCTATATGTTACCTCGGGTTTGTAAGGAATAGTTGTGCTTAATTTCGATATTGGTTAAGCGGATTCGCCGTGAAAGAGTAACAAACACCAATACTCACAAACTTTCGCATTTATAATATTAGTAGGATATAATAGAAACACATGCGAGCTAGCCTTTTACAAACAGTTTTGAATCGTCAAGGATCAATTAGATTGAATTAAGCTATAACTTGTTCGGAACATTCTTTTGTTTGTATTCGTATAAACAATTCAAATCAAATTAATTTTAGTTTTGCCATTACAGCAGTTTAAAAACAGTGTTAAAGAGAGGTTGATACAAAAAACCTATACTGTTGAGGATTATTTAGATGATAAGAATGTTTGGATATAGCTCTCTTCGAACGTGTACAAGAAGACAGTAATGATTAAAGAGTTGTATTTTTAAACGAGCAACCGCCGAGTTTCTTGCTGGCTCTTCGGTACATAGGTTGGTCACGGTTGTCCTGATGTTAAAAGAGTGGTGTGTCGGTTGCAGATGATGACGTGGTGGTTCACCACGTTCATGGCGCCGGCCATCAAGGCCAAGGTGCACAGCCTGCCCGGCGTGGAGTACCTGTACTCCGTGATGGCGCGCGACCAGCTCGAGGTGCCCGCCTTCGTCACCGAGTACGACATGACGGTGAGTTGGCGGTGGTTTTTAACTGCTTTTATAACTTATATAACTCGCCATGGACTGAGCATGCCTGCCGTACAAATTAATTCACGAGCAAAACAATTACCCACATATTGTGTAGTTTTAAATAACAAGTACGTGAGCTATCTATACCAGGGCTTCTTAAACTTTTGTCATTCACGACTCTGTTAACGCACACTATATACAATAACACGATATAATAGGAATACCACAATTCCCGTTCCGAGATGCACTTCTCTTGAATGACGAACAAAGACTGAATATAACTGAAACGTTTTATCAATAGGAAGACTCAACCGGAAACAACACATCATAGCGTTGTTACCATTTTAATCAAAAAGGGCGCGATACTCTTGTTTCATGACTCTGTTGCTATAAAATACAAAGCGGAAATTAATGGCGACAACAACTCCATTTATGATTGCGAGTTTCTTGACGACCCCATACAAATATAAAACAAAAATAAATTATTATTATTTGATGATTTATCTATTAGGTAACTCTTAACTTATGTAATTCTAAAATTTTTTCATATGTACATTACATATGAAAAAATTTTAGAATTCGTTTTGAAACCTATAAAAATCCCAATATCCCATGTATTCCGCCAACTCTAGTGGTGTTATAAAATGGTATATATAAATATTTGACATTAAAATCTCTCGCGACCGCAGAATTTTGCTACGACCATAGTTTAAGAAGCCCTGATCTACTAATAGTATACAGTGGAAAATTGGGAAGCTTCACCATTGAAAAGCTGCAACATTACTGAGCAACATAGGCTATATTACATTGAAAAAAAAATAGGGATACGTAATAAAAATGTAATAAAGTGTAAAAAATTAGCCATAAAAATCTGTCCAATGTCCATATAGATTTATTTATGTTAAATATATCATCAATGCGCTGCGGAACGTATTGATGATATATTTAACATAAACAAATGTAAAGTCCGATTTAGTAGTCTTTCCACTGCCATGAGATCGGTATGTACTCGGTGAAACTGCGGGATATTACTAGTTGATAAATAAAAATGTTATGCGAAATAGGCATATAGGAAATATGTACGTAATATTATCTGTATTTCGCTCCCCCCGTTAAAACCCGTAGTATATAAGCCATACCCGATACGTGCAGGATTCGTAAAAGCACATGCTCAAACTTCCACAATACACAAGCACTACACACGCTCAGTATCACAAACACAACAACCGTTTCGCCCCGCCACCGAAGCATCATCATCATCAACATCGCAAAGTCCACTTTAATACTCTTGCATTTGAAATCGGAAAACCTACTTTTGTACTTTTGATTTGCGATTTTACGAATCCTGCATGTATCATGTATGAAAACGGATAGTCCACTCTACATTTAGCATTATCCAGCTGAACCTCGATATGGTAAAATCAAATGAAAGCACAAAATATTTTAAGTCATAGAGTTTTTAACTTACCAAGGGTGTGTGTTAGAGAGATTTCTTTAAAGTTTAGTCAACAGAAAAAAGTCCGTCTTTTGTTTTAAAGAGTTTACAGCTTTTATATCTATTCAACTTTCAATTATAATAGAATTACAAAATGTTACAATACAGAAATGTCATCGTCAATGTCTGATCAATACCATAATAATAATGTGATCAGACATTGAGAATGACATTTCTGCAAAGTAATAAATTCAGATTTTTTTTTATCTTGCACATTACATTTGAAATAACTAGAATTGGCAGATAGTTTAAGTTACAAAATGCGTCGAAATATTTCTTTTAGTCAACGGTCAACTTTGAAATTATTAATTTAAGCTAAAGAGGTTCCGCATTTTAAGTTATAGAGGTTTTTAACTTATCGAGGTTTAAGTTATCTACTATATTTTCTATTTACTTTATCGCGTATTATAGCAAAAAAAAAATCATTATTTATCATGGATATCCGCAAAGTAACGCCTAATTCTAAAAACTTAAATTCTAATTCTCAATTATAATTTTCAGATAAACGGCCTTCACTACTTCCAGCCAGATACAAACAATACGTAGGCCGTTCTCGCCGCGCCGCCATTTAAAACTCTAGCCTCTGTTTATTTTATCTATTAAGAATATTAAACTATTATAGATATATAAGCTTAAATTTCGTTTAGCTACTAATGTATTTTATATACTCTGATACTATAATACAAAGATTATAAAACTGAAACCAAAATTCTTATGACAAACATTACGTACAGGCCAAAAATAAAAAATTAAAAAGTTTTATTACGATACAGGTGTTGTATGGACACCTGTATTATAATATAACTTTTTAATCATAACAATACACCTATACAACCTCCAGCTGGACCGAGGAGGTTGAACCTCTACCTTAAAAAAAAAAGTTTCAATGAACGAGTCCGCGGCGACGCAACACGCATGCGCAATCGATGTTTGCGCCTTGGCGCTAACATTTGACATTTAAAAAATCTTTTCAATATTTAAACAAAGTTTGGTTTTTATTAATATTGTTTTACGTATTATAGTATGAGAGTAGATAAAGTAGTGTATGACACTGTACATAACTTGGTCTTATAACACTCGTGTGATACTATAAAACACACTCGTGTTATAAACACCCTTATTATGCAACAGTATCATAATCTATTTTTTATCCTTGTCACATTTTATTAAGGTGACACGCGTGAAAATTAATGAACGGCAAGCTTTAATTGTTAATGTTTTTAAGAGTTGATGAAGGCAATAAGAAAGCTCATTAATTAGTGGACTTTGTACAGTTGTTATCACGGCCTTAGGTAGGTGCACTTTAACTGTTTTGCGACTGGACATTAAATGATGTTTATGGTATACGTGTATTTCATTCTTGGACTCTGAGTCCATGTTACAAATAATATTTGGACATATTCTGATACAAGAGTAAGGAAAATATTATTATTCTATAGTCTGCGATAAAAATCCGCAAAGTTATAGCAAAATAATATTTTCATTACGGACCATTATGGACCTCCGCAAAATAACGCCTAATTTTATAAATGAACACTTAAAGTAAATAAGGCACTAAGTACCTAAAAATCAAAATTCAAACTAAGTATGCAATTTGGTTCTAAAAGGCTTTTAAAACCAAATTGCGTACTTAGTTCGAATTTTAATTATTATAAAATATTTTGATACTTCAAGATAAAATTAAATTGGTCCAATACAGCTAATCATTTAAAAGGCTATATTATATTTTTCAATATTGGACACTGAATGTGTCAAGATATAAGAATTGGACGTCAACTGAATAATACAACTAAACACGTCCAAGGTTTATAGTATCACATATTTCAATGTTGGACACTATGTATGTGAAGATATCAAAGATTGGACGTTAAGTGGGTTCATACTGCTAAAAATAATGTCTGGTAGTATCATTGACATTTTAAAAATGGGATTTTTATATGAAATAGATAATTTAATGTCCAGTCACAAGATATTTTTGATAGTTCAGATTGTTAATGGGTTTCATAGGATATACATTTACTACTAGAATGGATGTAGCAATGTTAAGATTGATTTTCTTTGTGTCCAGTTGTAAAATATGTTAAACGCGTTGTGAAGTTTGGAATAATCAAGTTATATCGTGCGTTGCTTTTTGTCGAAATATCAAATGAAGTAATGTTATTTTTGTAATATAAGTGGCGGCGTATATAGGGCCCTTGTTAGTCTTATAAATAATGTGAATTTCTATACAAGTTGATGTATTTTTAAGGAACATATCACTTTAAAACTTCGTAGAAAAAAGTTCATTGAGATTTTAAATATGTATATTTATAAGAATAATAGATTAGATAGAAGACTTAAATAAACCTGGTTCTATTGAATTATTTTAACAATTCTTGGTTCTACAAAAGCCTAGTTCCTTTAATAAATATAAATATAATCTACTTTGTTTCGACGTAAATGTTATTTCTGTTTTAGAGTAGAATACTTTAATAATACCCCCATAACATAAAAATTGTAATTTATTAAAATTTTACATATTTTGTGTAATTTTAAACATAAAAAATTCAAAAATTTCGTGTAAAAGGATTGAAGACTATTTGATTTATTATGATAAATCGAATAGTCTTCAATCTTTTTGAAAAATAAATTGAAAAATAGTTTTTTTTTTTTCACAGGATAAATTATTTTTTAATATAATCGTCCGTTTATGAAATAATTGCATTTGCGTTGAGATTTAAAAAAAAATAAACCACTAAACTTTTGTTGTTATACTTAAGTTGTATAGAAATACACTGAAATTATATATTTAAGGTTGATTACTAATTGTAAGGTGTAATTTAGTATTAGTGGTGCATTTTTATATTTAGTAAGTGAGATGCGTGAATTTTAGTGTTCGTAGCTTTTAATATGCTAAGCTCGATACGTAAATGTTTCACCAACTTTATTATCTTAACACTTGTGGCACAGACAAAAAAAAATCTAATGATTTTTTTGTTCTTGTACTTTTGTCTTTGGTTCGAATTCAATGCTAGGTTTCAGCCAAAACAGAATATTGGCAAAATGTGCTACCAAATTTCTTGAACGTTTTTAATTGTAACACTTTATAATATTAATAATTAAAAACTGAAAGTTAAAAAAAATTACACAGTTATGGAAATATTACATTTTTCAGACACTTTTTTTTTATTTACATCCCGCGTTATAAGCGTTGCATGTAATAAATTAAGCGAGAAAAGTAGCCTATTAAAAAAATAAAGTTTATTTTTATGGCCTAAATTTGTCTATTTTATTTTTTTCTTATTTAAAAATTAAAACTTATTCTGTATGTTCAATTGCTTTTTTTACACATTTTTTTTTCTTTAAATATTTACGCAAAATATGATTAATTTTATTGTGATTAAAAAAAAATTATTTATTGATTGCTTTAAAGTGAATGAAGAATCTGTTTATAGGTTTATCAACATTATAAATTTGTATTAACAAAAGTTTTTTTTTTTTAAATATCGGTAAACCCAAAAATTGGAATCTGTGCCAGCTATCTCTTAACTTTTCCTACATCTGTATCCATAACAGGGTAATAGGGAATATCTCTCAAATACATATAGCGATAGATTTAATGTCCCGTATGTCTGTCGACGCTGCCTTCAATCAAATTTAGATACAAAAAATTATCCCGTAAACGATATATGGTTAAAATAAGAATGAAATTATTCTACTCAATTATAAAATATATATATGCTATAAATTCAAATTAAATTAAAAATATTTTTTAGCAAAATAACTTATCTTCAAGCGCTTGTAAATCATTAATTGTCATTTAGAAATTGTTTTTATTACCGAGATAACGGATTGTTGGTATTTTAAAAATATCTCATTTCTTATCATTCATTTTGATCCAAAAGTGATTATAGAATAACAATTTTACCATTACATAATATACATAATCTTTTATAACTAAATGATAGCTTCCTTATATTAATCTAAACATAAATGAATACAAATCATTATAAAATACGTTTTCTTTTTTGCCGCCATTATGACGCACGATACGCCAATACCACTGCCATTTATATAAACATTGCTTTGAGCAATTCTCGCTTCAGTGAGGTTTAAATGTAGATTGATAATACCTAGATATATGTATAGACGCCATAGGCCATTAAATGTGAGGAATATTGTTTTTATTACCTAAATTTTACAAATTACAGATAAAAAAGGCATAAGAGGAACGTCAAAGACAAGAAAGTAAAAATAAATTAAAATGGTGAAAATATCATTTTGAAATTAGAATTCGAAATCTTAAGACGTTTAGCTTCTTTTTTTCTCATTTGAAAATCAGTTATAATAAGTAGTCAAATTGGTTTTAAAAAAAAGCAAAATTTGAAGGCACTGCTAAATTCTTAATGAAATCCATTAATTCCTTTAGAAATATTTCGTTAGAAAAAACCCTTTTGATATTAAAAAGTTGCCACATCCAAAACTTAAGAACACTAAATTATTAGATCCGTTTTTATTACTTTAAAAACATTTGCATATAAATTTTTTTTTATAATAAACTCCAAACAATCTTTGTTATTTTGACGTTCCTCTTCATGTCATTATTTTAATTACAAAGATATTATTATTATCCTACGAAAACATATGTGCCACAAAATGTTATTGGAAAACTGGAATTAACAATGCTTATATTTTAACATTCGTATGAGAGTATAAGTGTTAAACACAATGTTATTTAATCGTTAAGGTTTTTAATACAATATTAAGTAATAAGACCTTTTCATAACTTTTTAAATATATGTTTGTAATTATGACCGCAATAACAACAAGAACGTTTCCTTAGTCGATTATATAAAGCTTTCCAAAATAAAAACATTAAAGAGGGTTAATTTGAATTTAATTTAATTAAATTATTAAAAAAAAAATGAAGGCAACTTCAGTATTTTTGAATCAATGTAATTAATTTATTATTATTATGGTCTTATTTTAGTGGTCAAAATAAAATATAACCATTCGATAATGACATAATAAAAAATATATTCAAATATTAGAAGATATTTTCTTGTTTTTATTGCAAAGGTCATCATACAAGACAGTAGATTTTATTAACCGCAAGGCCTTAGATGTTGGTACTTTCTACTTTGTTCCACAAGTATGTTGTTGAAGTAACTGTAGATGTAAAAGCAAGTTTTATATTGTAGCGCTATAGGATTTAATTTAACATTGTGATTCATTATATTGGTTAAGTTTCTTATTATATTGTGAAATGGATAAACTTTGTAAATATTTAACAAACACAAAATAAAACTATTAAGTTACTAATCTGTGTTTTATTTGTGTCTAATGCAGCAGGAAAATAAATAGTGTCATAATACAAATTACAGAATGTAGTGAGTAAAGTATAGTTTTAATTCATGCAAATATTGTTTATTTTTTAGCAGCTTCAACTATGAACAACGATAACATTGGAGTGTAAACAAAAAAGCTGAAGTTAATTTCAGATACATAGATTTATGTTAAACATTTTCAACTAAATTTTCAAAAACGCCAAATTTTTGTGCCCAAAGTATATATTATAATAAATACTAACAGATTTTTATGCTAACTCTCAGACTTTCTCATTTATTTTACAACTGGCTTAATTAATAACAAAATACATTCAATATTAAATTCAAAACCATATATTTTGCATTGTAGAAGGCTAGCAAAAATGAACGATTCACTATTGAACAATGTAGAATGAAGCAACTTGTAACATGTGTATTAGTAATTTGGTTATTGATAATTCAATTTTTCTTGAATTCCAATCCCATGACATACTATAAATTAAAGACATAAAAACATATTATCACATGGTTATTTTGAGGTTTATTACTTATATTGTTTTATAAGCACTTCATCTCTAATTAATATATATATTAATAAAAGGCAATAAACTATCAATCCATTTATTTTCCATTAACAAAAATAAAACTATTAATACTGTTGTAATATTTTTTTAATAAGTACATATTTTATTTAGAAATGTGGAATTTATTTAACATATTAACAAAAAAATGCAACATTGGATATTGGTTAGAAGCAGACATCAAGGAAACTTTGGTAACAGTTAGAACATTAGCAAACAGATAGCCACCGATGGCCCCTAGGTAACACGGAATGGGCCATTTTTGCCAGGGTGTGTTCCAGTCTAGAGGAATGACAACTGCTCCAAGCCAGGCGCCGCAGACTGTCATAATAGCATTATTCACCAACATCGCTATTATCGTGTTCCGTGCAAAATATTTAACCCCAAACAACAACTGCATCGCCGACTCCACGCCCGCGTGAGCGATTAGCGGAAACACTGTTAATAAAGTAAGTAGTGTTGACAGCATCAGTGTTCCATCGTGATACTCTAACATCGGAGCACCGAATAGTATAATAGCAAAGAAGAAACCAAATACAGTGGCCACAAGAAATACGAACGATTTCAAAAAGTCACCGGCTTTACTCTTGCTTTTCCTCTTCACTTGTAGATCGTTGGTAGAGTTCAAGTAGAACGACTTCATTAATTCAGCTAAAAATATCAGCACCAAGACGTAGACAGATGAAGCATTTCCAACTGTATACAGTAAACCTTGGTAAGATATCACGGTAACAATGCTTGGTAGGTAAATGCATGTTAACAAACTAGAAATAGTAACTCTCCTTAATTCTAAGTGATTATTCAGAGAAAACATGGTAACAATAACAAATATACACACGGATTCACATAATCTGCATTCAAAAGTGCATGAGTTTTTTCGGTGGAATATAGTCTCTATATTTCTCTTCTCTCATAGAGAAAACTAGATAATTGTTTTTAGATTTATCAAATTGTCATACATTTTTCGCATTATCGAATGACACTGACAATTGACAAAGCTAGTCATAGGCCATAGCATAGACTACTGCATAGACTATTAATTCACTGTTTCAAACATTTTACGTAGATACTCTGTTAACACTGTTTCACCTTGCGCTTGTTGGTAATATAATTAATATTTTTTTAAATAAATTTATTTACATAAGTTATTGTCCATTTTAAATTTATAATGAAGCTTTTAATTAATTTAACATAAACTAAACCATCTAGAAATTCTGAAGTTATATATAAACTTACAACACCATAATGACATGTTATTTCTTTGGCAACACTCATCATTTCGGAATCATAATAAAAATTTTACGTGGAGACTGGAGTCAAAGTATAGCACAACTGTTTAGCCAAACTCAATCGATATGACGACACGTACTTTATAAATGAAGGCTGTCGTGTTTTAAACTACCAGTTGCAAACGGAACCTCGTCGAGACGTTCGGCTACAGTGGGAGCCAACGTTGACCGTAGAAAGCATCGAAATATCGTACAAACTTTTCTACATACTCGTGTCGTAATTGTTAAGTGAGTGTCATCGATTATATAAAATGCCTTGTCCGTTCCTGGGATCAATGAATCAAGCGTTCGTACGTAATTACGGGAGTGCCCTAGTGAAACAATATGGAAATCTGTGTCCGATGTTTTCGCGGGGTTTCCGCTCTCTGGGAGTGGACGAAACTAAATGCCCCTTCATTCAAGAAAACTCGATAGTCTCCGAGGCTCCCAAGGAGATGACCGAGGACATCAAGGAGCCCGTGCCGACTTACCAATACGAGAACTTCTTCAGTGAACAAATTAATGCCAAGAAAAAGGATTACTCGTACCGAGTGTTCAGGAAGGTTTCGCGTCTCGCGGCCGAAGGGATGTACCCGCAGGCCTTGGAAGGGGCTGACAACCGCCGAGTGACGGTGTGGTGTGCCAACGACTACCTCGGGGCGTCCCGCCATCCCGTCGTCCAGGACGCGGCCATCTCTGCAATCAGATCCTACGGCACGGGCGCTGGCGGCACTCGCAACATCGCTGGGAACTCGCAAATGACTGAAAAACTCGAATCAGAAATAGCCAAACTGCACAAGAAGCCGGCAGCTTTAATCTTCAGTTCCTGTTTTGTTGCCAACGATGCAACACTCTCTACATTGGCTAAAATATTACCAGGCTGTATAGTTTACTCGGATGCTGGCAACCATGCATCTATGATACAGGGAATAAGAAACAGCCGGGCGCCTAAACATATATTTAGACATAATGACCCTAACCACCTTAGAGAATTACTGTCATCATCGCCAGCCGGTGTACCTAAACTAGTCGTTTTTGAGACTGTGCACTCTATGAGTGGGGCTATTTGTCCCCTGGAAGAGATGTGTAACATCGCTCACGAGTATGGAGCCCTGACCTTTGTAGATGAAGTTCATGCTGTGGGATTATATGGGAAACATGGTGCTGGGATTGCGGAGGAGAGAGGTCTACAACACCTAACTGATATTGTCTCGGGAACATTGGGGAAAGCATTTGGCAACGTTGGAGGTTACATTGCTGGGTCGAAGCTCTTGGTGGATACGATCAGGTCCCTAGCACCTGGGTTTATCTTCACGACAGCCCTCCCGCCACCCACTCTAGCTGGCTCGCTGGCAGCAATACGTCTATTAGCAAGCGAGGAGGGCAGGAGCATGAGAGCAAAACATCAAGGTATCGTTAGATACTTGAAGCTATCACTGCTGATAGCGGGCCTCCCTCAGATGCCCTCAGTCAGTCACATAGTACCTGTACCGATAAAGGGAGCAGATAAAGTAGCCCTCGTTGCTGAATCCCTAATGAAGAGAGGGCATTACGTTCAAGCGATAAACTATCCCACCGTAGCTCGAGGGGAGGAACGCTTGCGGTTCGCCCCGGGCCCCCATCACACCCCTGAAATGATAGACAGCCTCATCACTGCCTTAATCGAATCATTCCACGAAAACAACATAAGCTTTAACCAGTTCATGGTGAACGGGGCATGTCGTGAGTGCAGCATGGAGTATAAGGTCGACATCGCCTACGAAGAGCCCTTTAAATACACCATGATCGCGGCATAACTGTATATAAAACGCTTTTTATTTTTGTGCGGGCATATATAAAATATATAAAAAAATGTTGAGATATTGCAAAGTTTATTTCAGTTGTCGTTGGGTGTGGTTTTTATGGTAGGGATAAATAAAACTATGGCATCGTATTATGGTGGTATTATTTAATCCCAGTACTTTATCAGTCCGTCCCAGCCGGCGGTGAGCAGGCGGCTGGGCTCGTGGGGGTGCCACAGCGAGCTGATGCAGACCCCGTCGTGCGCCTTCCACTTCTTGTATAGCTTCGTAGTCTTCCAATCCCATATGTAGCATTTGCCGTCTGCATCGCCAGAGACTAGGTAACTGGAATTAAAAAAAAATGTATATAAATAAAAAAATACGTTATTATCCCACAGGTGGGCAAAAAAATTTGCTAAGGTATATGTGACTTGAGTTAACTGTGGCTACATCTTAATAACTTAAACTAATCCTAAGCTTTTTATATAATCTATTTTTAACATTAATGTTCTTCTAAATCGGATTATAAAAATTAATTAATTTTTGTAAAAATCGGGGATCTTTAACAATTATTCGGCAAGAAATAAGTGATTAAAGTAACCATTAATTTTTACAGTTAGGATATTTTTCTTTTTTTCTCTTTTTTTAAAAAGGTTACTAGTAATTTGTGTTACAAATTACTGGTTAACTTGTAAACCCCTCCAGCTAAGCTAAATGCTTGTGTGAGTGGGATCACTTCGGTAGTATAATAACCGGGATTCGAACCCACGACCTCTCGACTGCAAGTCCGTTACTCAAACCATTCCGCTACCGCCGAATCACATATTCATATTCACTATCAATCATATAATTTTTTTAGTATTAAATATCGATATTTTTAATTATCGCTTTTATTTATCTAAGGCGAGAAAAATTAAACAAATATTATACCATGTGTCTTAATATTTATTATACTAAGTAAATAAGGAAAAGTTAATTTATTAAATAAATATTTAAAAGAAAAATATTTGATCAAATATGTTGCGAATAACAGCTGACAGTAAAGATGTTATCTAAGATAAATAGTGCGAGTCTTTTGTTTACTTAGTTGTTTAGGGTTACCATATATGTTTACATTCTTCAGGCCAGTATAGAACAGTGTCCTCAATCTTTTTTATTTATTTTTTCCTTTTTATACATATAGTTAGAAAGAAGAAACTGACTGGCCCGTTGGCGTAGTGGGTAGTGATCCTGCCTTCAGCTCCGCGGGTCGCGGGTTCGATTCCCGCCGAGGGCCAACATTTTCTATAAATGAATTTGTTGGTCTTTGAGCCTGGGTGTATATTTGTATTTAAGTATGTATTTAAAAAATATATAAGTATATATTCACCAGTTGTCTGTCACCCATAACACAAGTATTAAGTTACTTACTTTGGGGACGGACGACCGTGTGTGTAAGTGTCCCATATATTTATTTATTAAAAAAAACCTCCCAGTCAACCTTTGAGTAACCTTAATTTTTTTTTAAACACTTTTTTATGTCATGCACCTTAGCCATTCTAAAATTCAGATTCCCCCCCTATGTTACATAACTTTTAATATAAAAAAATATTTAATTGTTCACTTCCGCCGTGTGGTATCCGGCTGAATAGAATAGACCACCCTCATTTCTTACCGAGGTGTCGTAAAGGGCGACTAAGGTAAGTTGACTCGCAGTGTGGTATCCGGCTGAATAGAATAGATGACCCTCTTTCTTACCGAGGTGTCGTAAAAGGCGACTAAGGTAAGTTGACCCGCCGTGTGGTATCCGGCTGAGTTGAATAGACCACCCTCTTTCTTACTGAGATGTCGCAAAAGGCGACTAAGCTAAGTTGACGTCAGGAAGACGGCCGGTCATTAAATACATAGCCGAATGATGTTCACTTATAAAAATTAAAATATGCATTTAAAGAATTTCTATTTTTTTTTGTTAAATTTGGACGACGACGATGCTACCGCGCTCGCCCGTGACATCCGGTGATGCCGCGAAAGCCATTAGGGCCTACATCATATTGTAAATTCGAAAAAAACTGGGATTATAACCAGTATATCAGAAAGCCTACTATACTGTTGAGGATTACTTAGAAGATGAGAATATGTGGATATAGCTCGCTTAGACCCTGTACAAGATAGTAATGACTAAATTTAACTAGTAATAAGAATTATATTTTTAAAAGAACAACCGCCGAGTTTTTTGCTGGCTCTTCTCGGTAGGAACAGCTTTCCGAACCAGCAGTAGAGTTTTAAAGACGATTCAAATGCACTTGTTTACAAGTTTATTTGAATAAAGAATATTTAGAATTGGAATTTGTCTACAACGTGTGATACCCCTAATATACAGACCGGTAATTTAGTACTTTGTGTTCAAAACTACACGAAAATTTACGTAACCATTGACATTGTATGCCATTTTTATCACTTCAGTAATTATGTCGCGATAATTATCGATCACGCTTTATCAACGTGGCAAAATATTAAAGAAATTAATTGTTTTATTTGAAAAAAGAAATTAAAAGCTACTTAAATGGTGGCATGTACTGAGGTGTCGAATAAATCGAACATAAAATATACAGCGAAATAAACACAATTTCGTGATTACATCGACATATATGGAATACAACTAAAATATACACAAAGTCTACTTTGCCAAGGCTAGTGATGTGAATTAGAGTGAAAAAATCCTTTATTACATAATCGATTAATAAAACAGTATCTGGCTGACCAAAGAAACTTAAAAATAAATAAATAGGTAATTAGGATCTATCCTAAGTATTTATTTACATTTCTCGAGACTGCTCGTTCCCTGAATAAGCTACGCTGACTTGACAGTTCATGGCAAAAATAGTGTTTTATATTCAATATAAATTTTAGTATTTTTTAATTGCCAAAAACAGGGATACAACTATTTTTTTTACATAAAACTTAGCTAGATTGATTTTTCTCCCCCAAAACCCGTACATACTGAATTTCAGGAAAATCGTTGGACCGAGATTCCAAAAATATATATATTGTTAGGATCCAAAGTAGGATTTATAAAAAGAGAACAAAATTAATACATTTGTAACCAAACAAACAAGATGGCTGACGTTAACGCATTGAATAACAGAGCTTTCGCACGCAAGTACCGATCGTAAAAGAGACCTCTGTTCTTGACCTGACCATTTTTATACTCTATATGAGAGGTAATAATGAAGTGTTGCTAGCAACAATAAATTAAAACACTGATTAAAAATGTCGCTGTCTACAATATATATACATACTCATTTAATTTAAAAAAAAACATATGAAGTAGTAAAATATCGATTGTTTAATCATAGATTTGAAGCTCTAATTAATTAATAAGGATAATTAATAATCGATTTCTTTACAACTTCATAAGTTTTGTAAAAATATTTATAATTAGAATTAAAGTGGACTATTACAAATAAAAATTGCTGTATTTGTTGCCCTGTTTGCGAAATCCTATTAAAATTTATAGTTTGGCTACATTGGTATCATCTAAAAACGCATATCTTATCTTAAAAAAAAAGAAGAATCATAGGTAATGAATCGATAATTCTAATCTTAGAAATTGATTCATAATATTGAGAAAATCAATTATAATAATGATAAAATAATCGATTAATATAAGAATCGATTATTTTTTACATCCCTGGCCTTATCGGTGCCGCATCAAAATCTGATGAGATTTTGTATCAAACGCGAAAGACAAACAAACGCGTGGCCAGACTTGGCATTATTATAATTATATAGTGATAATTATAATTATATAAAAAATTATAGTACACATAAATAATATTTTTATTATTGAGTATATTTTTATCAACATTTTACAACTATCGAGTAAACTTGACCTTTTAATTCATACAACTAATCGACCGATCATAATACCAATGACATATGAAGTGAATGCAACCTTTATCCAAAGTGACTTTAAAACGAAAAACAAACTATTCCGTTCGTTGCATTCACGGTTAATTAACTTTATTGCACAATAATTAATAATCCAGCCATATTACTAGTAATATTGAAATTTTAGTTTTGCTATTATAGCCGCCGTGTGGTATCCGGCTGAATAGAATAGTACTCTCATTTCTTACCCAGGTGTCGTAAAAGGCGACTAAAGTAAGTTGACCCGCCGCATGGCATCCGGCTGAGTAGAATAGACCAACCTCATTTCTTACCGAGGTGTCGTAAAAGGCGCCTAAGGTAAGTCGACCCGCCGTGTGGTATCCGGCTAAGTAGAATAGACCAACCTCATTTCTTACCGAGGTGTCGTAAAAAGCGAATCACAGCTTAATGTAATATAGTATTTAATACATAGATTACGCCGTTTAGTATTAAATCGTAAAATCGATAATAGTGTAATAACTAATGGATTTCGCAGAGTAAAATCGGAAATGACGTATCATTAAAAAAACAAAGTTGCGTGTTGGCAAAGATAGGCGTGACCGACATTAGAGACCGGTATTGCATGAGTGAATTTGTGGTTGCAAAATAAATACCAAGCGCCCATATAAAAAACGCGTAAGAATTACGTGGTATTTGTACAGCAAAAAAAACCGGTATCCGGCTGAGTAGAAAAGACCACCCTCATTTCTTACCGAGGTGTCGTAAAAGGCAACTAAAGTAAATCGACCCGCCGTGTGGTAACCGGCTGAGTAGCATAGACCAACCCCATTTCTTACCGGGGTATCGTTAAAAGGCGACTAAGGTAAGTCGACCCAAGTTGTTGTATCCGGTTGAGTAGAATAGACCGCCGTCATTTCTTACCGAGATGTCCTAAAAGACGACTAAGGTAAGTCGACCCGCCGTGTGGTATCCGGCTGAGCAGAATAGACTAACCACATTTCTTGCCGAGGTGTCGTAAAATACGATTAAGGTAAGTTGATGTCAGGCAGGCGGCTGGTCGTAAAAATCATCCAAAGCAGCCAAATCATGTGACAGCATAAACATGCTGTCACATGACCCCACTTAGAGTGGGATAAGGGCAGGAGGATGATGTGTACAGCGAATCTTCGATCTTTACATGGTTTGCTATAGAAAATATTTACTCACTTTGCGTCGTTTCATTTTGCGTCGTTTTTGTGGAACGTAACCAAGACGCAAAATGAGGCATTGGTGTATGTAAATAAATCCCCTAATACATTTAGCTATGAAATGCTCGAATAGATTAAAAACGGTTCTACCCTGACACATCAGACATGAGTAGTTACATAGTCACGATTGTACTAAATAATATTGTTTTGACGTCAATAAAATGAGGCACGTTAACTAAAAGTGTGTTTCATTAAATATATTCAAAACTAGCGGCCTGCCCCTGCTTCGCACGGGTATCACTACATATTATAAAACAAAGTCCATATTTCCGTATGTACGCATAAAACTTTAAAACTACGCAACCGATTTTGATGCGGTTTTTTTTATTAGATAGAGTGATTCAAGAGGAAGGTTTGTACGTATAATAACATTCAATACGAAGTAGAGAAATACTGTAATTTTTGAGGTTTCTGTAAATAATTACATTTTTTTCCGCTTACATTGCAAACGCAGGCTAAACCCTACGAGATTTATCAAAATGATGTACTAAGTATTTGTACACCATGAAAAGGTCTACAGAAAAGTCCGCGATGGTATATGTCTATCTCTTATGGATAACCCACAATAGCAGTTTTTTTCATTTACTTTTTACGAAAAATGATGCCTCATGTTCAAAGCAATTTTTATACAAAACAGCATTAATCCTTATCCAATTGAGTACCTTAAATAAATTGTTGATTTAATATATGTAGATCAATATTGCCGTTTACAGCATGTAATTTAAGTGAACATTTTCGGAGATATTACAGATTTAAAATCCCGCGAGGAGGCCGCGCTTCGACCTATAAGCACTTCGAATTTAGCAGCGACCGGAGGCGCAACTAAATGTCCTTCTTTCAAGTTTATATTGTCTAATGATAAGAAAGCTATGAATGTTGTATGTAAAGACATTGTCTAATCAATTGTAAAAATAAATAATATCACTACATAGTATAAAACAAAGTCGCATTCTCTGTCTGTCCCTATGTCAGTATATCCCTATGTATGCTTCAATCTTTAAAACTATGCAACAGATTTTAATGCGGTTTTTTTTAATAGATAGAGTGATTGTAGAGGAAGGTTTACATGTCTAATAACATTCAATATGGAGTAGAGAAATACTGTAAGAGGTTGAGGTTTCTAATGTGATGTCGTAAATAATTACATTTTTTTCCGCTTACATTGCAAACGCAGGCTAATCCCTACGAGATTTATCAAAATGATGTACTAAGTATTTGTACACCTGAGAAAAGTCCGCGATGGTATATGTCTATCTCTTATGGATAACCCACAATAGCATTTTTTGTCATTTACTTTTTACGAAAAATAATGCCTTATTTTTAAAGCAATTTTTATACAATACAGCATTAATCCTTATCCAATTAAGTACCTTAAATAAATTGTTAATTTAATAAAGATCAATATGGCCGTTTATGGCATGTAATTTAAGTGAACATTCTCGGAGATATTACAGATTTAAAATGCCGTGAGAACTTCGAATCTAGCAGCTATATGTCGCTCTTTCAAAGTTTGTTTAACGACAAGGAAGCTGTGAATGTTGTATATAAAGACATTCTGTAATTAATTGTAAAAATAAAATACATAGGGAAAATGTAAAAGTAAATAAATAAAAATGTACTATATGAATTTAGATATTCCAAATATAGCAGGAAATCTTCTTGGTATAGGGAAAGGAAATTGTTTTTCTCCAAATTTAACGCTTGCGGGCCACGGGCAGTAAAGAATAAGTCAAAACTACTGGATCGATTTTAATCATTTTTTTTTACACTGACTGACATGGGATATATATTTTATACCCGTGCGAAGCAGGGGCAGGCCGCTAGTAAAATATATAGCCCATGTCACTCAGTGAAAAAAAATGATTAAAATCGATCCAGTAGTTTTGATTTATTCATTACTGCCCATGGCCCGCACGCATTACATTTGGAGAAAAACAATTCCCCTCTCCCTGTATCAAGAAGATTTCCTGCTATCTTTGGAATATCTAAATTCATATACTACATATTTACTTATTTATTTTACATTTTAACTATGATTTTTTTTTACAATTAATTACAGAATGTCTTTATATACAACATTCACAGCTTCCTTGTCCTTAAACAAACTCTTGAAAGAGCGAAATATAGCTGCTAAATTAGAAGTGCTATAGGGCGAAGCGCAGACTCCTCACGGCATTTTAAATCTGTAATATCTCCGAAAATGTTCACTTAAATTACATGCTGTAAACGGCCATATTGATCTATATTAAATCAACAATTTATTAAAGGTACTTAATTGGATAAGGATTAATGCTGTATTGTATAAAAATTGCTTTAAACATAAGGCATTATTTTTCGTAAACAGTAAATGACAAAAAATGCTATTGTGAGTTATCCATAAGAGATAGACATTTACCCATCGCGGACTTTTCTGTACACCTTTTCAAGGTGTACAAATACTTAGTACATCATTTTTATAAATCTCGTAGGGTTTAGCCTGTGTTTGCAATGTAAGCGGAAAAAAATGTATCTAATTATTTACAACATTACATTAGAAACCTCAAAAATTACAGTAGGTATATCTCTAATCCATATTGAATGTTATTATACATATAAACCTTCCTCTTCAATCACTCTATCTATTAAAAAAACCGTGACAGTTCTTATATTAGAAGTACAGAGTTTAAGAACACTTAAATATCTTAATATTTGTTTTTAAACTTTGCACTCGGTAAATTTTTTGTGCACTAAAAATATAAACATTTTCGCTACACTCAACCAATCACGTGTTCTACCCACGTGACCTTTAAAATCGAAAACAACAAGCAAGAGGTATGGTTATTATTTAAATAGCCACATACAAAAAACAACTTATATAAATAAATGTCTTTACTGAGTTACATACAATCGAGTTTTAGTTATTCCTGGGACCATTAATTTTCCTGGAATAAACATTGGCCTGTATATTATTTAGCTTTAGACCTATCTGTCTGTAAAATTTACCGCTCCTTACCGGTTTAGACATAAAAAAACAAATCGATAGTATAAGCAGCAGAACATCAAATTCTAACTTAAATTCAAAATTTTCTTTATTCAAATACCTAAACTTGTAAACAAGTACTTTTGAATCGTCAATTATACTGCTGGTTCGGAATGCTGTTGCTACCGAGAAGAGCCAGCAAGAAACTCGGCGGTTGCTCTTTTCAACATAATACTTATAACTAGTTACATTAAGTCATTACTATCTTGTACAGTGCCGGACAGTAGCTACATATATCCACGCATTCCTATCGTCCAAATAATCCTCAAAAGTATAGTACGCTTTTTGTATCCGCCTCTCTTTAATAGTGTTTTTAAGCTGCTGTGATGGCAAAGGTAAAATTGATTGCGGAATTTTATTATATAATCTTACACCCAAACCCACAAACGAATTTCGTACCTTTGCAAGGCGCAAAGCAGGAGCCGCAAGCTTATGTCGGTTCCTACTTTGTCTATTATATACATCACCTATCGTTCTATAACTCTTTATATTTTTATCTACAAAAATTAAATTACTTAAAATGTACTGTGATCAGTGTTATCAGATAAACATCCTTAGCTCATCGAGGCCGTTACAAGAAACATTGAGAAACTCGGGGCAGGGTTGTCGGCTTCTAGAAAGAGCTTGGCTGGTTGGAATAACTAGCCTTTTGTACTTCACGTAAAACACTCGCCTTCTGTGACTACGAGGGGAAAATTTCCCACAAGAAGAAGATGGTTTTGATCATTTTAAGCTATACAACGGCTATATAAAAAACTCCATATATAACTTTTGTCAGGAGTATTACATTAATTTATATAAGTCCGTATTGTTCTTGTTATTGTATAAAATTTGCCATTATACCTAGTACTTGTATTGACGCCATATTTGTCGTACCACAAAGAGTCATTGTTGCTTCCTTCCGTTTTAGTTAACTGGGAAGTGGCCAGTCCTCCCAGTAGGCAGTTGGTCTTGTAATGTTGTAGCTACAACATCGAACATGAAGTCGTAAAAGTGGGAATTGAGTTTTGTTTATTAGGCCGTTCCCGATACATTTTAGCAATATATTTAGAAGACGGATGTTAAAACGTTATTTTTTACGTAGAGACCGAATTATCAGTTATGTCGATAGATAAACGAAATATTTTATCTAATCTGCTCTTATATAAATTTATCCAATATTAAAAATATTGATCAAGTACATTATTTTATTTATTAATTGGGTTAACCATAAAAATTATAATAAAACGCTAATAAGTCAAAGCTTCCTATCAAAGTGGTGGAAGAATAACAAGTTAATAGCAGTACATAGCTATACTACATATTGAAGCTTTATCAATGACGGGATCATATTATCAACCATTTAACAATACTGACCGTTGTAGACAAATCCTAAGACTGAACAGACTAACTTTAACTTAACTAATAAGTCAAACAATGCAACCGTTAATAGAGAAAGGTGAATCAAACTATTGTACTAGAGTAGGGGAATCAGCCATAAAATGTATCCATCGGAAAGAAAAAAGCAAACGAGAAATTACTAAGTTAGCGTCACTGCATTAAAACCTTCCTTTCTAAGCCACTCACCTAGTTTTATTTATTTCCCAATTATTTTTTCCGTATTTTTGTTTCTCTTTTTTAGCTGTGTTTTTATGGTCCTACGAGCCGGATAACCAGCGACCTGTGGATGGTTTGATTCGTACAGTCATGAAGAAAACAGACAAAAAGGAAAAATACTAGAGATAAAATAAGAAAACACGGAAAGCGTGGGTGCGAAAGGAAGGTCAGTGTTACCAATTTAGTAGTTTTTCGTTTAGACACGTAAAAAACTGCACAAAAACTGCTACAATTTTATGAGAAAGTAAACGTTAAGTATGCTGTTAATTTCAAAGTCATGATAGCTCATAAGAGTAACAGGCGGTTTCAAATTCAGAATACCTGGATCGATTCTAAGTAACATAATCATTTTTTTATTGCATATATCTTTAATAAATAAAAATTACCCAAGTACTAAATCTTAAAAGACGATCGTGCCGCCCTAAGTCACGTCCCATTCCGGCAATCACATTTATAAACCACTTTAAAGGACCGTTAATGGCTTCGCTTGTTCCGAATACAATAAGAAATCAAATCTCGATACCGTTTCGGACTAAGTGCAAAAAATACTTTATATAATTTCCTTGCTCGGATGCTATCAACTATTAATTGAATATAGACTCCGTTATCCATGTATCGTTATTCGTTATTCATATTATCTTTCCTAAAGTCAGACGGCCAATGGTTCTTTGGCACTCACACTCACTCAAAATTGAATGAAAATTTCAAAATCCCAATTAAAATGGCGATTGAAATTGGATATCATTCCGCTATCTGGTATCCGCTTGAGTAGAATAGATCAGCCTCATTTTAACCGAGGTGTCGTAAAAGGCGACTAAGGTAAATTCACCCGCCGTATGTTATCGGACTGAGTAGAATAGAGTACCCCCCTCATTTCTTAATGAGGTGTTGTAAAAGGCGACTAAGGTAACTTGATCCGCCGTATGTTATCCGACTGAGTAGACCGAATAGACCACCTCATTTCAACAGAGCCGGATATCACATGGCATAGTATAAAAAAAATATAAAAATAGATCACATCAATTTAAGACTAAAAATTTTAATGAAGGTTGCATTCCACCTAACCTTGGTAACCTTGGAAATATCAATTTCAAAAATAAACTTTCACATTTCGTTAAGCAATAACAATGCACATACCTAACTCAATTCAATGTAATTAATGAGCTATTAGGGTTTTTTGTACGAAACATTTGCTTTTATATTGCTGGCCATTAGTAAATCACATAAAGAGATGACGTAAAGACTTCTTGTGAGTTTTAGCGTCATCAGGGATTCTTGTAACAATATACGATACAAAATATACACAAGTAATAATAAAATTATTTTCATATCCGTGTTAAAGTAATAGAAATTATAAATAATGCCTTTTTTTCATACCTTATACATCCGGGGTTCATACCTTATACATGCAGTACAAACCTCCACCACCCACACCACAATTCACAAAGACTACACGCATTCACTATCAAAAAGTCAACAATCGTTTCGCCCCGCGAAGTATCATCAGGAGACAGATACAATTTATCATTATGTTATTATATCAATTTATTATTATTTGGCATTACATACATTCTCTATTTACTTCATCGCAAATCATAGGAAACTTTTGTATTATAGATCTCCGCAATGTAACGCCTATTTCTATACATTAGATTATGTTTTAGTATGTCCGACGTATTTTCCAATAGCCCAGTAAAAACAAAGCAATGATTATAATACATTATCCCAATAATATCCCACTATCCAAATAATGATGATTTTAATCATTATTTGGCGGAATGATAATAATAAAAATCATCATTATTTGCAATTCATCAAAACAACGTTAGAACGATGTTGGTTCCCTCAATACTCGTATGCAACTCGAAAGTTACAAAATTAGAAATAAAGTTAGTAAATTAGTAACATTTGCTAATAAATTTCGCCTGATTCCTAACATAATCATTTATTAGTAAATCTTAACTGTTAAACGACGTAGTCAGCTTCTTCGCTGACCTGATGAGTACCAGAAAGTACGAAATGTTCATGTAGGTGGATTTTTTAAACCTATCTATTGTAAGGAACAATTAAAGAGATCCTATTGGATAGCTTCTACGCTGTCTCGCGTTAAGCTCGTGCTGATACTATATCTGTTTGCTCTAAGCTCATGCTGTTAGTATACTCGTTTTCGGAATTGTTTCTATCGCAAGTGGTTTTGCGCTCCAACTGCGGTGTATCCAGCGACAAATCGGCTTGTCTCTAACGAATGCTTACTTGAACTGTTTTGTCTCTTCAGGTACAGAAGTGTCCGAACGGCAGCCCTCCTTGCGTCGATCTCCTCAATGCTGAGGGTCGTGACCCCTTACACGGATTAATTTGTCAAGGACAATGTTGCGCCAACGGTTTCGGTTCCTCGCAACGTGGATGGCTTCATGCATCTGGCTGTCGAGAGTGGTGCAGATTTGATCCGTCCAGCGCATTGGACTTCGTCTATCTACGTCCGTAAGGCAGTAAATATATGAAATTGCGAAATACGCCTCGCAAATAGCATGTGCAGTTCTTTTTGATCGTAATTTCATATATCTTAACTGTTAACTAACTTAATTACCCTTTCATGGTATTGTAATTCACGTAATGGCGGAAGACATGACTGTCCCATTATCAGAACTATTAATGATTTTTACGACAGCCTTTATACTTAATGTTCTTTTCAATTTATAAAATTTAAACAATTCGTCATTCAATTACATTACGTTAACAATAGACCTACGTACATCGAATATGACGTTGCATATAAAGACCTGGCAAGGTCCAAATATATCTTAATTGATCGATTATCATTGACGCCGTGTGGTATCCGGCGGAATAGAATAGTACCACTCTAATTTCTTACCGAGGTTCGTAAAAGGCGACTAAGGTTAGTTGACCCGCCATGTGGTATCAGGTTTAGTAGAATAGACCACCTTCTTTCTTAGCGAGGTGTCGTAAAATAGGACTGAGGTAATTTGACGTCAGGCAGGCGGCCGGTCGTAAAAACGCAGCCAAATCATGCGACAGCATGTTTATTACATGTTGTGCCGACCCCACTTAGAGTGGGATAAGGGCAGGAGGATGATGATGATCCATTATCATTGCTAGATTGGTTTTGAAAGAATGGATAGTATATTTTAATGACATACTAAATGGGCTTGCAGTATTAATTGAAAATCAATTGATTAGTCAAGAAATACTAGAATAAATTAAAAGCCTGTTTAGATTTCTGCGTTTTTATCCATACTAATATTGTAAAGAGGAACAATTTGTATGTATGTTTGTAATGTTTTCACAGAAAAACTACTGGACCGATTCCAAAAATTTTTTCACCATTGGAAAGCTGCATCTTTACTGAGCAACTTAAGTCATATTACATTTTAAAAAATAGGGACCCGTTATATGTATTTAATAAGGTGTTACACCTTATTAAATTTATATTACGGTTAAATTTATATTAAAAAAGCCATAAAAATCTGTCATCGCATGCGTTGCGGAAATTATCAATGATGTATTTAACATAAATAAATCTATAGTCCGACATAGTAGACTTTCCACTGCCATGAAATTGGTATTTACGCGGGTGAAACCGCGGGATATAACTACTAGTATCATATACATTTATACAGGTTGGTACCGACCATACGACATTAATTTTAATTCTAGATACCTATTCACCTTACGTTAATTAAAAAAGAAAAACTGGTTATAGAGATCAATGACCGTACCCTAATAGGTATTTTTACACCTTACGTTTTTTAAAAAATAAAAGAAAAATTGTTTATAGAGATCAATGACCGTACCCCAACATGACATTCTTAATAGTTGAATACGAAACTTAACCTTGGCCTAAAAACTAAATAGTGCGAGAGAAAAATTTTTTTTTCTCTTGTTGCGAGTCGCTACAGGTCAGTGAACCGTTATATATAAAGCAAGTTCCTAATCTAATTACGTCATTGAAGACTGGTGCAAAAAGTAAGTTTTCAGTTGATCGGTCAAAAACAAAAGCTTTTTATGCGGATCTTTGTGGTTATCCTTTAATTGAATATTTCTCCTCACTGTAAACTCTGTAAATTATCAATAGAGCACTAGAGTTTATATCTAAAACGCTGTTGACGTCCATATGTTACAAATGCTTAAGTTGGAGCGAACGAACTTGCGGGTAACACCAGATACTATATTAAATACGTAAATCTGTCTGTCTGTTTTCCAGCTAATGCGCTGGACCAATATTGATAAAATTTAGCACAAACAAAATTTATACACCGGAGTAACATAGTATAAAGTCACGTATATAAATTGAGGGTACTCAAACGCGTGGATTAGCGCGAATAAAGTCGTAGGTAACATTCGTCTTAAATAAAAGGGTCAGTAACAATGTTTTTTTAATCTATTTCGAGATCGAGGCCGATACGATCGAGCCATAACTCGACAACGATTTGAACAAAACATCTGTGTTATATTTAGCCTCCCTGTCATGAGATTCAGTTGCATAATCTCAAGACTATAAATATATCGTTCTATATATAATTGGTGCTTGCCTTAACAGGCCAGTTTTATGCTGTTAATATAAAGCAATTATCGTAATTATTAATTTATTATTGAATGTAAAATTACAATCTATAAAACATCATACTCCTTCTTCTTATATAATTAAAAATCCCTTATGAGTACTGCCGCCTGACGGGGACAGGCTACGCTTATGTTGCACCAACTAAAGCAACCTGAGTGCTCCAACACGCTCCTGGTGGCGGGGACGGGGTACCATTGTACACATTGCCCACATCCCCGCCAGTAGCAACTCTGAACCGCAGAGTGCACCACCTATGGATCGGGGCCTCTCTAAAGTGGCCCCCTCCCTCTGCTAAACGTCGGGAGCACCAGATACGTCGACTGCCCCGGGAACCTTATAAAGTGGGCGTTCGATAATCCGCGTTCGGAACGCCCGGAAGGTCCCCGTCAGATTCTTGAGCAAGTCGCCTGCGCCAGGCTCGCCTGCGGCGGATCAGACCCAAGGACTCAACTTCCCGGATCATTCCTGCCGCCTCCTTCCGCGAGATAACGTCCTCGCAGAAGGAGGCCATCGCTGCCGACGACCTCTCCCTGTCTACCATGGTACGAACCACGGTGGGCAACGAGAGATCTCTAAAGGAGAATGCCCCACCTATGCCACGAGCCTTCTTCTTCTCCGATCTATGGACATCCACTCCTGGACATCTCTTTACGGGATTTCCACAAAATACTATCTTGCCGCTTAGATCCAGCAGCTCCCCGCAACCTTTCTGAGGTCGTCAGTCCACCTCGTAAGGGGTCTACCGACGCTGCGTTTTCCGGTGCGGGGTTGCCATTCTAACACCTTTAGACTCCAACGCCCATCAGCCTCCCCGCACTATGTGTCTTGCCCATTGCCACTTCAGCTCCGCGGTACGCTGAGCTATTTCGCTCACTTTGGTCCACAGATCTCCTCATTTCTTTCACGGAGAGATACTCCGATCATAGCTTACTGTACCCAGCAACTCTAAAAAAATCGTCATGGCTAACAGGATATTTTCAGTAAAACATGTACTGTCTTCAGGAATAAATAAATTTACATAGCCAATTGTAAAAAAAGTTAAGGTATTTTACATTAACAAAACCCAGTAAATTTCCACTTCGCATTTCAAATTTAGCTTGCTGTTAGTATTGCGGTGGAATAATTAAAAGGTGTAGTTAGTTTTTTATTGCAATAATTATCAGATAATTTATATTGTAGTAACGGTAGAGTTGACGATTCAAAAGCACTTGTTAATAGGTTGACTTGAATAATGAATATTTTCAATTTTGAATTTGATTTGAGGACGTCTGCAACCGCAATGGGGTGCAATAGATCTTCGTGGTGTCAATTTTATTTACAAACCGACCTGCTTCGACCTGCCTTTATTGAAACCCTCCATTAATTTTTGCACACATTAGTTTTTATTTTGCTATTACTTGTAACTTGTGTATTTAACCATAAAGATTCTTAACTTTAATTATACTTTAATACATTTAAAAACGTTATCAATAAAGTTATAATAGTTTGTCAATAAAACCAATTATTAGAAAAGATATTAACTATCAAAATGAGTTTAAGTAGTAGATTTGTGACAGTTATTTTTGGTGATTTATACCGTTACTTTATCCGACGTATTTTTTTTGAAGCCGCATAAAATTCTTTTCGTGTTCATTGTTTCCATGGTTAATTCAAAGTCGCACATTTTAAATTTAAATCGCGTTTCGTCCGTCAGCGACGTTCTCGATTCATAATTCTGAATTCCATTTGAATACAATATCTGGATTTTTTGCCGCAATTTTTTTTATTGTAAAGTCTCAAAGTTCGTGTCCATTATAGAAAAGACTTGACATGCAATATAATCATCTTCCTGCCCTTATCCCACTCTAAGTGGGGTCGGCGCAATATGTTATAAATATGTTGTCCCATGATTTGGCTACGTATTTTACGACCGGCCGCCTGCCTTACGTCAACTTATCTTATTCGTATTTTACGACATCTCGATAAGAAAGAGGGTGGTCTATTCTACTTAACCGGATACCACACGGTGAGTCAACTTACCTTAGTCGCCTTTTACGACACCTCGGTAAGAAATGAGGGTGGTCTATTCTACTCAGCCGGATACCACACGGCGGGTCGACTTACTTTAGTCGCCTTTAACGACACCTCGGTAAGAAAAGGGGGTGGTACTATTTTATTCAGCCGGATACTACACGGCGTATAATATGGACTTATTTATTTATTTATTTTATTTATTTTTTATATCTTATAAACTATTACAAGTTTTTACTCCTTATACTACAATATATATATATATATATATATATATATATATATATATATATATATATATATATAAACAGTTACAAATTTATAAAAAAAGGAGTGCTGTGGCGCTCGCACTAGGATAACCTGTACCACGAACGCCAAAACTTATAATATGGAGGGATGAAAATCATCTAAACAACCGAGTAAATGAAGTAAATATGAATGTAATGTGTCACATATCCATATATGTGATGTGTCACATATCCATATATGTGATGTGTCACATATCCATATATGTGACAAGAGGGAAACTGAAAAAGAGATGCTTGGATTGTGAGAAGTATTAAATTCATATAAACAGAGTAGCGCCAGAGTTGACGAATGATAAGAGAAAATGGAAGAGACAAAATAAAAATCTAGTACAGATATAAATACTCCAGTATTATCACGCTTGCTATAAACAAAGACGTGTGAGTTAAACAGTTCATAACATTGGCTCAATGTTAACAAAACATGAACCAAAACACTTGGGACATGTGCACGATGCACGTGACGTGATTTTATGTTAGACATCTTAAACAGCTATATCTCTAATTCAAATTCAAAATATCCTTTATTCAAGTAAACTTGTAAGCAAGTGCTTTTGAATCGTCAACTCTACTGTTGTAATCGCAAAGCTGTTCCTGAAGAGAAGAGAGCTAGCAAAAAATTCGATGGTTGCTCTTTTGAAAATATAGTTATTGGATTATATGAAGGTGGACGCCGCGTGGCATCCGGCTGAATAGAATAGTACCACCCTCGTTTTCTTACCGAGGTGTCGTAAAAGGCGACTAAGGTAAGTCGACCCGCCGTGTGGTATCCGGCTGAGTAGAATAGACCAACCTCATTTCTTACCGAGGTGTCATAAAAGGCGACTAAGGTAAGTTGACCCGCCGTGTGGTATCCGGTTTAGTAGAATAGACCACCCTCTTTCTTACCGAGGGGTCGTAAAATATGACCGAGATAAGTTGACGTCAAGCAGGCGGCCAGTCGTAAAAACGCAGCCAAATCATGTGACAGCATGTTTATAACATGTTGTGCCGACCCCACTTAGAGTGGGATAAGGGCAAGAAGATGATGATGAGATTATATGAAGGTGGAATAGTAGCTATATCCATGTATTCTTATCATTTATGTATTCCTCAATAGTATATTTGGCTTTCTGTATCATCATCATCTTCCTGCCCTTATCCCACTCTAAGTGGGGTCGGCACAAATGTTATAATCATGTTGTCAAATGATTTGGTTACTTATGTTACGACCGACCGCCTGTCTTACGTCAATTTACCTTAGTCATATTTTACAACTCCTCAGTAAGTTGGCTTTCTGTATCAGCCTTCTTTTAATAGTAATTTTAAGCTGCTGTAAGTGCAATTATGGATTGTGGAGTTTTCGTAAATACATACCACAATTCTAACTATTAGGTGGGAGTTGTAACACGTATACAGGTAATATGACTGATGTAACTGAAAGGGGCAGGTGGGGAGTTGTAACACGTACACAGGTAATATGACTGATGTAACTGCTACAATATATTTGCTTTACGCAACTTTGTCTTGAGGAAACAGCGTATATGGATCGACTATACGTAACGCTCTAAGACAGTGTTTCACGACCTTTTTTGGTCCATGCCCCACGTTAAAAATTATTTTATCCCCCTATATAACATACATAAATTTTTATATTAAAAGTTGAATTGTCCACTTAAATAACATAAATAAACGGACTATCTTACACTGAATAAAATTTTTCATATCGGTTCAGTAGTTTCTGAGATTAGCGCGTTCAAACAATCAAACAAACAAACTCTTCAGCTTTATATATTAGTGTAGATATACAAAATTAGCTCATTTAAATATCAAATATTAAAGATCTTAATTGCAACCTACCGCCGCCATTGTACTTGTAAGTTTAATCTTTATTATTCTCGGTCTGATGCAGAGATTGTATACACATTTGCATAGACTCATCGTTCGTTTATTTCAAAACTGATTCGCGTTTTATTTGTGATTATATTTACTATAGCTATCTCTGTTATCACTGCAAACATTGTATTAATTTTTGGCGTGCAATTATTATCAGCATTGCCTTGAACTTTAACAAGGTTTTATATAACATTTCCATATTGAATAATTATGTTACAATACACAATAACCTTTCTTATCTCCATTTAGATTTATGTAATTTTTTGAAAGATATAAAAAATGCAATAAAAAAAAAATAATGTAAAAGCGCCGGATGACATGTTGGAATCGATCCCAGGTTTAGAACTTCTTTGGTTCGCACGTTACCATTAGGCTAACACAGCTTTGCATTTGACGGCTCAAATTATGAGTTGCTACCTATTCCTATTTTAGGAGTTTTATTTAGTGCCAAAAAACAGGGATAAAACAAGATTTTTTTAACAAAACCTAGCTAGATCGATTATTGTCCCCTGCATGCTGAATTTAAGGAAAATCGTTGGAGCCGTTTCCGAAATTCAGTAAAATATATTTATATATATACATAGGTACAAGATTAACTCATTTAAATATTATAGATAAATTATGACGTAATTACTATGTGGCATTGCTCTGAATTAAAATTCAGAGCAATGCCACATATAGTAATTTATTATATATATATTTGACAACATCTTTAGATGAGTACTTTGCCTGAAGAAATATCGCCATTCTTACATAAACATTTTCCTAGGGCTTAAGCGTGAACTGTTTAAAACCAACTTTTAAATATCATTGACCATATATTTTTGTGATGTTTACAATCAGAAATTTTATTTTAATTACGTTCATAACAACCTTGAAAATATATTATAAATTATATAGGTATTTACACTTAACATTTATTTAAATTATACACAAGAAATAAAATTCATGTATTTAACAAAACAAAACTTAAGTGTTAAAATTTTTAAGAAAAAAAAAACAAGCAGATTTATCAAAGGTAATGCAGAGATCATGCACGTGATCTGCGACCGTAAAAAGGACATATCAAGACTTCTAATGAACTCATAACAAGGGCGAGTCGAAAAGGTCAAAAAAGACTATACAGGGTGTGGTACCGTTAAGACATTAAATGAATCCACTGATCATTTGTTTCTAATAGATAACTTTGATAAGCTGTGATACCCCAGCGTTGTGACCACGCGACTCTTTCGAGGGTCACGAGTTCAAGCACTGGCAGGCACCAATGAGTTTTGCTATTAAAACTTATGTGCCTAATTGATAATTGCAATTTATCACACGCTTTTCCGTAAGGGAAAACATCGTGAGGAAACCTGCATATCTCTAGAGAAATCTGGGGATATGTGTAACCTACCAATCCGCATTGGAGCAGCGTGGTAGATCTTAGCTCCAACCCTTCTCGCCAGGAACGGAGAGAGGAGGCCTATGCCCAGCAGTGAGATTGTAACAGGCCTGTTGTTACATTATTACTTTACTTTGCTAGATAACTTTGGCATAATTCAATCTTCTTAAATATATTTTTTTAATGTATTTTCTAAGAAAATAAATATAATTTATTTGAGATCTGGCTTTGTCAGTAATGGTTGAATGACAATTGCGCGGCGCGCTTTTTTGAAAAACAGGAGACTAGAATAACATTGTTGTTATTGTCTCCCTCGCACCAGAACTATTAGTTTTTGGATCAATGTTATAAGGTAATAAGGTCATTGATCTCTATAAATCGTGTTTATTTTTGAAAAAAAACGTAAAATAATTCCTGTGGCTAAAATCCTTAGCTGAATTACCTGATTTTTTTATGTAGAGTGCTAAGGTGCATAACTAGGTGTAACTAGAATTAAAATAATGCCGTATGGTCGGTAGCATCCTGTATAACACATGTTTTTATAATAATAGACCTAATCTATTTAATGAATTGCATAGCTGCAAACATGAATTAAAAGAAATTATAGATAAACCGCTTAATGAGCTAAAAGCATTCAACAACAAAACAGATAAGCTATCACTTAAGTTTTGTTTCCAACTACCTGATACTGCAGCGTCGACCGCATGAAAATCAGTGTGTCACAAAGTGTTAGGTTTTGGATAACAAGTAGATTAAAGTAAATACTTTTAACAAAATTTCATGTCCCTACTGTTAACCACCGAGGAGTTCTTTCGTCTGGGGCCAATCATGGCAGCATCAGATCATGTTTATCATAAACATGCATTGTCATCAGGATTAGATTAGTATGTCAAATTTCAGCTGAATCGGACCGCGAGAAATGGGGGAAAATTGCTATAAGTTGCAAGATTCCACCTTCACATGCATACGCGGCAAGTTAAATAATAGCTTTTAAAAAGCAACCTATATATTGCACGAAACCTCTTCTACCCTCCAGTATTTTTTTTATACAGGATAAACCCCTTATGGGTACCACCGCCCGACGCGGATAGGCGATGGTTATGTCGGACTCGCACTGACTAAAACGACCTGTGTGCTCCACAGGTTGTACACGTTGCCCCCACCACCGCCGAAAGCCGCTGTGATGCCAGAGATACCTCCTACGGGTAGGGACCTCTCAAAATAGAAGTCCCCCTCCGCTAACCGATGCATCAGCAGAACCAGATGCAGCGACCGACTTGGGAACCTGTAAGCCAGGCGTCCGATATACCCCGTTCGGAACACTCGAAGGTCCCCAGTAATGGCGGCAGACGATGGGCTTGGGTAAGTCGCTAACACCTGAACTCACCAGCAGCAGATTGGATCCAGAACATGAGTTCGCGGAACCGCTCCGCCGCCCCCCTCCGAAGAGCAATAGGACCCTCCAGTAATAGTTTCACGAAAAATAGATTTAGTCGTTTCAAAGAATGTACCATTAACCTGAACCTTCCTCAAGAATTGCAAAGAATTGAATTTAAAGCATCTTTAAGTATAAAACCATACAAAAATCGGTTTATTAGATTTTGTATAAATCACATACATACAGAGGATTTTGGGGGAATTCGTTTAAAATTATGTACACAGTTAGTACCTGCAGCTTCGCCCGCGTGGAAATCGGTGTTTTGCAAATTTTTCCCACCGTTTTCATTTTATTCATCATCATTCTCCTGCCCTTATCCCACTCTTAGTGGGGGTCGGCGCAACATGTTATAACGTGATTTGGCTACGTATACGTACGTACGACCGGCCGCCCGCCTGACATTAACTTCGCCTTTTGCGATACCTCGTAAGAAATGAGGATGGTTTATTCTACTCAGCCGGATACCACACGGCACAAATCCCATCATTTTATTCTGAGTTAAAAATTAAATTAAACCAAAGGAAATTAAAGAAAGAAACACCAAAATGTACTATCAACTTTACTCAAGAATCACACTCCATCATCCTCCTGCCCTTTATTCCACTCTCAGTGGGGTCGGCACAACATGTTATAAACATGCTGTCACATGATTTGGTTGCGTTTTACCGACCGGCCGCCTGCCTGACGTCAACTTACTTTAGTCGTATTTTACGAACCCTCGGTAAGAAAGAGGGTGGTCAATTTTACTAAACCGGATACCACACGGTGGGTCAACGAACCATAGTCGCCTTTTACGACACGTCGGTAAAAAATGAGGTTGGTCAATTCTACTCAGCCGGATACCACACGGCGGGTCCACTTACCTTAGTCGCCTTTTACGACACCTCAGTAAGAATTGAGGGTCGTACTTTTCTATACAGCCGGATACCACACGGCGTACTCAAGAATCACACTATCTTTTAGTAAAAACCATACAAAAATCCGTTTAGTAGATTTTGAGAAAATCGATCACATACAGACAGACAGATATTGGGACTTTGTTTTATATCACGTATATATTGCGTTACTACAGCGTAACCTTAAGTTGATTGAAACGTTATTATCGTTAAGTATCATTCCCCTTTGGATGCCAGAGGTGACCTCATCGGAACATATATACGTGTTCAATTCAATCATATAATATGTATATAGCCTATAGCAGCCAACGAGTAATCGCTTACGTCCGATTTGTCAAAACACGTCCCTCATATCAGGGTTGTCGGTGCCGCGCAAAATTTTTATATGGGACAAGCAATAAGCATTGGCTCCGCCCTGATGCAATGACTAAAACCAAAAAAAAATGACTAAAGTAGTATTTTGATAACCATTAAGATGGTAAAAATGGGTTAACCTTTTGGGTTTTTTATTGTTGCTCCTCTCCTATTCGTCTTAGCGTGATGTTATATAGCCTACATATAGCCTTCTTCGATAAATGGATTATCTTACACTCAAAGAACTTTACAAATAAGTAAAAAATATTACGAAAACTGCAAATTTTAAAGCTTTCTTTGCGTGCGCTAAGTAAACGGTGAAAGTTATTCAAAGATCATGTATTACAAAATTGTTCCCCTCTAAAAGCTCTAAATAAAAGTCCGCGACAGCATATGTCTAGCTTTTAAGGTTAAAACTTTTACCATTATTTTGGTTATCAAAATGCTTTATTACGGTTTTAATCTTTCTAAACGGGCAGAGCCGCTGGCGATTACTAGTATCCTTCTAATATTATAAATGCGAAAGTTTGTGAGTATGGATGTATGTTTATTACTCTTTCACGGCGAATCCGTTGAACCAATATCGATGAAATTTTTCACAATTATTCCTTATGCACCGGAATAACATATAGGCTATAGAAATCCTGTTAATTCTACAGAAATAGGTTGACGTTAAAAAACGTCATCTATTATCGACCTATCACACAACAGTCAAAGCGAACGAAGTCGCGTGTAAAAGCTAGTGTTATATACACTTCAATTCTCACCTCACACAGCCTCACCTTGCATATAACATTGATATTAAAATTAATTCTTATTCTTTTTAGAGGTCAGATGACGGCGACACCCGGAAACGGTACAGACTAGAATCGTTTGTAAACATTGTAATATAAAAGGTCCATAGAAACAGTAGGTATTGGATTTCAGAACAACTTGCGTAAATTAAAACATTTACAATCAAATGTTAACCAAGACTTGAACCGAATCGACCTTACAATTTATTTTTATTCCGCGCCATTATTTTTTTTTCATAATCAATCCAAAATTTTCCAAGTCATGATTACTGTTAGTGTAATATATGATTGCAAAAAATATATGTATGTATGTGTGTGTTTTATTCGTAAATGGAACCGTAAGAAGAATTTTTTACCATATATTACAAAGTCAAGATTAAAGAAAAGATTTGAGAAATAAATACATTTTCTATACAGAAGTTACAATACAATTATTTTGCTATAATACGCGTTTGTTAGAGACTATCTAATGCTAAGTATATGAAGCAGGTAACATTTCAATACCTTATACAGGCAGGACAAGTCACCATACGTATCACGAAATGAAAAACTTATTGGTGTCTATACTTTGCTATAATCCGCGATTAAAGAAAATATATCCAATGCTAATTAAATGTAGATTAATCTATTCGTATAAATGCCTTTTACATGCAGGATTCGTAAAACGTATCAACTACAAACCAACACCACCGTTAGCAGTACATACATTCACTTCTACAATCTCAGCAATCGTTTTGCCCCGTAACCGAAGCATCAACATGTGATAGACTGCACGACAAAATAAAGTAGAGTTGAACTGGGGTTTGAACTCGTGACTTCTTCAAAAGAGACGCACGGTTTTACAGCTGGGCTATCACAGGTTGAATAGACATATATCAAACGTCAACGCGCTGACGACCATGACATACATTTTTGTCAAATTCTAAACGATTAGTTCAATTTATTCAAAATGGCCGCTCTTTAAATTTGACATGGGCCTTGAATTCGGCCACAAAAATGAGTGCTGCTCTCAAAACATAACAGTAAATGAAACTGTAGGGTTTCAAAGAAAATTTTAAAGAACTTGTTAAAGTAGTCATCATCCTCCTGCACTTATCCTACTCTAAGTGGTATCGGCTCATGTTGTCACAACGATGATGTTGTACAACGATACCCTGTCTTTGCTTTCGGCTGCGTGTTGGGGCATACAGGTCGTTTTAGTTGGTGCGAGTCCGACATAATTGCCGCCTGTACCCATAAGGGGTTTATTTCCTGTATAATAAAAAGCTTCCGACTCCCATTAGAAAACTTAAACTGCAGTGTAGTCTACGAAGACGGTTTGTGCTTATTATGTTTGTTTTGATTGTAAAGATAGAAGGACAAGAAAGAGAAAGTAGAAGGTTAACAAGCTTGACAATTACATAATAATGAGTGGTGTGCTTAAAATAACCCAGTAAATGTCATATTTCGTGTTTCCATGTGACACTAATACGGCGGTACAATAAACGAAACAAAAATAAATATATGTCCTACTTAATGTTACAATGTCAAGTTGTTCATGATGAGAGGTTTACTCTTAATATCTAGTACGTATCCGGTTCAGAGGACCATAAAATGTTTTGTAATCCTTTTCAATGCCATCTATGAAATTACGCTACATACTATTAAAAAAACCTAGAGTTTTCTTGTTCTTTCAAGTTATGGGTCTCTTACGTTTCGCTACGCTTTATTGCCACAAAACAACATTTTATAATTAGGTTACTTTAATACTAAGCGTCATCATTCTCTTGCCCTTATCCCGCTCTAAGTCTTGGCTCAACATGTTATAAACATGATGTCACATGATTAGGCTTCGTATTTTACTACCGGCCGCCTGCCTGACATCAACTTAGCTTAGTCGTCTTTTACGACACCTCGGTAAGAAAGAGGTTTGTCTATTCTACTCAACCGGATGCCACACGGCGGTTCGACTTACCCTAGTCGCCTCTTACGACACCTCGGTAAGAAAGAGGGTGGACCAACCGGATATCAAACGCCGTACTTTAATACTACATTATGCTATAGTTTAATGTTTTTTATCTGCGTCACTACATTAAAAGGTCCTTCGAGCCGGATTCAAATTACTAATTGTTTTACATACGAACTAATAAACATTTAAAATTTATAATAGTATTTTTTTTAATATTATTAGTTCTCGCGGAATGGTCTTTAAAAGTAATAAAAAATATATACATTTGAATGATGGATAACTGGTATTTGTGACGGGTCAAGGAGAACTCTTGATGTTAATATACAATAATATGGCGTATCCGCTAATTAAAATAATATAATAAGTGGATATAGCGTGTGTATTGTTATATAATAATACACTAATAATTATTGTATTTAAGGAACAACAGAGTTTCAACGCCTTTTATTTTATTGACGTCAGGATGGAGGCTGGACATACAAATGACTAGCTAAAATGATGTAACAACATGTTTAAAATATGCCAACCCCACTTAGAGTGGGACAAGGGCAGGGGAATGAAGAGGTAAGATAATATTGATATAAAAATAAATCATTGGTTCGTACCCGGTTTTAAGGACCATAATGTAGGGTTGCAGATTAATTTTTTTTTTCGGACTGATGACTAGGTACAGGCAAGCGTTTCACCAGTACCAAAACTTCTAACCTTTTTTATCACAACACGCAAATAAAATTTCCTTTACCACAATCAGCTGTTAGGGATTTCAAATTCAGTATCTAATATCGAACGAAGAATAAAGGAACTACAGATAAAGGTTAAGTAGCTTTTGGAGTAATGCATTCGGACTGGAGACTGAGCAAAGGCGAAGATTTCCACCAGTAACAAACTTCTAATCTATTTATAGGATAACAAGCAAGGTCATATTCACGTGCCGTCCCCACTTAGAGTGGGACAAGGCCAGGGAGTGAAGAAGCAAGACCATATTGAACATAGAACAATAAATCCGGTTCGAAGGACCATAATATAGGGTTGCAGATGAAGTATTTTTTTCGGAGTCATGACTAATTCGGCAACGGGCAAGCGTTCCACCAGTACCAAAATTCTAAACATTTTTTTTAGAACGACGCGCAAATAAAATTTCCTTTACCACAATCAGCCTTTGTGGATTTAAAATTCGGTATTCAATATCGAACGAAACTTAAATATTTATACAGACCATCTGCAAAAGATAAATCTCTCGTCCCTTGAGTGATGATAAACATTCTATATTCAGAGGTGTGTTTTGTTTTATCAGACGTCGTTTCGATTCGTCTTAAGCAGGGATCGGCAACTTGCGGCTCTTTCAAAATAAAATTGCGGCTCTCAATTTTCATACGACTAAATTTTTTTTAAATTCATTTGTTCTAAATTAGAATTCTAATAATAAGTATATTATAAAACTAAGTCCCCAAAAGCTGTCTCTCTGTATGTGATCGATTTCAAAATCTACTGAACGGATTTTTTAACATATCATACTAAAATATAGTGCAATTCTTCTGGAAGATTACATTGGTTATACATTACGGTTTTATGTAAATTATTTTGAAAAAGTCGCGCAGTTGTAAAAAAACTTGCCTGTTGGGAACTTTAGTCGCGTACGGTGCGTAAACCAACAGAGATACGCTAAAGTAATATACTAGAGAATTGTAGATCTACAAAAATACTACAAAAAAGTTTGCAACAGCATGTCTCTTTCTCTTATTAACTGACAAAAACTATTTTTGTTCAAAATTTCAATAAAAAATATTACGTTATTTTTGAGACTGTTTTCTTCTGCTCAATATCAATTCATATCTAAATAAATACGTTCGTTAGTTTCGCCATATGACATCAAATAAAAAAAAGATTAATAAGATATTAGATTTCTCCGTGGGCGAAGCTGCAGGCACAACTTGTCAAATATATAATATTGTTAGAAATTAAGTCTAAATTCAATTTAAAATGAATAATAAAAACATAAACGAAATTTAGGGATCACGGCGGGCACTTTACTGTGCAACAACACTTTTTATTACAAAATCCAATGACAGAATAATTCTACCACCAGTTCGGAACACTAATAAACCTGAGAACTTGCAAGAAATTCAGTGGTCGCTCTTATCAGGAATAGCGATTATTTGAGGTTAGGTTGTAATAACACGAAACACAAAAGAGATCGCCCAAACACTTCTACCTCCTACGAATGCCGCACGCCAAAAGAGACCTAACGACGTTAGCTGTTTTCTTATATAGGCTGTCACAGCTTAGAGATCTGGATTCCTAACAATATAAATACTAAATATTGTCCATTTAAAATTTATATTTTTTTAAAGTGTCTTATAAATCTTAAATCTTAGAATGTTGCCGACCCCTGGTCTATACTCGTATTCATTATGTTATCTGTATTCAGCCAAGGTCTATCTAAGATATTGATTTATACGGACGATTGATTATGCATAGAAGTACCTTTTAGCAATCAAGTACTGTTTTTCGTCATTTTAATATGAGATTCTATAGTTAAAATTTAGCTTTGTTATTACAGCAGATTACCTTAACTTTACATACATATTTAATACCGCGGCGGTAGCGGAATTGTTAGAATAACGGACTTGCGATCTAGAGGTCGTGGGTTTGAATCCTGGCCATTATACTACCGACGTGAACCCACTCCTAACACAAGCATGTAGCTTAGCTGGAAGGGTTAACAAGTTTACTAGTAATTTGTAATCAAAATTGCTACTTACCTTTTTTGGGAGAGAAAGATCGATAGCTAGGTTTTATCTAAAAAAAAAATAGTTCTATCCCTATTTTGGGCATTAAAAAAATACTAAAATTTACATTGAATATATAAAACACTATTTTTGCCGTAATTGTTAAGTCAGCGTAGCTTATTCGGGGAACGGGCGGTCTCGAGAAATGAAAATACCTAGGATCGAGCCCCACCTATCCAATTATTATTATTATTTTTTTTTTTTAAATATTATTTAAAAGTCTATTTATTTAAAAGTGACTGAAGCGAACACGCCTTGAACCTTGGCCTAACGGCAACGTGCGCGAAAATTTGCATACAAGTCGTCAATGCGAACGTAATAAACAACTTGTATATTATTGTACTATATTATGACGTCAAGACTAGGGTCGCCATTTCTTCTAATATATTGGGGACTACAACTCATTTCTCTCTGTCCCGATAATGTCCCGAATTTCAGTGTAATACAATTTTTAATTTTCACAGATTCCTTGAGAGAAATTGCATAGTGTTAGTAGAACGATAGTATATAGTTTGACTAATCTTTAAAAGGTATCGTAATAGGTATATAGTGTTAAAGAAGGTCCAGAAGTGACTATTAATTAAACCCTGAAGTATAATTTAACTTGTATTCCCGCACTCGTAATAAATACATCCCCCAAAAAAAACGTCACATCACACAAGATGGCTTGTTATTCTGTTGCTATCCACCATTTGTTATTACGTATTAAGCCGGTACTCGGGTGTGTTCGTAGGACGCCCGATGACAGGGAGCCGGGACGAGGTCGCTATCCATCAGCTACACTGGTAATACGCACGATAGCACCGACCTCTTGTAATATCCGTTTACAATAGGTTTAATAGGTATAGAATTAGGCGCTACTTTCCGAATATCCCTATTACGAAAGTAATAACAAAACGAACGAATTACTTTTTTATTATTATCTTTTTTATTTTTCTTGTTACCTTTTTTTTAATATCATTAAAATTTTTGCAATTTAATATTTTAATATGATAAAGTCTTATGCGCGTCGTAAATACTACTGGAACAATATTTGTTCTACACGCCACGTATAAACTGACAGCTGTTTACTAATAAAGTTTAGCCTCACATATTATCTTTTATTTATAAAGATTTATATAAATTAACAGTTCAAAAACATTTTTTTTTTGAAAATCATATGTACATACCATTCCAACATAAAACCTAACAGTTACCATTTGTAACGATACCTTGCAATTATTTTTAACTACCATGGTCGCATTAACATAAACATTATTTATTTGCGTGTGGAAATTAAATGTCAAACCAATGTTATTGAACGTTTCAAAAAGGTAATTTTGGAGGTCCAAATAAAAGTTTTGTATTGACCGTAATCAAAGAAATGGTATATCTATACTAATATATAAAGCTGAAGAGTTTGTTTGTTTGAACGCGCTAATGTTAGGAACTACAGAACCGATTTGAAAAATTATTTCAGTGTAAGATAGTCCGTTTATCCAGGAAGGCTATATACAATATAACATCACATTAAGATGTATAAAAGAGGAGCAGTAATCAAAAATATTGCGAAAACGGCAATATTTAAAACTTTCCTTGCATGCGCTGAGTAAACTAAGTTACTAACTTGTGTAAGCTGAGTAGCTGGTAATAGTTATTCGTTCGTTCCCCTCTAAAAGTTCTAAATAAAAGTCCGCGACAGCATATGTCTAGCTTTTAAGGTTGACCCACCTTAACCATTTTTATGGTTATCAAAAGACTACATTACGGTTTTAATCTTTCCACGCAGGCGGAGCCGCTGGTAATTTCTAGTCAATTATACATTTTTAATTTTAGAATTGAAGTCATTTAAGTATGTCTCCAAAAATGCGTGAAACATTTTAAATACATATGTTTTTAACAGAAAAGGTGCCCGGGGTTTAATTTCGACCTTTATTTGACGCCCATGTAAGGGTCATTAATCGCCCCAACGGCTATCAGGGATTCTATACGAGAAGACACGGCGGTATAAAAAAAAAAAAAATAACCTTCAGACAAACCATATGTCATTAGAATTGTTAATTTTAGGAATCCAAAGTCACATTGAACGATAAGTGTTCATTCACTTCATATTTGGTCATTTACTGACAACTCTATCAGTGCAATGTTATTGTATATCTATAATATTGTATAATTTTTGTATATAAAAATATAAAGAATTATAACACAATGTATGATGAAATGAATGATAAACTAATGTGCGATGTATATAATAGACAAAGTAGAAACCGACATAAGCTTGCGGCCTCTGCTTGGCGCCTTGAAAAAATACGTAAGTTGTTTGTGGGTTTGGGTATAAGATTCTATAATAAAATTCCACAATCAATTTTAACTTTGCCACTATAACACTATTAAGGAAAGGCTGATACAGAAAGCCTACTATACTGTTGTGGATTATTAAGACGATAAAAACGCGTGGATATAGATATTGATTGACTCTGTACAAGATAGAAACGATTAAATATAACTAGCATTAAGAATTGTATTTTTTTTTAAAAGAGCAACCGCCGAGTTTCCTGCTGGCTCTTCTCGGTAGGAACAGCTTTCCGAACCAGCAGTAGAGTTGACGATTCAAAAGCACTTGTTTACAAGTTTATTTGAATAATGAATAATTTGAATTTGAATATCATCTGATCCAGCTATTCCCAAACTGTGTTATACATACCCCTGGGGTTACATGAGGTCACATTGTAGGATCGTGAAAATGTATTTATTACGCCGGTAATAATGAGAAGTTAAACCAACAATAAAGTCTACTATATTATTGAGGATTAATATAAATATGAATAATCTAGTGTTAGGAATCTAGATCTCTAAGATTTGATAGCCTATATAAGACAACAGCTGACGTCATTCGTTCTCTTTTGGCGACCTCTTTTGTGTTTCGTGTTATTAGAATTTAAAGTCAATTTTTTTGATTTTTGATTTTTCTTCTCAGGTGGTTAGTGTTCTCAACTGGTGGTAGAATCATTCTGTCGATGGATTTTGTGGTGAACGCCGTGTGGTATCCGGCTGAATAGAATAGTACCACCCTCATTTCTTAACGAGGTGTCGTGAAACGCGACTAAGGTAAGTCGACTCGCCGTGTGGTATCCGGCTGAGTAGAATAGACCACCCTCATCTTTAACCGAGGTGTCGTAAAAGGCGACTGAGGTAAGTTGACCCACCGCGTGGTATCCGGTTAAGTATAATAGACCATCCTCTTTCTTACCGAGGTGTCGTAGAATACGATGAAAGTAAGTTGATGTCAGGCATGCGGCCGGTTGTAAAATAATTAAACCAAATCATGTGACAACATGTTTGTAACATGTTGTGCCGACCCCACTTAGAGTGGGATAAGGGCAGGAAGAAGAAAAAGATGGATTTTGTTGTGAAAAGTGTGATTCCCTAAACGCTCATTTATTTTTGATTATAAATTTTAAATTGAATTTAGACTTAATTTCTAACACTAGTTTAATTTAGTCTAAATAATTTAATTAACTCTGATCTTAAGTGTCTATATTTCTTCTCTATCTTAAGTGTGTCTATTTATATCTGAGTTAATACGTCAGAATACAGTTGTGACATAATAATATTGTGGTTACAGACCGCGTCTCAGCCAACCGTAGGTCATACGATACTTTCACTAGCGACCTCGTCGCTTCAATGGTACACTTTGCTTCATGTAGAGAATGAATGATGTTAAAATCTTAATATTTAAATGAGTTAATCTTGTATGAATATATAACTTTATAACTTTTTTCTGAAATTCAGCATGCTAGGTAGGTTTTATTTAAAAAAAATTGTTTTATCCCAGTTTTTGAGCATTAAAAAATATTAAAATTTATATTGAATTGAATCTTCGTCATAAATTGCCAAGTCCGTGTAGTTTATTCGGGTAACGGACAGTCTCGAGAAATGTAAATATCTAGGTTCGACCCCAATCACATAATTATTTTTTTTAAGTTTCTTTTTTTTATTTTGTAAAAAATTAGCGAGCAAGGCTCGGTCAACCAGGTACTATATCCTTGGTATAATATATACTAGCGGCCTGCCCCTGCTTCGCACGGGTATAAAATATATATCCCATGTCAGTCAGTGTAAAAAAAATGATTAAAATCGATCCAGTAGTTTTGATTTATTCATTACTGCCCGTGGCCCGCAAGCGTTAAATTTGGAGAAAAACAATTTCCTTTCCCTATACCAAGAAGATATCCTGCTATCTTTGGAATATTTAAATTCATATACTATATATTTACATTTTTCCCTATGTATTTTACTTTTAAAATTAATTACAGAATGTCCTTATAGCTTATAGCTTTCTTGTCATTAAACAAACTCTTGAAACAACGACATATAGCTGTTAAATGCGAAGTGCTATAGGGCGAAGCGCGGCCTCCTCACGGCATTTTAAATCTGTAATATCTCCGAAAATGTACACTTAAATTACATGCTGTAAACGGCCATATTGATCTATATTAGATCAACAATGTATTTAACGTACTTAATTGGATAAGGATTAATGCTGTATTGTATAAAAATTGCTTCAAAAATAGGGCATTATTTTTCGTAAAAAGTAAATGTCAAAAGTGCTATTGTGGGTTATCCATAAGAGATAGACATATACCATCGCGGACTTTTACTGTAGACCTTTTCAAGGTGTACAAATACTTAGTACATCATTTTGATAAATCTCGTAGGGTTTAGCCAGCGTTTGCAATGTAAGCGGAAAAAAATGTAATTATTTACAGAAACCTCAAAAATTACAGTATTTCTCTACTCCGTATTGAAAAAACCGCATTAAAATCTGTTGCGTAGTTTTAAAGTTTTATGCATACATAGGGATATATGGACAAACAAAGAATGCGACTTTGTTTTATAGTATGTAGTGATTAGTCTGTAATTTTGCGTGATAATGTTGAAGTGGGCGAAGCGATAGATAATAACACGTAGTACTTGAAACTTCTTTCCTATACATAGGCGTTAAAGTGTCCTTATCTAGACTTATTATAAAACAAAGTCTCCAAAAGCTATCTGTCTGTATCTGAACGGTTTTTACTAAATAGTACTGCAATTCTAGGTTTAGGTTAATAGCACGGTTTTATGTAAATTATGTTAAAAAACTCTCCTACCGGGAGTTATACTCGCGTGCTCCGCGTAAACCAGAGATACACTAAAGTAATATACTAGAGAATTGTAGATCTACAAAAATACTACAAAAAAGCCCGCAACAGCATGTCTCTATCTCATATGGTTAACTGATAAGTTTGCTGCTATTAATAATGCAGCAAACTTAAGACCTTAATTTATTTTAATCTGCTATTTGCTTGCCCTTGAGTCACTTTATTTTGCGATTATTTTTAATCATTTTCATATTATTTTAATGCGGATTTAAGAAAAATTGTTTGTTTGTTTAAACGCGGTAATCTCAGGAAGTACTGGACCGATTTGGAAAATTCTTTCAGTGTAAGATAGTCCATTTATTGAATAACAGTATAGGTTATATAACGTCACGTTAAGATGAATATTATTAGGATCCTATTATGCAAGAAAAAAAACTTTGAGGACAGACGAATGTGTGTGTGAGTAGCCCATACATTTATTTATAAAACCACGTTGAAATTGGCAGTTGGTACTTAACGGTTCATTAACTCGTAGCCGTAACAATTGATAAAAGTTAATCAACAATGTCATTGAATAACATTCTCATTATATCTAGTCATCGTGATTTGTTATATTTAAACGATTGAGAATTGAATATGATAAACAAATTAACGAATACTTTAACGATAATAATGAAATCCAACCTTATAAAACTTGAAAATATCTACCCTATATTGGGGCCAGTGCTCAAATTAAGTATTGGAATTAAAGGTCATTAGGGACGACCGTGTGTGTAATTGTCCAATTTAATTATAGTTAGTTATACTTAATTACGAGAGTTTTCTTAAATTTCCGCTAAACTTACAATTCTTTCTTTCATAAGTACTTATATATAACGCATATCATGATATAGAACCTACTTCTTTAATTTATATACTTGACTTGACTTCAGCACATCGTGAATAAACTTTAATATTTATACTGATATCGATCTAAAACTTATTGAACTGAGAGCCTTACAAATTTTAGAGATAAAAACTATTCTACACTTTAGTTCAACCTGTCACCTGTCACCGATCTCAACCTGTTTCTTATCTTTATTACTTTAAGGTAGGGGTTGTTTGTAAGAGATCACTTTTAGTGATAAGACCGCCCTTGCACTCTTAAATGTTCTTATTTCTCTTAATTATAAAAATAATAATAATAATAAAGCTTTATTCAGTCCATACATATATACAAAAAGATCGATGGAGTAACAACGTTTTTCTAAAAAAAATTACATTATATCTAATTTAATTATATCGTGATTCTAATCTAAATTATATTTATATGTCAAATTTATAAGTAGTAAGTACATGTCAAAATCTATATATAATTTAAAAGTCAAAATTAGAATAGAAAAATATTATCAAAATAATTATAAAAATATCTATCTATTATTTACTTGGTGTGCAATAAAGAGTCATTCATTCATTCATTCATTAGTTTGGACCTAAATATAACTACCGTGAAAATTTCATTAAAATCCATTCCGTAGTTTGAAGATTATCGTAAACGCACATCGTGACATATATTATATATATAAAGATAATTAATTTATTGAGTCATCCTGAATTCTAAATTATAAAGAAACAATATACAGCATCAAATCATCATGACTAATCAAGTATGGAAGTCAATTGGAAAATAGTCTCGACACGAGTTTGAATTTTCGCACCATTTGAATTCGATGCTAGTTTTCGGTGTCAAATTTACCGAAAAAGGCAAATTCTCCTTAAAACCTTTCATTCAAGATTTTTAAGTAAACAATTCCATTTTTAATTTATTTGATATTATATTGTAATATTAGCTAGCTTAGTAATATTAGCTGGGACAGAAGCTTCAGTGTCTCCAATTTTTTTTTTAATTGAAATTTAGAACGTAAAAGTAGTTATTGTGAGTTAACCATGAGAGATAGATGCATGCTGTCGCGGACTTTTTTGCAGTGTTTTTGTGGATCTACAATTCTTTAGTACATTACTTCAATGTATATCTGTTTGTTATCGCGGCGCACGCGACTAAAGCTCGTTACAAGCGAGTTTTTTTAACAACTGCGTGACGTCTTCAATATAATTTGAAAAAGGTCTTAATATATTTTTAACCTAGACCATTTGAAAGTACAAAGATCCGTTCAATAGATTTTGAGAAAATCGATCACATACAGACAGATAGCTATTGGGGACTTTGTTTTATAATAAGTATAGGTGATACATTTTGGGGCAAAAGATTTTGGGGCATGGACTAAAAAGATTGGGAAACACTGGTGTAGACTATTAAGTAAAAATTTTAAAAACTATAATTGTATTTGAATAAATAAATAATTATAAAAGTAAATGCCAATTAAATAATAGAAAGTAGGGATATGACATGAAGTAAAAAAAGTCGATTAATAAAAAATCTATTTTTTCCCCATTAAAATAAATCGATTTTTAAAAAATCAAATATTTTGTTACGAAATAATAGATTTTTAAAAAATCATTTTGTCTCTCAATATTTTAAAACTTGTTTTTTTTATATTAATAATTAATTACAATAAAGGCTAATTTAAGTGGACAACTACCAAGAAATAATATCAGATGCGCTGTTTGTGGAATTGGATTAAAATGTCTAGTTTGGTTAAATTGGTTTCATTCAACAATGCATATCTAATCTTAAAAAACAAGAAAAAGGGGATACCTAAAATAATCGATTTTAAAAAAATCGATTTTTGATGAAAAAATAATCGATTATTAAAAATAGATTATTTTGAAAAAATAATCGATTATTTTTTTAACATCGCGCTACGTAGAAAGATAATTCAACAATACCATACCTCATGTCCGGCGAGAAGTCGACGGAGCACGCGTACCCGGCCACCATGTGGCCCACGAAGGTCTTCTTCCTGTTGAGCTTGAACCGGTTGAGCGCGCTGAACACCACCACCTTGTTGTCCATGGACTGGCAGGCCAGCCACTTGCCGTTGGGCGCCACCGTCACCGCGGGCAGCGAGTGCATCGACGGGTCCGCTATGTACTTCATGTCCACCGGGATGTCCCTGGGGGGACGGATGGGCTCAGGGGGTGAAATACAAAGGTCGCGGCGCGGTGACCGCAAGGCCAAGTCCAATTTTACATTTTTGTATTTATAAATACAGAGGAGTATAATATTGTTTATAGGGTTTATTTTTGTATGGCATGCTGCCATCGGTCATTGATCCATATACATTATGAAGTTTAATTTCAAATATTCCAACGAAAAAATAATATCCCGTGGCTAAAGTACTTCATTGAATTAACTGAATTTTTTTATGTAGGCTGCTAAGGTGTCGTCGTACCACTCTGTATTTATATATATATATATATATACATACATGAAATTCAGCATGGGTGTAGGGGGGTTTGGGGGAGAAAAATTGATGTTTTATTACCAAGCAAGGCTCGGTCAACCTGGTACTGTATATAAAAGCAGTTACAATATTTATAAAGAGTGCTGTGGCGCTCGCAACAGCATAACCTGTACCACGAATGCTATCGCCTTCCTTAGGACCATTCTAAATATTTATAACTTATATAGTGAACCTTATACTAATTTTGTGGATTGTGTGTGTCTGTGTGTGTGTGTGTGTGTGTGTCTGTGTGTGTGTGTGTGTGTCTGCATATCTCTAGAGAATTCTAGGGATATGTGTAACCTAACCGCATTGGAATAATGTGGTAGGTTTTAACTCCGACGCTTCTCTCCAAAAACAGAGAGAGGAGCCCTATGCTCAGAAGTGGGATAATAAAAGGCCGTTCTTTATTCGGAGAATTTCTTAATGTATATGTAACCCACCACTCCCAGACTCGCAGGCTCTTGTCGTCGGAGGTGGAGACGAAGCGGCGGTTGTCATCAACGAAGGTGATGGTGTTCACCGCGCCTAGGTGCCGGTCATACTCCTGAACTATTTCACCGCTGCGGATATCCCACTGCCAGAATATCGATATATACATATTAATGCTTCCTGCTTTGCGCCTTGCAAAAGTACGTAAGTCGTTTGTGGGTTTTGGTATAAGATTCTATAATAACATTCCGCAATCAATTACTGCTTTGCCATTACAGTTAAAAAATACTGTTAAAAAGAGGCTGATACAGAAAGACTACTATACTCTTGAAGATTACTTCCAAGATAAGAATGTGTGGATATAGCTCTCTTTGAACCTGTACAAAACAGTAACGATTTAATGTACTGTTAAGAATTATATTTTTAAAAGAGCAACCGCCGATTTTCTTGCTGGCTCTTCTCGGTAGGAACAGCTTACCGAACCAGCAGTAGAGTTGACGATTCAAAAGCACTTGTTTACAAGTTAATTTGAATAAAGAATATTTTGAATTTGAATGTATGAATTACATGAATCATCAGGATATAAAATCTACGACAAAATCGAAAAATGAAGAATTACCCAAACAAGCATAGATATATAGTAATTAGTTCAACCCCCACCATTTATTTTGCCATCGAACATGCATAACAAGGAGTTATAAGGTGTCTCACACATATGATCTTCTTGTCCGAGGTGCCGGCGACGAACAGGTGCTGCTTGTCCTGGTCAGGGTTGAACTTGGCGCAGTAGGGCACCTTGCGGGACGTGAACCGCGATATACACTCCCCGGTCTCCGTGTCCCATAGCTTTATGTACCGATCGTACGCTGCAGGGGGATATTAAAAACTAATGTTCACTGTTCTTCACAGTTAGTCGTGTGGTATCCGGCTGAATAGAATAGTACCACCCTCATTTCTGACCGAGGTGTCGTAAAATACGACTAAGGTAAGTTGATGTCAGGCACGCGGCCAGTCGTAAAATACGCAGCCAAATCATGTGACAACATATTTATAACATGTTGTGCCGACCCCACTTAGAGTGAAATAAGGGCAGGAAGAAGAAGATTCACTGTTCTTCACAGTATATTTTAAGCAATTTGATTAATGTACATAAAAATATGAAGAATTATAAAAAGACTATCAATTAGGGATGTGACTTGCGAGTGGAAAAATCGATTAATATTTAAATCGATTATTTTTTTTAAATCTTTTATTTTTCATATTAAATAATCGATAAATGATAATCGATTTTTTCTGACTATAAGTTGCCTTTTTTAATGTTAATAATTAGAATAAAGGCTAGTTAAAGTGGATAAGTACCAATAAGTAATAACAGATGCGTTGTTTGTAAAATTCTATTAAAATGTGTAGTTTGGTTACATCCGACAATGCATGTAATCTTAAAAAACAAGAAAGACGACTGAAAAAGAGAAAGAGGATAATTAAAAATATTCGATTTTTTATGACAAAATAATCGATTATTTATTCACATCTCTATTGGAAATCGCCAGCGGCTCCGCCCGCGAAAAATTAAAACCGTAATCTTTTGATAACCATAAAAATGGTTAGAGTGGGTTAACTTTAAAAACTAGACATATGCTGTTGCGGACTTTTATTTAATTCTTTTAGAGGGGAACAATTGTGTAGTACACGATTTTTGAATAACTTTCACGACAAAGCAGGCGCCGCAAGCTTATGTCGGTTTCTACTTTGTCTTTTATATACGTCACCAATCTATAAAATCTAAAGAGTAAGTTTGTTTGTTTGATTGATTGTTTGAGCGCGCTAATCTCAGGAACTACTGGATCGATTTGGAAAATTCTTTCAGTGTAAGATAGTCCATTTATCGAGGAAGGCTATATAACATTACGATAAGTTGAACAATAGAGGAGCAGCAATAAAATATATTATGAAAATGGCAAAAATTAAAGCTATCCTTGAGTGCGCCGAGTAAACGGTGATAGTTATTAAAAAATCATGTATGACAAAAATGTTCCTATCTAAAAGTTCTAAATAAAAGTCTGCGACAGTATATGTCAAGCTTTTAAGGTTAACCCACTTTAACCATTTTTATGGTTATCAAAATACTGTATTACGGTTTAAATTACACGCGGGCAGAGCCGCTGTCAATGGCTAGTATTTTATTTACTAGTATAAAAGTACACCAATGTATTATACCAGGGCTTCTTAAACTGTGGGTCGCGACCCCCAGGGGGGTCCTTTAAAGAACTTTTCTAACAAAGATTTATTGATATTTCTTCTCCTAAGTTCCTTCATTACCCCTTTTCATTAAATTTAATTAAATAGATTTTATTAAATTTATGATTGGTTAGTTTATAACAATTATAAATAAAATTTTAAAATTAGTATACACACTACGTAAAAATATAAATACAAGTAAAAATCATACAAAATACTATTGTACTTTTATTATAACTATTTTTTGAAAAAAGTGGCAATGCAAAACTGTTATTTACATTGTAAAATAGTGCGATATTACATCTACATCTACGGTTAATATATATTTCATTATATGGAGGAGGGGGTCGTTTAAAATTTCCTAAGCTTGAAGGGGGTCGCTATATAAAAAAGTTTAAGAAGCCCTGTATTATACATACCCGCGGACACGAACTGCTTTCCGCTGTTGTTAAAGTTGACATCTCTAACCGCCTGCCGGTGACCGAAGTACGTCCGTACGCAGCGACGGTCGCCGTACACCTCCCAGATCTGCGAAATAATAATAATTTATAGAATTAGGCGTTACTTTGCAAAAATTCATAATACAAAAGTAATAATAAAATTATTTTGCTATAACCCGCGATGAACTAAAATAGAAAATATATGTATATAATGCTAAATGTAGAGTGGACTATCCGTTTTCCTGATACATACAGAATTCGTTAAAACACATGCACAAACCTCCACCACCGCCACCACAATACACAAACGCTACACACGTTCACTATCACAAATTCAACAATCGTTTCGCCCCGCAACCGAAGCATCATCAGGAATCTATCTCCGAAGTGAACGTATATAGTGCTTGTGTATTGTGGTGGCGGTGGTGGAGGTTTGTGCATGTGTTTTTACGAACCCTGCATGTATCAGGTATGAAAACGGATTGTCCACTCTTTCAATAATCGATTTTTTTTAAATCGATTTTTCAATAATCGATTTTTTTTTAAATAGATTATTTTAATTATCATCTTTTTCTTGTTTTTTAAGATTTAGATATGCATTGTTGGATAAAATCAATGTAGCCAAACTACACATTTTAATAAAATTTTACAAAAAGCGCATTTGATATTATTTCTTGGTAGTTGTCCATTTCAATTGGCCTTTATTCTAATAAATTATTAATAGGTATTAAAAATAGTTAAAAAATATATTTGGTAACAAAATAATCGATATACTAAAAATCGATTATTTTGTAACAAAATAAAATTCGATTATTTTTAAAGAGATAAAAATCGATTATTTATTAATCGATTTTTTCTACTCCATGAAACGACTAGCGATGTGAAAAATAATTGATTGTTAAAATAATCGATTATTTTAAAAAAATAATCGATTTTTAAAGATATAGAAATCGATTCTTTATTAATCGATATTTTCCCAATTTACAATTCACATCCCTAGTTTTAAATAGGGCAGATCGCTTCACCTGAATCGCGTGCAAAGTAGGCACGCAACTCAAAGGGACGACCTGTACCTTTCAAAAATAGAGTCGCCCTGCATAGGACATTGCCGAGCGTTACCAAGGCCCAATAATTTCCTTACTCAATAGATTGAGGCACGAAGTATAATTATTATACATTTGCTTATACGTTTCTAGAACGCACAAACTGTAGTGAGATTCAATTTTCAATAGCTACTGTAAAGCGCCATCTAGTTTCGTGATAAGAAGTTTATCGTATAATCCTGTTTATATTAATTTGACGATTATTAAATGTAATATTTATTACAGATATTATTAGAATAGAATAATACAATTTCGGAAAAATATAACGTTTGATTTAGTTATTATATTTACCGAAATATTATTTACTTATGTATAAAGAAAATTTGATTAGAGTCATGCAAGCAACATTTTTATGACAACATAAATGTTGTCATAAAAATGTTGCTTTAATAGTTGAAGTATGCTTTTTTTTACTTTACGCAGGACAATAATCATTGTCTCCCATAAAATATTATACAATTTTTTATATTTATAAATAACTAAATTTAAATATATAAAAATGTACAAATATTAAATAAAGGAACGTTTTACAGTCAAATTGGGTAACTTTGAATGACTTTTTCAGATTTTTCAAAATATAAAAAAATAGGATGAAATTATTTAAGGTTTTGATGAATAATGAGTGTTCTTTTATACCGAGTTTTAGAATAACTAACTGTATTACTAAGTAACTAGAAAGGAAATGGAAAAAAAATATGCTTTTGTGCGTGTTCAAAGTTACCTTGAGTTTTGGGTAACTTTGAACCGAATTATTTCGAAAACTAAAAAGCCTTGAATTCACAGAATTTTTGCATCGTGGGTAAAATTATACTTATGTTCTGAATGAATGAAAGATAGATCTGTCAAATAAAGTCAACTTGTCATACTTAACAGCCAACAGTTTACATAAAATTGCCATTTACTAAATATTAGCAACATATGGGTAGATTTTTTTTTGTAACGAATACATAATTATTTGTAATTGTAAATATTTATTAAAAATCAAACCTAAATAACAAATTCTATAATCAATTACCATTCAAATGAGATTAAAACATTAATGGTTGGCAAGAGAATTTGAAAAATAATTCACCCCATTCCATGAATGAGATGTCATCTTCAATGTACATTTTATCTTTATTTTTTGTTATTTGATGCTCTTTTAAGATGAAAACGATGTTTTCTTTTTTAATAATAGTAAATTCCTTTTTTGGAAACCATGACCGCGAGTAACGACCTGTTACTATCCCACTTCTGACCATAGGCCTCCTCTCTCCGTCTTTGGAGAGAAGGATTGGAGCTAAGACCCACCTCGCTGCTCCAATGCGGATTAATAGGTTACACATATCCCCAGAATTCTCTAGAGATACGTAGGTTTCCTCGCAATGTTTTCCTTCACCGAAAAACTTGTGATAAATTGTAATTCACAATTAGAAACATAAGTTTTAATAGAAACTCATTGATGCCTGCCCTGGGTTTGAACCTGTGACCTCTTCGAAAGAGTCCGACGTTGTTACCGCTGGGCTATCACAGCTATACAGCTAAGCTTTCATCCTTGTTAAAGCACCGGATTGGATTTTATTACGATACGTGTGGTGACTCGTCCTGCATGTAGGTATAAGGTATGTGAATGTTGCCTGCTTTATACGTTTAGCAATACATAGATTCTTTTAATAAACGCGGATTATAGCAAAATAATTCTATTGTAATTACTGTATGTACTAAAAAATGTACTAGAAAATATTTTTAGAAATCAATAACTCTTTGTCAATGTTACCCATAAACGAAGATAATGCGATTGGGTATCTTTGAACCGTTCAAAGTTACCCATATTTAATTAAAAATAGGGGTGGTCCACAAATTTCCCTGTCAATGGATATAAAACAATGCAAAATCATGAAATTATGTGAGAAAGTATAATTTCAACGTACAATTGATCATTAGAAACCGAAAATCATGTGTTTTACACACCTTTTCTGTAATTAAATCGGAAATGTAACTCACATACTTTTCACTGCTAAAAGACAGCGAACAGATAATTTTGAAAAAGTGTCAAAATTTGTTTCAAAACTATAAATTTTAAATGACATTTGACAACTAGAACATTAATATTTTCATTTCACTCAGTTATCAGTTTTAAATCAGGTTACAGATATTGAAAAAAATAATAATAATTATTTTAGTCGTTTTATTCAATGTTACCCGTAAATTCAAAGTTACCCAATTTGACTGTATTCTTAAAAATTGATTTTATTTTTTATTTATTTACTTGATCATAGCGCCATCTAGTGACAAGTAGCGTTATTGAGATGAATTTTTAGATCCATATGTTTAATATAGTTATTTTTTGTAATTTTTTACTTTTTATTTAGGCAGGTATGTAAAGGCGAGTTTCACACTAATAATAACAGAGAACTTCATATACTTATTTTTGTCTTTGTTATACTTGTCTTATACTAGTGACCTTGCTTTCAGCTCCGCGGGTCGTGGGTTCGATTCCCGCCGAGGGCCAACATATTCTATAAATGAATTTGTTGGTCTTTGAGCCTGGGTGTATATTTGTATTTAAGTATGTAATTTGGAATTATATAAGTATATATTCACCAGTTGTCTGTCACCCATAACACAAGTATTAAGTTACTTACTTTGGGGACGGACGACCGTGTGTGTAAGTGTCCCATATATTTATTTGTTTATTTACTTATACTTGTCTTTGTCAAAAAAAGTCTCACCTGTTTTTATAGAATAGTACCACCCTCATTTCTTACCGAGGTGTCGTAAAAGGCGACTAAGGTAAGTCGACTCACCGTGTGGTATCCGGTTTAGTAGAATAGACCACCCTCTTTACCCTCTTTGAGGTAAGTTGACGTCAGGCAGGCGGCCGGTCGTAAAAACACAGCCAAGTCATGTGACAGCATGTTTATAACATGTGCTGACCCTACTTAAAGTGGAATAAGGGCAGGAAGATGATGTATTAGGTAAAATCCATATATGATAGCTTACTTTAACTCTACAGTCCATTCCTGCGGATAGCATGAGGTGTGCGGTGGAGGGGTACCAGCGTACAGCGGCCACGCCCTTCGTATGACCCTTCCACGTGAAGATGTGTGCCTGGAGAAAATAACCCATCAGCAAAGGTCACATCATTATCAGACATATGGCCTTGTACGAATAATAAAGTTACATTATTCTTTTTTTTTTTGACATACTGTTTGACATACATTAAAATGTTATTATATACATTTTAATTCTTGAATTTAACTATTTTAATTAACATTTTAATTGACAAAAGTTAAAAGGCAACATTATTTAACCTCGCTAAAACAAACATAATATGTATGTAACGATGTGTTATAATAAATAAATAAATAATAAATATATGGGACACTTACATACACGGTCGTCCGTCCCCAAAGTAAGTAACTTAATACTTGTGTTATGGACAGACAACTGGTGAATATATACTTATATCATTGTTAAATACATACTTAAATACAAATATACAACCAGGCTCAAAGGCCAACAAATTCATTTATATATCTTATGTTATGGCTCGTACTAGTAAGGTTTAAAAAGTTTAAGAGGAGAGGCGGAAAAAATTTTTGTACACCCTTGTGGGGTAGCTTACAGTACTGTGTGCTAAATATAAGATACATTTAATACTGTAATGCACAAATAAAATATTTGATTTGATTTACATCTTTTATGTATAGTACCTGGGTAACCAAAATTTGTTCGGTAATTATTTTACTTTTTATTTTTTAAAGAAAAAATATTAGGCAGGTGGGGCTTGATCAGTGTTTCCCGACCTTTTTTGGTCCATGCCCCACGTTAAAAATTATTTTGCCCCCCTAAGTAACATACAAAAATTTTAATATTAAAAATTGAATTGTCCACTTAAAGAACATAAGGTTTTAGGAAGAAAAATTGCTTTTTTTTGTTTAATTTGGCACTGAAATCTAGCATAGCACTTAAATGGCCCAGAGCGAAAGGCTAAAGGGAAACACTTGTCGAGTTGCCCCCCCTTAACCATCAAATTGCCCCCCTGTGGGTCGTGGGCCCGACGTTGGGAAACACTGGGCTTGATCCTAAGTATTTTACCTCTCTAGACCGCCCGTTAATCCAAATGAGCTTCCATGACTTTACAATTGAGAGCGAAAAATAGTGTTTTGTATTCAATTTTAATTTTAATTTTTTTTATTTTATTTTATTTATTCGGAACAACCAGTGGCAGTTACATTAAAACATTAGAATAAACTAATTACGCCACAAAAAGCAATAAATGCACTGCCTTTAGGTGCACATCATTATGTGTAAGGACAACACTTAACTAAAATAAACTAAGCTTTACATCACTACAGCTCCAATGTCTGGAGCTTAAGAATATATTTTTTTAATTAAACTTAATAGTTTTTTTTAAAAAACAGGGATAAGACGAGATTTTTTTAAATAAAACATAACTAGATCGATATTTCTCCCCAAAAACCCCTATATGGCGTATTTCAGGAAAATTGGAGCCGTTTCCGAGATATGGACATATATACAGTGATTCACAAAAATATTCGGACACCAAGGTATATTCTATAAAATCGCTCTATGCAGCTACCACCTGTGGAGGGATCGAATTGATTTTTTTTTCTAGTAATTGATTTAACTATAATAACTGATTTTAATATTAAAGATATAGCGCCATACGAATAATAAAGTTAGATGATTTTTCTGAAATTCAGCATGTAGGGGCTTTTGGGGGAGAAAAATCGATCTAGATAAGTTTTATTTTAAAAAAATGTCGTTTTATCCCTGTTTTCGGGCACTAAATTTTTTTTTAATTTACATTGAATACAATCACAATTTTTCGCTGTCAAACGTGAAGTTATGGTAGTTCATTTGGGGAACGGGATCTAGAGATGAAAATACCTAGGATCGAGCCCCACCTGCCCTATTATTTTTTCATTTTTCTTTTCAATTTATTTTCATCATTTTAATCCGAGCAAGGTTCTGTCACCTAGGTACTGCATATAAATGTAACTTTATTCTTCGGACGGGGCAGTATTATTATACAATGATTATTTAGTTTCATTTCATTGATTTTGGTAGCCTTATCTAAATTATAAGTACCTGTAAATTGTAAATTTAAATGTAAATTGTAAATATATAATAATATTAATAAAAATACCTTTGGCAGGAAACATTTATCAGGTGGTGTATCGCTTCGTAACTGTGTTTCACTACGGGGCGGTTCAATCCAGGATCGACCCAAATAATCTGTGGCTTTGTCAACTGGAAAAGAAAAGAAGTCAATAACCATGATGACCTATTGGTTAGATCGCATTACCAGATTTTTTTAAACTGTACACGGGCCTATACCCAGAAGTGGGATAGAAAAACATTACTATATATGTTCCTAATAATTCTAAAATGTGAACTTGTGATACTCACTGTGTAATATAGATTTCTCTTCTAAAGGCTTGTCGTCATCAATTTTGCCCTTCTTCTGTCGCTTCGCCAGTATTTCTTCTAACTCTTTAGCTTCTTCACCTTCTGGTTTCATTACTCTACAATTTAAAAATAAAATCGAATCAAATGATATTATTAAACATAAATCATTAAAAAAATAAGTTATACTTTATAAGTATCATAATATTTTATCTTTATACAGGTTTTCTGCTAAAATTTATGTATCTAATTGATAATTGCATTTATTACACGCTTTTCGGTGAAGGAAAACATTGTGAGGAAGCCTGAAGTAAAGTAACAGACCTCTACTTTATACTGATTACCACTGATTGGAAAGGGTGTCTCATACCGCGAAACGTGTGTAGCCTATATATAATACTTATAATAAATATCAGCTGAAAAACTAACAAAAAGTTATTGTACTATGGAGTAACAAAGTGTAAAGCGTAACATTCGTAATGTCACAAAATATCCATTGTGACAGCCCTATAAAACTACTAATATGTATTGCATATGTAGTATAATATGTTATGTTGTCTGTAATGGTTAAGGTCCATTTTCGAATTGCCCCTTTTTTTTTTCTTTTTTTTTTATTGTTTAATAGGCGAGCGCTTGACCGCAGTCATGCCTGATGGTAAGCAGTGACGCAGTCTAAGATGGAACGCGCATGCCTATAAGATGCCTATTCACCCTTGCCCCTCTGAGATGTGGGCCCCATGTTGGGAAACACTGGCCTATATAGATCATAAAAGCGTTTACCCAATCAATCATTTTATTTTTTCATTCAACGAGACATTGGTAAAGTGAATAGTGTAATGACACTCCTAGAAGCCATAAATTCAAGAATAACTTTTAGAACTTTACCTTTTTTCGCCAACATAACCACCCCAAGGTCCTAAAAACCCATTAACATCCTCAGGATTGTCATTCTTGTTCCTCTTCTTCTTGTCCAGGGGCCTTTTCTTTATGCTTTCAAACACTGTCTTACCCTCAGTTTCAACAGGTGGAGCCACCATTGCAGATACTGAAATACATGCAATTGTTTTTTTTTAATTATATTCTGAGATCAGTCTCAAGACTATGAGATGCAATTGCTTTACATTCACAATGCTTTACATTCACAATTAGACAAAATAATCAATTATTTGCTATGAGAAAATCTATGGAATGCCAAAAGTAAAATGTATGATAATTATAATTAAATGAATATGCTATGTGTATTCATATCATTATCATATACTATATGCAATTGAAAATGCAGGTTGTTAGCAATTCTGTTGTTCAGTCTATTTCTTAATGATGCTTTTGTTATCAAACTATTGTTGTGATTATGGTAGGGACTGTTTGCAGTGCTAGTATGTTAGTATTATGTGGTTATAGTGGTAGTTTGTAGTCTATATAGTTAACAAATACAAACATTTTAACATTTCATACCACTAGTGATAAATAAATGACACAAACCAACAATAGCGTCTCCTTTATCATCAATATTAGGTTCCGTTGATGGATCAACTGCATATCCATAACTCGTAAATGTCCGCCTTTGGTTCTCAAATTGAAATTCGCTGATATGTGCTTTTTCAACATATCCGGACAGCATATTTCTAGTCGCTTTCATCTGTTGCGTTTGGAATGGATTCTCTGGGCCATATGTTGGTGCAAACAGTTCCTCGTACTTTGGATTGTGCATTAATTCTTGATTGTTGTTTATTAAAACTCTTGAGTCTTCATCATTCTGGAATGGTATTATATTTATTTTTATTATTATACAATTATAAAACGATAGATGAAGTATATAATAGACAAAGCAGGAACCAACATAAGCTTGCTGTTCCTGCTTTGCGCCTTGCAAAAGTACGTAAGTCGTTTGGGTATAAGATTCTATAATAAAAATCCACAATCAATTTCAGCTTTGCCATTACAGTTTAAAAACACTTTTAAAAAGAGGCTGATACAGAAAGCCTACTATACTCTTGAAGATTACTTAGAAGATAAGAATGTGTGGATATAGCTCTCTTTGAACCTGTACAAGACAGTAACGACTTAATGTAAATAGTATTAAGAATTCAATTTTAAAAAGAGCAACCACCGAGTTTCTTGCTGGCTCTTCTCGGTAGAAACAGCTTTCCGAACCAGCAGTAGAGTTGACGATTCAAGAGCACTTGTTTACAAGTTTATTTGAATAAAGAATATTTTGAATTTAAATACAATCAGGGATATATTGCTAGACACAACTATTTAATCAACAAATCTAAGATTATGAATTTTGCTCTTGTTTGAGCCTTTTTTATGAAGTTTATGTAAAATAAGTAGTTCATACTAACACCCAAACAACTTAACTCAAATAACGTATGTGTTACATTGATATCATGTGCTTTTTGGTAACTGCATTATGAAGAAAGCAACAAAATCTAATATCTGAAATACAATGAATGTATTAAAAACTCAATTTCAAAACCATGGTCAAATCCGTTATATACTGTAATACTCTGTGGTATACATATTAATACAAGAAAAAATATGATAAGATTTAACATGGAGATATCAAAATTTGTCAAAACTAAGAAGAACTGAAATAAGAGTGGTGTGACATGACAATTTCTTTTTTCATGCTTGTTTATAGGCAAAATATGTAAACAAATAATCTAATATCACACTAAATAAAATATAAGGTTGATATTTTATACCTACAGTAGGGGTTATAACTGGAGCTGCGCATATTTCCATTTTCTTAGCAAGGGACAATCCAGGATCAACAGGTTTCAAATGTGTTAACATGTTTTCATTGCTATTCTGTTTGTTATTTTCCTCATCATCTGAATCGTCCTCTGAACTGCTCCCATAGTTCCTTATAGTTAACATGATTAAAAAATTTACTTAAAAATGTATAATGTACATAGCATTTATGCTGTTTAATTAATAAAATATAAAAGAATATGCTTTAGTTTTGCACAATATTTTTTATTTATGCCACAGACTAACAATATGAATTACGAACTACGCAGAGACAGTTGTGAGTTGTAAATGTTAAAGATGACAATGACATTTTGTACTGTGTACCAACATAGAGATGAGTAATATATGCATAGAGTTATACTCTATGAATATATTAGAGTAATATATTTCGCACAAAAATAATTATACAATAACAAATATTAAATATGATGCAACGGCTTTATCCATAAATCTATTAAGAAACAAAAGTCTAAATATTCTAATAGCAACTTTTACATTTTAAAAATCTGAACTTATCTAGTCATTGCCTAAAATCGTGTTGACCAACCTTAGATCTAAAATCAATCAGTCAGGTGACGAATTCTTGTGACAGTTCTCAATTTGAGATTTTTTTTATTAAACTCAAATAAAAATTCAAAAAACTTACAAAAATGGCTCTTCAAGCTGCCGTTAAGGGGAAACTGATCAGCGTTATTGGCGATGAAGTAAGTAATGATTACAATTTATGTATGCTTTTGTCTGTTAAGGTGCGATATATATATATTTTTTAACTACAATATCTTTGTTCAATTTAATGTTAACTACCTTTAGTTTGAGAGTCAAATTTTAAAGGCACTGTTATCCATAACTAACAGTTATGTTCACTACCATTTCATAGTTTTTTTACAAGCATTTATGCTCTTTATTTAAATCCAAGAAGATATGTAATTTTTTAATTTATTTGTCATTTTAAAATGATTTTTTTCCCACATTTTTATCCCTATATCCTAAATTTACAGGATACCTGTGTTGGATTCCTCTTAGGAGGAATTGGAGAGATCAACAAAAATAGACATCCCAATTTTATGGTGGTTGACAAAAGTAAGTAAATATTTCAAATTAAAAAGGCATAAGATAGTGCTGTAACCTTATATAATATTTTAAGGTAGATAGTTAAAATGTACACTTACAGCATCAGAGTAACAAAATAATTTTTATTTTTGTGCAAATTCTTTAAATTTAAAATATTCTTTATTCAAATAAACTTGTGCTTTTGAATTGTTAACTCTACTGCTGGTTCCGAAAGCTGTTCCTACCAAGATGAGTCAGCAAGAAACTCAGTGGTTGCTCTTCTAAAAATATAATTCTTATTACATGTTACATTTAGTCATTACTGTCTTTTAGGGGGTTGAAGCAAGCTATATCCACATATTCTTATCTTCTAAGTAATCCGCAACAGTATAGTAGGCTTTTTCAATCAGCCTCTTCAGTGACAGTGTGACAGTTAACAGTGTTTTTAAAGTTTGTTACTTAATTGAGGTATTTTATTATAGAATCCCAAACCCACCAAACAAAGAGAAACCAAGGAGTTATATTAATATACATGTGTATAAAGAAGTTATAATTTATAATTATATAAATTAAATTATAATATAAAATAAAGTAATAAGAGTTTCAGTTTTAAATATCTGCTTATTTACCTAAATGAGTTGTATAATATATTTAAATATAAGGCTTCTAATAAGGTTTGATGTGTTTTTGCATGATAGGTAAACAATGAATGGCGACAATTATTTTATAAATATTATGCCATTGTATTATAAAAATTATTTTTCATGAGTATACAATAAGAAATATGTATATCAGTTAGAAGAAATTGTTATAAGAAATATTAATTTTCTAGGTAGGTTTTTTATTTTTATGTTCAGCGTGTATTTAAGATTTTGCAGGTGAAAAGCAAAATAATTTGTCGAGCTAAATTTGTTGAGATGCAAGAAATTAAAATTAGATACGAATAATAAGAGAAGAGAAATAATAATTCCTTTTTATATGTTATAAAAATATATAATTAGCTCACCCAATCAATTTTTTGTATATTTATTATTGGACTCCCTAATATTGTAATCTAATAATTTAAGTTTTTTGCCATATATATTGTTCATAAATGAATTCATTAATACTTGTAAATCTCAAGCAGTCTACTGCAGTCTTCAAACTTAAATTACGTAAATTGTGTATTAAACTCCAGCCGCCGTGTGGTATCAGGCTGAATAGAATAATACCACCCTCATTTCTTACTGAGGTGTAAAAGGCGACTAAGGTATGTCGACCCGCCGTGTGGTATCCGCCTGAGTAGAATTGACCAACCTCATTTCTTACCGAGGTGTCGTAAAAGGCGACTAAGGTAAGTCAACCCACCGTGTGGTGTCCGGTTTAGTAGAATAGACCACCCTCTTTCTTACCGAGGTGTCGTGAAATACGACTAAGGTAAGTTGACGTCAGGCAGGCGGCCGGTCGTAAAAACGCAGCCAAATGTGAGAGCATGTTTATAACAAATTGTGCCGACCCCACTTAGAGTGGGTTAAGGGCAAGGAGATGAGACGATGATGATGTTTATTAAACTCCAGATACACCAGTGAGTGAAATTGAGGAGTGTTTCAAGAGATTCATAAAGCGTGATGACATCGACATCATCCTGATCAACCAGAATGTAGCTGAGATGATCCGGCATGTGATCGACTCTCACACAGCTCCGGTGCCTGCAGTATTGGAAATCCCATCGAAAGACCACCCCTATGATGCTAGCAAGGACTCTATTCTACGTCGTGCTAAGGTATGATGGACTTTATTAACAATTATGTAATTTTCATGCTTTTCAAATAACAACGCCGTGTGGTAACCGGCTGAGTAGAATAGACCACCCTCATTTCTTACCGAGGTGTCGTAAAAGGCGACTAAGGTAAGTCGACCCGCCGTGTGGTATCCGGCTGAGTAGAATAGACCACCCTCATTTCTTACCGAGGTGTCGTAAAAGGCGACTAAGGTAAGTCCACCCGCCGTGTGGTATCCGGCTGAGTAGAATAGACCACCCTCATTGCTTACCGAGGTGTCGTAAAAGGCGACTAAGGTAAGTCGACCCGCCGTGTGGTACCCGGTTGAGTAGATTACACCACCCTCATTTCTTACCGAGGTGTCGTAAAAGGCGACTAAGGTAAGCCGACCCGCCGTGTGGTATCCGGCTGGGTAGAATAGACCACCCTCATTTCTTACCGAGGTGTCGTAAAAAGCGACTAAGGTAAGTTCACCCACCGTGTGGTATCCGGTTGAGTAGATTACACCACCCTCATTTCTTACCGAGGTGTCGTAAAAGGCGACTAAGGTAAGTCGACCCGCCGTGTGGTATCCGGCTGAGTAGAATACACCTCCCTCATTTCTTACCGAGGTGTCGTAAAAGGCGACTAAAGTAAGTTGAGCCACCATGTGGTATCCGGTTGAGTAGAATAGACCACCCTCATTTCTTACCGAGGTGTCGTTAAAGGCGACTAAGGTAAGTTGACCCACCGTGTGGTATCCGGTTTAGTAGAATAGACCACCCTCTTTCTTACCGAGGTGTCGTAAAATACGACTAAAGTAAGTTTATGTCAGGCAGGCGGCCGGTCATAAAAACGTAGCCACATCATATGACAACATGTTTATATCATGTTGAACCCCACTTAGAGTGGGATACGGGCAGGAGGATGATGTCGGTATCCGCAACTTTATTGAAATCGAATTCAGTTTTCAACTACCCTCAATAATGCAATGTTTAATTATTTCCCTGTTCCAGCAGGAAAAATGGTTTCTTTTTATCCTATAGTTTAGCCAGCTTCAATCAAACTAATTTTCACCAACATTTCTCCAGCGGATTAGCCTTGAAAACATTACCGACAGACTTTCGCATTTATTATATCAATATGTATATGACGGATATTTTCGTTCAAATTTAATCAACTTTCCAATGTTATCAGTTTGTCCTTTTGGCCACTGTCATATCAATTTGATAAAAGTGAAAGCAAAAGATAAATCACAGTCTGGAATAAAAAAAAAACAATATATAACATTCAAAATTTAACCAGATTTTAATTTAACTCAAAATTTATTGATAGGCTTTAAACAAAATTTGTTTGATTTGTAAACTTTAGCTACTTCAGATTTCCCTTCTTGACACACAAACGCAGGAATAAATAAATTTTTTCAATATTTGAAATTTATCAAACGCGTTTTGGTGGAGGAAAACGTTTTGAGGAAACCTGCATATCTCTGGAAAATTCCGTGGATATATGTAACCTACCAATCATAAACCATGACGTGCCCGTTGGGCGGGAGTCGAACCCGAGACCCGCAGAGCTGAAGGCAGGATCACTACCCATAGCGCTAACGGGCCAATCACATAGATGGCATTGAAGTAAAGACTACAGGATATATCTAACTCAATGAAGCCAAACCAAACCAATTTTTAATTAGGTCACTTTAATACTAATCGTGGTGGAAAAGTAATAATAAATTTATTTTGCTATAATCCGCGATGAAGTAAAATAGAAAATATATATAATGCTAAATGTAGCTTTGCGATTTTGTCGTGGAGTCTATCTCCTGATGATGCTTCGGTTGCGGGGCGCGAAACGATTGTTGAGTTTGTGATAGTGAACGTGTGTAGTGCTTGTGTATTGTGGTTGCGGTGGTGGGGCTTTGTGCATCTGTTTTTACGAATCCTGCATGTATCAGGTATAAAAACGGATTGTCCAGTCTACATTTACATTTAGCATTATATATATATTTTCTATTTTACTTCACCGTGGATTATAGCAATATAATTTTATTATTACTTTTTTATTATGGATCTTCGCAAAGTAACGCCTACTTCTATAAATTAACTAATCATGGTATATATTATATTTTCGTTTCAGGGCATGTTCAACCCAGACGACTTGGTACGCTAAAGTAAATTTATTGCATGGTTTTGTTCTGTATTGCCAATATACCGCTCCACCGACTGGCATGTATATATGCCAACCGAAACGAAGATCAACTAACATTCATCAAGTTTTAACTAAATTTGCATTTAATAGTTTTTTATTTTCAGTGTGCAATTTATATAAACTAAAATAGTTTGAATTAATACATTCCATCCCAATCAAGTTTTATCCCATGCTATGAAGCAACGTTTTAAATTATTTATTTAAAGGGAATCAAACGTTAAATTAATTTTATTTATAAAACATGTATAGATTGTTAAAGTTGTATTATAATATATCACAATATGAAATGTGTTTTATTTTATCCTAATCTAATATTTGTGTGCATGATGTTTTTATGTGTGGTTTGTATTTTTTCAACTAATATGTCAGGTATTTTAATTTTTCTTAAAATTAATATTATAATAAAGAATATGAGAATATTTATAAGCTGAAATAACTGTAGCAATTACGCTTTTTTTAGCTTCACCGAAAGAAGGTTGCCATATAGCAAAACTAAAAATTAATTGTATTGAATATAAAATATTTGAACTTAAACAGAAATGTGTTTTTTCTGATAATAAGAGGTAATTTGTAACTTAATAATAACTTAGGGCTTATCAGAAAACCATATATATCTTTAATGGAGTAACTTTTTAAGAAATAGGCGTTACATTGCGTTTTTCCATAACGCAAAGTATTGATAGTAGACAAAAGTAATAATAAAATTATTTTGCTATAATCCGCGAAGAAGTAAAATAGAAAATATATATAATGCTAAATGTAAGTGGACAATCGGTTATCATACCTGATACATGCAGGATTCGTAAAAACACATGCACAAACCTCCACCACCGCCACCACAATACACAAGCACTATATACGTTCACTATCACAAACTCAACAATCGTTTCGCCCCGCAACCGAAGCATCGTCAGGAGATAGACTCCACGACCAAAATCGCAAAGCGAAGCAATACCCAAATAAGTTTAGTTATATACTAATCGGTTCAACCCCACCCTTTATTTTATTTTGCCTGCAAACAAGTGTAACAAGCTTGAACTAGAAACATTTATTTGCTCGTTAATGAGGGTGCCATTGTTATGTTTAATAATCTCAAGGTTTTCCAATAGGCTCAGCTTAAGGCCTTTATTAGAACACGTGTGCAATACTTCGAAACTATGGTCATTAGGAACTTTATGACCGCTTTCTATCAGATGTTTAGCGAAATTTGAATTTTGTGGTTTGTTATTCCTGAACGCGGCCATATGTTCTTTAAAACGAGTTTCAAAATTACGACCAGTCTGACCCACATATGTATCATTGCATTCAGGACATTTTATTTTATAAACACCACACTTTTTCGCGCTTGGTAATTTATCTTTATTATTGCACAGAATCTTTTTTAAAGAGTTATTACTTTTAAAACCTATTTTTATATTTGATTTGGATTTAAATATAGCTGAAATTCGTTCTGACAATGCTCCAAAATAGGTCAGACTGGCTTTGTACTTATTATCTTTGTAATGTGGCACCGCGTACAAGTGTTTTGCCAATTGCAACTTCTGTTTATTTTTTAATATGTTATGTACTACTTGCTTATCATAGCCATTAGAATGCGCCATCTGGCTGATTATTTGAAGCTCTTTGTTAAAATTCTTCTCGCAAAGAGGGACTGATAAAAGTCTATGTATATGACTGTGAAAGGAAATAATGAACATATGTTTGAGATCTTTCGCAAACCAACCTACACGGATACGATCATACCTGCTTCTTCTTTTCACCCCTGGCAACACAAACTTGCCGCCTTTCACAGTCATATACATAGACTTTTATCAGTCCCTCTTTGCGAGAAGAATTTTAACAAAGAGCTTCAAATAATCAGCCAGATGGCGCATTCTAATGGCTATGATAAGCAAGTAGTACATAACATATTAAAAAATAAACAGAAGTTGCAATTGGCAAAACACTTGTACGCGGTGCCACATTACAAAGATAATAAGTACAAAGCCAGTCTGACCTATTTTGGAGCATTGTCAGAACGAATTTCAGCTATATTTAAATCCAAATCAAATATAAAAATAGGTTTTAAAAGTAATAACTCTTTAAAAAAGATTCTGTGCAATAATAAAGATAAATTACCAAGCGCGAAAAAGTGTGGTGTTTATAAAATAAAATGTCCTGAATGCAATGATACATATGTGGGTCAGACTGGTCGTAATTTTGAAACTCGTTTTAAAGAACATATGGCCGCGTTCAGGAATAACAAACCACAAAATTCAAATTTCGCTAAACATCTGATAGAAAGCGGTCATAAAGTTCCTAATGACCATAGTTTCGAAGTATTGCACACGTGTTCTAATAAAGGCCTTAAGCTGAGCCTATTGGAAAACCTTGAGATTATTAAACATAACAATGGCACCCTCATTAACGAGCAAATAAATGTTTCTAGTTCAAGCTTGTTACACTTGTTTGCAGGCAAAATAAAATAAAGGGTGGGGTTGAACCGATTAGTATATAACTAAACTTATTTGGGTATTGCTTCGCTTTGCGATTTTGGTCGTGGAGTCTATCTCCTGACGATGCTTCGGTTGCGGGGCGAAACGATTGTTGAGTTTGTGATAGTGAACGTATATAGTGCTTGTGTATTGTGGTGGCGGTGGTGGAGGTTTGTGCATGTGTTTTTACGAATCCTGCATGTATCAGGTATGATAACCGATTGTCCACTTACATTTAGCATTATATATATTTTCTATTTTACTTCTTCGCGGATTATAGCAAAATAATTTTATTATTACTTTTGTATTATGGATCTCCGCAAAGTAACGCCTAATTCTATAAATTATTGATAGTAGATTGATAGATCAAAATAGATTTTTTACAATTTATAAAAAATTCTATTTTGAAAATTACTTGAATGTATTACTACTTTAAAAAAAATTAAGTGATCAATCACAACTGTGATAAGCATTAACATGGTTTACTTATATAGGTCCTCTTATCTCTTTAGATTTTTAAACTCTGTTTTTAAATATTTAGAATGTTCATAAATATATAGTACAATATTAATTTTAATAATACATATTCTCTATTATCATTATTCTGAATAATTAAGTCAAACATATGACCTAATTCTATTGTCTATGGTTCAACACAGTGCTTATTAAGTTTCTTCTTTTTTTCAGTCAATGTTTGGCGCTGATAACTATTCAACGTAATATCTATTTACTATTGTTTAATCGAAACATATTTTATGTAATTGGAAGTATAAAATTGTAAATATATCTTGTGCTGTTTATAAAATAAAAAACAAATTATTGTCATATTTATTTATTTACATTAACAACTTACACAGATAATATTTGCACACATATACAATATGATACAGTGCACACAACCACTAAACATAGATTAGATTTACATTACACAGATTAACTATCCAATATTTGGTGTCGATAAATAACGTATATAACGTATTAATACCCGTAGTGAGAAAAGATTCGTTATTTTATAATTTTATTCGTCGAATTCGGCGATGTCATTTTCAGTCTTCTTATGTCCTACCCAATCCCATTTAGAGTAGTGGAGTTTTGTTTTCTTGAATTTTGGATTCTTTGAGGTTATGCGGACAAATATGCGTCGACCGAATAGAGGTTGGAGTTGCCTAAAGTTGTCGACGAGGGGTAGGTTCAAGTTCGAGAGGAGGCCGCGGAAGTTATCCATCTGAAATAGAAGTATAAAGAATTATAAAACGATAGATGATGTATATATGAGACAAAGTAGGAACCGACATAAGCTTGCGGCCTCTGCTTTGCGCCTTGCAAATATGTTAGTCATTTGTTGGTTTGGGTATAAGATTCTATAATAAAATTCCGCAATCAATTTTAGCTTTGCCATTACAGCACTTTAAAAACACTTAAAAAGAGGCTTAATACAGAAAGCCTACTGCACTGTTGAGGATTACTTAGATGATAAGAATGCGTGGATATATAACATCACGCTAAGATGAATAGGAGAGGAGCAGCAATAAAAAAAATACGAAAACGGCAAAATTTAAAGCTTTCCTTGCATGGGCGGAGTAAATGGTGATGGTTATTCAAAAATCTTGTATTACAAAATTGTTCCCCTCTAAAAGTTCTAAGTAAAAGTCCGCGACAGCATACGTCTAGCTTTTAAGGTTAGCCTACTTTAATCATTTTTATGGTTATCAACAGACTATAATATTACGGTTTTAATCTTTCCACGCGGGCAGAGCCGCTGGCGATTGCTAGTTTAAATATAATACTTAATTATAATGCGACGTGACGACCTTGAAAGTGGGTAAATAAAGAAATTTCTTACCTGGAAAACAGAAATTGGAAGGTAGTCTGAGAAAACTACCCACGTGACGGCCTCAGCGCATGGGGGAGTGGTCAAAGAGCCTTTGTAGGTGTAGAAGCGTTCAGTGTCGAGTCCTGAGAGGATGGAAGACAAGGAGAAAGTGTGGGGAAGCTGCATGCTAGTATTGTAGTTCTCTATGGCCGACAAGTTCTTCACGATCGGAGTGAGCAGTTTAGCGTCGAACTCAACCACCTGTAACAATATTTTATTTTTATTAATATTTTATTTGACTGGCCCGTTGTTGGTAATGACCCTGCCTTAAGCTCCGCGGGTCGCATTTGACTGCCGCTGAGGGTATCATTTTCTTGAAATAATTTGTTCCTTCTTCGAACCTGGGTGTATATTTGTATTTAAGTATGTATTTATAAAATTATATAAGTATATATTCAACAGTCTGTCACCCATAACACAATTATTAAGTTACTTTGGGGACGGACGACCGTGTGTGCAAGTGTTCCAAAGTAATGGTATTATATTGCTTATAATCCGCGATAAAAAAAAATATGCGTATTACTTTCCAGCGTTTCCAGATTGCCATCTCATCTTCGCAAAAATGTATAAGTTATATCTATCTTAAACTACTTACACGCTAGGACTATACAAATCATGCCCACGTGGAATTTTCCCAAGAATGCTGGTAGCGTTTCCGCGCTGAATCGCTAAGCTGATTCTTTGTGCTAAAAGGGAGCCGAGGTGTTAAAACGGCTAAAAAAAATTTGCGCTTTGAATCCATGGCCCTAGGGTCTCAACTGCAAACGGCACAAATATATAACTCTCGATGAGAGATGCATACTTCCGCCGTTAGCCGTACTCGGCAATTTTCGCAACAGCTCCAGGTCTTGATGCTGTTTCCTTGATATGGGACGAGGCCAACGTATCAACGCATGTTGCGTCCCACATTAGGGCCCGTCCACGTTCCCAAGGAAACAGCTTCATGCCGTCTGGTCTCTTGCCATCATCCCGACATATCCCCGAAAGCTCGAAAAGAGCAGGAACGTCGATGGTGGCAAGAGCTCTTTTTAGAGCTCATGTAGGTATATACAAAAGAATATTCTAGGTTTTAATTCAAGTTGCTTTACCTGATAGAAGAAAGCAAGTACACAGAGGCCGTCTGGATGCTGGAGGGCTTCTGCCAGGCTCCTATACTTCTTGTTTCTATGGATTATATGCATTTCTAAAGGTAGACGCATATCGTTGAGCGTATGTTCCGAACCGCGGTTATTCTTGTCTCCCCAATGGAAGTGCAGACCTTCGATTTCGTATTCATTGTCCAGAGGACCTCCGAAGATGTATGGAAGACGGAAACCTTTCTTTTCCTCCTCCGAAGAGTATTTGGGTATTGTCAGGGCCACTGGAAAATATGTTAGACATTTATTTACAAAAGTAATGTAAATAGAAAAGACCTGTTATTATCCCACTGTTGGGTATTGGCCTCCTCTCTCGGTTTTTAAAGAGAAGGATTGGAGCTAAGAATTAGCACACTGCTCCAATGCGGATTGGTAGGTTACACATACCCCTAGAATTCTCTAGAGATATAGGTTTTTTCATGGGGTTTTCCTTCAAGGAAAAGCGTGTGATAAATTACAATTATCAATTAGACACATAAGTTTTATTAGAAAAACCTATTGGTGTCTGCCCGGGGTTTGAACCTGTGATCTCCTCGAAAGACTCTCACGGTGTCACCGTTGAGCTATCACTCTTTTATGTGTGATTAGACAAAAAATAAAGTGTCTCTTACATTGTCTCACTTATTATTTGATAGACATTAGTATTGATAGAGTAGAATAGATCACCCTCATTTCTTACCGAGGTGTCGTAAAAGCTGACTAAGGTTAATTGACTCACTGTGTGGTATTCGTCTGAGTAGAATAGAGAACCCTCTTTCTTACCGAGATGTCATAAAAGGTGTCTAAGGTAAGTTGATCCGTGGTAAGGTTGAGTAAAATAGATCATATTATTTCTTACCGAGCTGTCATAAAAGGCGACTAAGGTAACTTAACCCGTCGTGTGGTATCCCGCTGAGAAGAGTAGACTACCCTCATTTCCTATAGAGGTGTCGTACCAGGCGACTAAGGTAAGTTATTACCGTGTGATATCCGGTTGACTAGAATGGACCACCCTCTTTCTAATACGACTTAGGCAAATTGACATGCAAATTGCATGGCAAGCGGCCAGTCGTAAAATGTGTAGCCAAATCACGTAACAACATGTTTATAATATATTGTGCCGAACTCATTTAGAATGGGATAATGCGTGGAGAATGATGGCACACTCACAAGCTATGGCTCCTCTATGCCTTCAAGCCATCAAAAGTAAATAATAATAATAAATAAATATATGGGACACTTACACACACGGTCGTCCGTTCCCAAAGTAACTTAATACTTGTGTTATGGACAGACAACTGGTGAATATATGTCAAAGTGATGTAAAGTTACCTGAATGTCCGTTATTAGTGGTCGTTAAGGGACCAGGTAACGGGTTTTGGTAGCCAATCAATTCCATGGCGGGGATAGAGATGGGAATTGCTTGGCGAGCTGCAATGGCTATAGGGGATTGTTGGCGACCTCCGCATGCTGGATGTAGTACTGCCCATCGACGCTGATCTGACGCCCTATAGCCCCATCCAAAAGCTGTACACACTGGAACAAGAAAAAATACATTTTAATACACTAATGTTTCACAAGTTACTAATAAACTGTCAAAAATTAATCAAACCAAAATAATCTCTATTCAAATGAGCTCTTACAAGTTACGAGCACTTTTGAATCATCAAGTATCAATAATTAATGAAGTTACAACTGGTTCAGAATGTTGCTCTTACCGAGAAGAACCAGAAAGGAACTCGGCAGTCAATTTAAACATTTTCAATTTTACATTATTAAACCGCAGTCTTGTATGAAACTGAAAGGATTTTTTCTTTTTTATCATCCAAATAATCTTCAATTTTTTAATATGCTTTACGTATAACAATATTTCCTATACTTAATTTTAACATTTCTGTAGACTGGTCTAGTGTGGATTGCGGAATTTTATTGTAGAAGCGAATACCGAGACCATAGAATGAGTTGCTAACTCTGCTGAATCGCGACACAGGTATCACAAGATTTTTGTGACCTCTCGTATGTCTATGATATACATCGAATTTCTTCTTATACATATGGATATTTTTCCGTACGAATCAGTTAGCCATATCTGACATATCTCGGAATTTTGTGTTTCTCAGGTTCCTGATAAGCTTATTCAGCTCTTAAAGTCCCTAACTGCTTTAATGGCAAAAATTGTTAACATTCTGTATGAAGTAAAGAAAATAGATATAGGTCTCCTTTCTTTTTTTATAAGTGGCGGATTGCAGCTAATATCGACCACGCTGCTCCAAAGAAGATTGGTAGGTTACCTACACATTGTCCAAGAATTCTTCAGAGATATTCAGCTAGTCTCTTGCTTTCTTTTACCGAAAACAGGTAAACCATAATTTTCAATTAGACTAGAATTAATAGAATTCAATGACTGGCCCGTTAGCGCAGTAAGTAGTGATCCTGGCTTCAGCTCCGCGGGTCGCGGATTCGATTCCAACATTTTCCAAACGACCAACATTTTCTATAAACAATTTCTTGGTTCTTCGAGTCTGGGTGTATATTTGTATTTCAGTATGTAATAAAAAAAAAATTATATGTATATATTCACCAGTTGTCTCTCACCAATTTTTTTCATTTATATATATAAAAATATATATAGATAGACGTATGGTATATCTACATACATCTATAGTATATCCCCATAGCGTGAGACAATGATGAATGTTATCAAAACAAACGAAGGTTCAATATCTAATTGTTCAGTTAGTAATAAGTCATTGAACGTTTAAAAACATTGCAGTCACAATGTACTACAATAATTATAATAAATTTCCTTACATTACGATATATTTACTTTTACCTCAATCGATGGCCTCGTTGGGTGTTACTTTATAGAATTTCATAGCATTAAAGTAATAATGAAATCATTATATTATTCTATTATTATCTTTGTATAGATTGTGTTAGGTTAAGAATTCCCCTTTCCCTTTATTCCTTTTCTATAGCGGAAGCCGTCACCCCTGACCTGTAGCAAGTTTGGCCACAAGTTGGGCGTTTCTCGCCAGTGGAACAAAATACCGCGACCGATATCCACTCAAAACAGAAAAAAAAATTATTATCTTTGTTAGATAATTTAGGTATTGTAAAACGTAGAAAATGAGATTAAGTAAGCATTTATTAAGACTAAAACACCTAAAAAATAAATATATGACAGCATATAAATAAAAACAATATAACGATAAAACAGTCGTGTTGTATCCGGCTGAGTAGAATAGATCACCCTCATTTCTTACCGCGGTGTCGTAAAAGGCGACTTAGGTAAGACGACCCGTCATATGGTATCCGGTTGAGTAGAATGGACTACCCTCTTCTTTACCGAAGTGTCGTAAAATACGACTTAGGCTATGTGACGTCAGGTAGGCGGCCGGTCGGTATTTTTATAACTAGTTGTGCCGACCCCACTTAGAGTAGGTTAAGGGCAGGAGGACGATGGTTTCTGGCTTTTGGTGTTAAATCAAATCAAAATGATATTTGTTCAAATAAGAGTTTTGAGCACTCTTGAATCGTCAAGAATCAATGTGATTAATGAAGCCACAACTGGTTAAAAATGTTTTGAATAGATTTAGCAGGTGACGCTGCCGGAAATTCAAAATATTCTTTATCCAAATAAACTTGTAAACAAGTGCTTTTGAATCGTCAACTCTATTGCTGGTTCGGAAAGCTGTTTCTACCGAGAAGGGAAAGTTAGAGAGAACCTCGGTGGTTGCTCTTTTCAAAATATAATTCTTATTACTAGTTAAATTTAATCATTGCTGTACAGGGTTGAAAAATAGCTTTACGCATTCTTATCATCTATTTTATCTTAATATGTATTGTAACATTAAGCAATCCTAATCAGCTTCTTTTTAACAGGGTTTTTAAACTGCTGTAATGGGAAAACTAAAATTGATTGCGGACTTTTATTATAGAATCCTATAATAATTTATGTACATAAAAATATAAAGAATTATAAAACGATAGGTGATGTATACAATAGACAAAGCAGGAACCGACATAAGCTTGCGGCTCCTGCTTTGCGCCTTGCAAAAGTGCGTATCTCGTTTGTGGGTTTTGGTATAAGATTCTATAATAAAATTCCGCAATCAATTTCAGCTTTGCCATTACAGCAGTTTAAAAACACTGTTAAAAAGAGGCTGATACAGAAAGCCTACTATACTCTTGAGGATTATTTAGAAGATAAGAATGTGTGGATATAGCTCTCTTTGAGCCTATACAAGACAGTAACGACATAATGTAAATAGTATTAAGAATTATATTTTTAAAAGAGCAACCGCCGAGTTTCTTGCTGGCTCTTCTCGGTAGGAACAGCTTTCCGAATTCCGTTCCGTTTACAAGTTTATTTGAATAAAGAATATTTTGAATTTGAATTTGAATATATCCAAATCCACAAACGAACCTATGACGAATGAAATCCATGTTCCAACATTGAGAAATTGGGTGGATTATTCCTTCATAGGAGCTGACCACCCGTCTAGTACCGACAAACATCCCCACTGGAAGTACGAGTCTAAAATTAACCTAGCACCCTAGTTTGGCATTCAATATAAAGACAGATTGATTAATAGCTTCGCGACGTCGTAAAAAAAGTGCCATAACTCGTTACATACATAATTTGGCTCGCGCTTTGCATAATGATGTTTAATGGGATTGTCTTATACAATACCCTTGGTCCGTGGCAGGCATAGTTGATATCAGACGTTGTATTCAAAATTTTATTACAAGCATTTACGCGAACTTAATCACAGATACCTAATCAAGGCACGTAGCTTTGTTAACTTTTAATTCTAAAGAGTTATTGTCTCTCCGACAATCCGTCAATTGGACAACGATAAAATTTACACTGAGCTGTTTACGAATTGCGTATTATTAAAATTAGTTATAATATATTGGCTTCATCATCCTCCTGACCTTATCCCACTCTAAGTAGGGTCGACACAACATCTTATAAACATGTTGTAGCACGATTTGGTTGCGTTTTTACGACCGGCCGCCTGCCTGACGTCAACTTACCTTAGTCGTATTTTACGACACCTTGGTATGAAGGAGGGTGGTCTATTCTACTAAACCGGATACCACACGGTGGGTCAACTTACCTTAGTCGCCTTTTACGACGCCTCGGTAAGAAATGAGGGTGGTCTATTCTACTAAACCGGATACCACACGGTGGGTCAACTTACCTTAGTCGCCTTTTGCGACACCTCGGTAAGAAACGAGGGTGGTCAATTCTACTCAGCTGGATACCGCACGGCTGGTCGACTTACCTTAGTCGCCTTTTACGACACCTCGGTAAGAAATGAGGGTGGTACTTTTCTACTTAGCCGGTTACCACATATATTGGCTTATATATTTAAATGAGTTAATCTTGTGCGTATATATATATATATATATTTTTTTTTTTTTTTTTTTCTAAATCTCGGAAAAGGGTCCAATGATTTTCCTGAAAGCATGTAGGGTGTTTTGGGTGAGAAAAACCGATCTAGCTATGTTTTGTTTAAAAAAAATCTCGTTTTATCCCTGTTTTTGGTTACCAAAAAAACTACGAAAATAGGAATAGATAGCAACTCATAATTTGAACTATCAAATGTAAAGCTGTGATAGCGTAATGGTAACGCGCGAACAAAAAAAGTTCTAAACCTGGGATCGTTTCCCACATGTCATCCGGCGCTATTTTTTATTGTATTTTTTTTATATCTTTAAAAAAATTACCGAGTGAGGCTCGGACATCTAAATTTCAAATCATAAATTTGACTAGCTATTACCCGCGACTTCGTTCGCGTGTACCGCTGTCGTGTGATAGGTTGATAATAAATGGCGCTGTTTAGTGTCATACTATTCCTGTAGAACTAACAGGATTTCTATAGCCTATATGTTATTCAGGTGTATAAGGAATAAGGAATAATTGTGCCAAATTTAATCGATTCAGCGGATTTGCCGTTAAAGAGCAACAAACATACATTCATACTCACAAACTTTCGCATTTATATTATTAGTAGGACTTTAGTACCTATTGCAAAATTTTAGGTTTTATTATAACGTAATTATAATAATCGAATCCGGAAACCAGTTGAATACCACTTGCATACTTAAAGAGCGTAAAATGACAGGACCTCGTATAGAATGTAATTGCATACTAGTTATTAGATATGGAAATTATTTGAAAACATGTATGTAAATAATTTATAGAAATGGACGTTACTTTTTGGAATTCAAAGATTAAGGGCCTGTTTCACAAGTTACCAATTCAAATTCATATTCAAAATATTCTTTATTCAAATAAACTTGTAAACAAGTGCTTTTGAATCGTCAACTCTACTGCTGGTTCGGAAAGCTGTTCCTACCGAGAAGAGCCAGCAAGATACTCGACGGTTGCTCTTTTAAAAATATAATTCTTAATACTATTTACATTAAGTCGTTACTGTCTTGTACAGGTTCAAAGAGAGCTATATCCACACATTCTTATCTTCTAAATAATCTTCAAGAGTATAGTAGGCTTTCTGTATCAGCCTCTTTTTAGCAGTGCGTTTAAACTGTAAATAAACTTACAGTTTGCTTATTCGGAACATATCTGACACAGATCTCGGAATTTTGCGTTTCTCAGGTTTCCGATAGGCTTATTCAGCACAAGTCCCTAATAAGTTAACAGGAAGATCATGTGGCTGTTATTTTGTTTATCTGCTGGATAGCAAATACATATTTCATAATGGCCGTGATTTTAGGTTCATTTTTTTAATTTTCACCTTTTAAAGTCTCTTTTTAGAGACATTTATCTGTTAGTTAGTTTATTTGTCGGTTAACTATCCGACACTTTATCAGTAACTTGTGATACAGGCCCTAAGATATTAATATATTAATTTATTGACTAAATATTTAAATTTACTATTATCTATATTAATTAATTATTTTGCACTTGACCTAACGCAAGATGCGTTAGATCAAGTGCAAATGTTAATCTAGGCAGATGGTTTTTTATAGAATTAGGCGTTACTTTGCGGAGATCCATAATACAAAAGTAATAATAAAATTATTTTGCTATAATCCGCGATGAAGTAAAATAGAAAATATATATAATGCTATATGTAAATGTAGAGTGGACAATTTGTTATCATACCTGATACATGAAGGATTCGCAATCGCAAAATCGCAAAGGGACCTATGTCCAGCAGTGGATGTCCAACGGTCGAAGAGAGAATCGTTAAAGCTCAAAAGATTTACGCTTTATTGTTGAATAAAGGATAGAATACGTAATGCAATATAGCTTGAGGAAATTTAGTTTTACCACAGACTAAAAAACATTTAATAAAGGACAAGGTTTCATTAGGACTCTTAATTATTTAAACTTAAAAGTATTTCCTGACAAAACTAAACTAAAATGTTGATTAGTGAGCAAATGTTGCAGTATTAGTTATGGCTGTAAATGACTGCAAACGTTAAATGCTTAGAAATGAATATGGCAAATACTTTTGGCCTCCATCAGATTATCCAACTTAATATTTGAGGTCAAGCCTGCCATTTGTGCGTTTTGTTAATTTTCATGCTGATAATTCGTTATCCTTTCAGCGTATACTAAATACTTAGGTCGTGGATGTCCTATAGGGATGTGAGAAAATAATCGATTATTTTATTATTATAATCCATATTTTTATAATCTATTTTCTAAACATCATAAATCGATTATATTACTAAACATTTTTTCTTTTTTATTCACTTTTTTCTTAATAAGATATGCGTTGTTGGATGAAACCAATATACCCAAAGAGCACAGTGTAATCGGATTTCGCAAAGAGCGTATCTGTTATTTTTTATTTGCATTTTTCAACTTTAATTAGTTTTTATTCTAATTAATTATTAATATTAAAAAAGGCAACTTTTCAATTAGTCAGAAAAAAGTCGATTAATAATAATCGATTTTTTCGATTCAGGTTTATTTTGAAGAGAGTAAAAAACCGATTTAATGAAAAAAAAAATCACTTATGTACATCCCTAATGTCCTTTATATTTAGTGTTACTTTTGTATTCAAGGAGAAATAAAATTTGCGTAAATCTTACATTTTGTTTTATGGCTAATCCACCATGAATAAAGACCAATATTTTGTTTGGAAAACAAAAATGCATTGTTGAACTATGAAAAGATACTTTTATATTTATACTATAGGTACCTAACAGTGGTAACTAGGTAACTAAAGGCTCAAAAACTAAACTAGGGCCCGAAATAAACTTCCGAATTCGACAAAGCTGGAAGCTTGTAGTGTTGCCACCTTTTTTTTGAAGAAAAATAGTATTTTTCTTTTTGAATAAAAAAAATGAAGTACTTTTAGATAATTCAGGAAAAAAAATAGTACACATCTATTTTCAATCATTATTTTTATCAATCATTATTTATTTTTCCATGATTATTTATTATTACTTTTCGCTGGACAATGACAAAGGAGTTAGAGTTACTAACTAACTAAGCCTCGTAAATACATGAATGAGTTTCGTTGAAAACATTCCCTAGGCAGTGCTGCGGGTGCGTTCCATTCCCAGTTGATTAAAAAAAAGGGCGACAATTGAATTAGCGATAAAAATATAGTATTTTTCGTCCTATATTGTTTTTCTATATTATATAGTACGATTGACTAAAATATAGTACGATACTATATAATTTTTTTTTGGGGTTCCGTATAGCCTCCCAATACGCCACTGTACTTGCAGCTTCGTTTCGCGCCATCTATTACGTAAAACAGAGTAAGCTCTGCGCTATTATATTCTATTATTATTAGTACATGGATGACCGAGTCTTGATTGGTATTTTTTTTTAAGATATAAAAAAATGCAATCATCATTCTCTTACCTTTATCTCACTCTAAGTTGGGTCGGCACAATATGTCTTCCATTCTCCTCTACCATTCGTCAACTCTGGTGCCACTCCTTTAACATGCATATAATTTTTCACACAATCCATCCATCTTTTTCTCGGCCTTCCCCTAGTCATACATCCATATTCATATTTAAAACTCTTTTGGTCACATGATTTTCATCCCTCCTCATTACATGACCATACCAACTTAGTCTCGCACTTCCCATCTTTTCCGTAATAGGCGCAACTTTTAAAAAATGCAATAAAAAAGAATAAAGGGCCGGATGACTTGTGGGAACCGATAACAGGTTTAGAATTTTTTTGGTTCGCGCATTACCATTAGGCTATCACAGCTTTGCAATTGACAGCTCAAATTATGAGTTGCCATCTATTCATATTTCGTATTTATTTTAGTGTCCAAAAACAGGGTTAAAAGGGGATTTTTAAAATAAAACCTAGCTATATCGAATTTACTCCCCCAAAACCTGCTACATGCTGAATTTCAGGAAAATCGTTGGAGCCGTTTCCGAGATTCAGAAAATATATTTATATATACATACAAGATTAACTCATTTAAATATTAAAGAGTTTCTATTTATTGACTCTATTTTTCAAGGTCATCTTTGATCGATGAACCGCCAGACTGTTCCTGTTAATTTTAAATTCTAAATTATAATTTATAGATTTAGGTGTTACTTTGCGGAGGTCCATAATACAAAAGTAATGAACATATTATTTTACTAATATCCGCGATAAAAGATAATATATGTTATGCATAGTACACTCTACATTTAGCATTACATATATTTTCTTTTATCGCGGATTATAACAAAATAATATTTTCATTACTTTTATCTAAATTATACTTTAGATTCTAATATGTTCTGCTATTTTGTAACATCCAAATTATATGACATACTATATTAGAAATGCACGCCGTGTATAGAATAGAATAGACCAACCTTATTTCTTACCGAGGTGTTGTTAAAGACGACTAAGGTAAGTCGACCCGCCGTGTGGTATCCGGTTTAGTAGAATAGATCGCCCTCTTTCTTATCGAGGTGTCGTAAAATACGACAGTTGAGGTCAGGCAGGCGGACGGTTTTAAAAACGCAGCCAAATCATGTGACAGCATGTTTATAATATGTTTTGCCGACCCCACTTAGAGTGGGATAAGGGCAGGAAGATGACTATATTAGAAATGCGAAAATTTGTCTGTCTGTCTGTTACACTTTTACGGCTAATTGGATGTTGGAACAATATTGATGAAGTTTGTTACGATCAAAGCTTATATACCTAACAAACCAAAGCTAACACATTACTTTTATTTCACAAAATATTATTTTATTTGAAGTTTTTGGTACTGTTTCTTCATTCATTATTTCAAATAGTTATCATTCATTACTGCCCGCATAGTCATAATTCGTTACTGAACCAATATCGATGACATTTAGCACAATTATTCCTTACTAGCGGCCTGCCCCTGCTTCGCACGGGTATAAAATATATATCCCATGTCAGTCAGTGTAAAAAAAATGATTAAAATCGATCCAGTAGTTATGATTTATTCATTACTGCCCGTGGCCCGCAAGCGTTAAATTTGGAGAAAAACAATTTCCTCTCCCTATACCAAGACGATTTCCTTATATCTTTGTAATATCTAAACTCATATAGTACATTTTTACTTATTTACTTTTACATTTTCCCTATGTATTTTATTTTTACAATTAATTACAGAATATCTTTAAACAAACTCTTGAAAGAGGGATATAACTGCTAAAGTCGAAGTGTCATAGGGCGAAGCGCGGCGTCCTCACGGCATTTTAAATCTGTAATATCTCCGAAAATGTTCACTTAAAGTACATGCTGTAAACGACCATATTGATCTATTTTAAATCAACTATTTATTTAAGGTACTTAATTGGATAAGGATTAATGCTGTATTGTATAAAAATTGCTTCAAAAATATGGCATTATTTTTCGTAAAAAGTAAATGACAAAAAATGCTATTGTGGGTTATCCATAAGAGATAGACATATACCATCGCAGACTTTTCTGTAGACCTTTTCAAAGTGTACAAATACTTAGTACATCATTTTGATAAATCTCGTAGGGTTTAGCCTGCGTTTGCAATGTAAGCGGAAAAAAATGTAATTATTTACAGAAATCTCAAAAATTACAGTATTTCTCTAATCCGTATTGAATGTTATTATACGTACAAACCTTCCTCTGGAAGTACTCTATCCATTAAAAAAAACCGCATCAAAATTTGTTGCGTAGTTTTAAAGATTTATGCGTACATAGGGATATATGGACAAAGAATGCGACTTTGTTTTATAATATGTAGTGATGAGAAACATTTCTATAGATTTTTGAATTATTAATACAATTTTTAAATAAATTTATTTATGTCATTTTTGTTATTATTATATTTAGGACTTCTCTCGAGTAAAGGCCTCCATATGACTCCAAGCATCTCTATTTAAGGCTGTAGATACCCACTGTTATGCTATATAATGTACTAAATAAAAATAGTTATAGACATGTTTGTTTTGTCGGATGTTTTCGCGATCCGTTGTTCGAAAGGAAGACTCCACGTGCTTCAAATGTCTTTCACACCAGTATGTACGTGATTTGTTCGTTTAGAAACTTGGTTTGCATGCTAAGGTTTAAATATCTGAACGTATCTTAACCTTCGGGTGTTATCTGATTTTATGCACCAATTAACAATCATTTATTATATGAAAACAATAAGTTTATTACGAATCATTACTGATTTCTTCTAATACATGAAAAATTAAAATATTATTTTTATATTGAACTAACAATATGGGATTTCATTTCATATAAATTTTTAAAAATAAGTAAAGGTAAAAATATTTTTGTGTTCATTGATATTTAAGTCAAAATGTATTTGATGTAGTAAAGTATTTTTATTATTATTCTAATTATGATTTTCTCCATTCTGCTTTTTTAAATTGAAATATTTTTTTATAAACTTACCAAACTCCTTCGAAACGGCTTGATTGCTTTTTATTAAATTTTAAATGTATATTGAGTTGGTCTTAGAATCGGCTACTATTTATTTTTATACCCCTAAGTCATGAGGGTTGTCTACCCCTAACACTTGTTTTCTGAACAATTTTTTTTAATTTTTTTATAATGTACACTACAAATTCCCTAAAAACAATTTATATGGCAAAACAACGCTTGCCAGATCAGTTAGCTTTATTCAAAAAAATAAATTTCAATAATTCATAATATTTTATTATAATGATATTTTAAAAAACAAACCAATAAATAATTGCAAAAAAAAATACCAAGAAACTTTTATAAAAATAATTTTAAGGAAATAAATAATAAACTTTTTTTTTAATTTATTTAATACTAAATTTTATAATAATAAAATTATTCTGTAAATTTTCATCGCTTCGGTTTTAATAAAATTATACCTATTATAATTAAAAATAAGAAACAGCCACAGTTAATTTTTAAAAATTAACATTTGATTAACATATTTAAAATTTTTAATCTTAATAAGAATTATATTTTTAATCTGTACCGAAATTTTCTTAATATTATCTACTCACCGTTTACCGCCAAAATGACGATGACAGCCGTGAATACAGAATTCATTTTAACACTTTATAATTAGGTTCCCTATACTGTATCTAACACTTGATGCTTCTTTCCTCGCAGCCCGCAGTTTATATACTACACATCAACATCTTGTGCATTGCGATTTCAATGGCCTAATACGTCACTGACTTGAGAATCAACCCTTTAATGGGCGCTGATTTTTTTTTTAATTTTTAATTTTATTATGTATGGTACATCTTTATGACACGCCGTGTGGTATCCGGCTGAATAGAATAGTACCACCCTCATTTCTTACCGAGGTGTCGTAAAAGGCGACTAAGGTAAGTCGACCCGACGTGTGGTATCCGGCTGAGTAGAATAGACCAACCTCATTTCTTACCGAGGTGTCGTAAAAGGTGACTAAAGTAGGTTGACCCACCGTGTGGTATCCGGTTTAATAGAATAGACCACCCTCTTTCTTACCGAGGTGTCGTAAAATACGACTAAGGTAAGTTAACGTCAGGCAGGCGGCCGGTCGTAAAAACGCAGCCAAATCATGTGACAGCATGTTTATAACATGTTGTGCCGACCCCACTTAGAGTGGGATAAGGGCAAGAGGATTACTGATAGGGAAAATTGTTTAAAAAATATATTTATTATATGCAGTCTCGAAGAAGGAATTTTCCTTTATTCCTTAAAAAAGAGAATTTGACAATAATATAATCTGTTATTTTTACTTAATACTTATGATTTCCATGGGACAGTTTTGAGCTTCAAAATTAACTCTAATGACATGATCCTTAAAGTGTTACGTAAAGTAAAGTTTGGGATTTATTTCTAACGTATTACTAATTCAAATCTTATATAGATAACGTTACAATTAAGAAAACATTAAAAAATAGATTTCATATCCATTTTGGTACCTTTAATTGGTATGCGATCGAGCGCTAAATGTTATATCGATTAAAAGTCAAGTAAATAAAGGTCCTTTACTATCCCACTTCTGACATACGCCTCGTCTTTTATTGAATAGAATTCATCATCCTCCCACCCTTATCCCACTCTAAGTGGGGTCGGGACAACATATTATAAACATATCACATGATTTGGCTGTGTTTTTATGACCGGCCGCCTGCCTGACGTCAACTTACCTTAATCGTATTTTCCGACACCTCGGTTAGAAAGGGGGTGGTCTATTGTACTAAACCGGATAGTACACGGTAGGTCAACTTACTTTATTCGCCTTATACGACACCTCGGTAAGAAAGATGGTGGTCTATTCTAATCAGCTGGATATCACACGGCGGGTCGACTTACCTTAGTCAACTTTTACGACACCTCAGTGAGAAATGAGATTGGTCTGTTATACTCAGTCGGATAGCAAACGGCGGGTCAACTTACCTTAGTTGCCTTTTACGACACCTCAGTTAGAAATGAGGATGGTCTATTCTACTCAGCCGGATACCACACGGCTACTTTCATTGAATAGAAGTATTGGAGCCAAAACCTACAACGCTGTTTCAATGAGAGACAGAGAGTCCATGTATACAATGGGCTTCATCGCCATGTTTTTTTTAATGGGAGTCTTATATATATGTAATACTTGTGTTAAATATATACATATATAATTTTAAATACCAACTGAAATATAAATATACAACCAGGCTCGAAAAACCAACTATTTTTTTTTCGTTGACACTTACACGGTTGTCTGTCCCCAAAGTAAGTAACTTAATATTTGTGTTATAATGTAGACAGACAATTGGTGAATATATATACATATATAATTTTAAATACATACTTAAATACAAATATACACGCAGGGCCGAAGTACCAACTAATTTTACGGATCGAACCCGCGACCAACGGAGCTGAACTGTCACTGCTAATTGCGTCAACTGGCAGGTCAATTGTTGCTAGGTACACAAAAATTATACTGTGGTAGCCCAGCGGTAACACCGTGCGACTCTTTCGAGGAAGTCACGGTTTCAAACCCGGGCAGACACCAATGAGTTTTTCTGTTAAAAACTTATGTGTCTAATTGATAATTGTAATTTATCACACGCTTTTCGTTGAAGGAAAACATCGTGATGAAACCTGTATATCTCTAGAGAATTCCGCTACTTACTTACACAAAAATTATAAAAAATTAGTCCCATTACTACAATAACAAATTACAAAACAGGCGCAATAAAAAAATCACAAGCAACTTCAATTAAACGTAACTAATGAAAACTTTACATTAATTATGAGTGACTGGTCCAAGCTCGAGTCCCCTTCTCTCACCAAACAAGTTTAATATATAGGTTAGTTTGTTGGACAAAAAAATGCATACAAATTGAACACATGTTCGTACATATATTTATTAACTAAGTAGCGGCCTGTTACTATCCCACTGCTGAGAATAGGCCTCTTCTCTCTGTTTTTGGAGAGAATGATTGGAGCTAAGACCTACCACGCTGCTCCAATGCGGTTTGGTAAGTTACACATATCTTTAGAATTTTCTAGAGATATGCAGGTTTCCTCACGATGTTTTCCTTCACCGAAAAGCGTGTGATAAATGGCAATTATCAATTAGACACATAAGTTTTAACAGAAAAACTCATTGGTGTCTGCCCGGGTTTGAACCCGAGTTACTAGTTAGTAACTAGTAACTTTTTTTAATATATTTATTTGGCAATCCAACAGCGTTTTACAATTTCATTACAAAGTATGACTATATATTATAAAATAAGCCAATTTAGGATTACACTTTTAATGCCTTAACTGTGCTTAAATAAAAAAAATGGAAAATATAGATCCTTGTCGAATAATCCTACTAGGACTGGTTAAGGCCGGTTTAAACTGTTTTCACCAAAATATTAACGAGCAAAGAACTAGAATTTTTTAACAAGGGTAAAGGAAAACATCGTGAGAAAACCTGCATATGACCTGATATGTGTAACCTACCAATCCGTATTGGAGAAGCGTGGTGGGTATAAGCTCCAACCCTTCTCATCTAAATAAGAGAAAAGAGTGGAAAACTAACAGGCCATTGCTTTTATGTTAGGCTACAGCGGAAATAACTGGGTACCAAGAAACTGAAAATTGAGCACTTATTTTCGTATAATACCCCAATTTTTTTTCTTACTCAGACTCCATTTTTAATCCAAAATTTACTCATTCAATCACTAAAAAAATATTTGGAATGTTATTTACGAAGCAAAGACAATAAACTTAAATTAATGCAATCAATATCAAATTAAATTCAGAACCCTCCTATATTATTTAAAAATCGAATAGTGATTAAGATAATAGAAGTAACTTTTATTAGAATTACAATTTAAATTTTATTACATGTCTGTAGTCGTCGCCTAAGTTTATCATATAACACAAATTTGATTGTCCAAAATTAAATGGAAAAATTTATGTGAACTTTTCAATTAGTAAAATTTTCTTTATTTGTTCCACAGTTCATAATTAGAATTCGTTAATTGGCCAGAACGTTTTTTTATTGAATTTAAACGATGTTGTAGTCTAATACGAAAACGCGTTAGAATAAGTGTGGTAATTACTTACACATCTTATGGAATTCTACGCGATATGAATTGTTAAATCACTTATACAATTACGGCCAAAGCCTCCTATTAGAACAACATCGATTTAAAAAAGTTAAGACCAATAGAGAATGTTTTTTTTTTTTTTTTTTTTTTTTTTTTTCGAATATGACTAATGCTGTTAGCCCTAATGGCTTTGACAGCGTCACCGATAAGACGGGCGAGCGCTGAAGCATCGCCGAGAAGAAATGGATGATACATGCGGGTGCATTACAAGCACCCGCGCTACAGGGGGACGTCGCCTTAAGGGTGTCTCCTGCGAGACCGAACCTCGGCTTAAGGCGGCGCGTTTTTGGAGGGCTGCATCTAATAAATGACTTGGAAGAAGTCTGCGTCACGGCGGCCGCGGCAGAGGGCTGCGGCCGCTTGACACAAGCAAGCGGGGACCTCGTCTTCGCCGGCGAAGACGCTGTTTGTGTAAATGTAATGTGTGTATCTTGTTGGATGCTGTGATAGCATCGTCGGGGTCGTTAAGGACGCTCTTCGGGCGCCTGTGAATCTTATTGGGGTGCCTGAACACCTTATAGTTGGACGCGGCCACTATAAGGGGGTTTGGGTGGATGGACGCTTTCTCGAAGTAAGTCGTCGAGAATCGTCTGAAAAGATCGGCTATCGTGGGTAGGTCGAGATCTCTATGGAGGTTCACGTTGCGCACGAACCACGGACAGCCAGTGGCTGTACGCATGAATCGATTTTGAAGTGTCTGCAACGGACACAGTCGTGATTTCGGAACGTGCGCGAACGCGACGCTCGCATAGGTCATAATGGGTCTGATGCAAGTTTTGTAAAGTGTCACTTTGTTGCGAAGTGACAGTTTACTTGCCTTGCACAGTATCGGATTGAGGCGTCCCAAGGCGAACGCTGCCCGATTACGGACAACGCGGATGTGTCGGATAAAGGATAGGGTAGGTTCGAGGATGACACCTAAGTATTTGACTTCCTTTTGCCAATCTATGTATTTGTTGTAAATAGAGACTCTAGGAGGCGTCCGGATGAAGTCCATGGCTCTCCTAGATCTCGCAAAGAACATTGCTGCGCTTTTATCGGGATTTATTTCGATTCTCCACCGGCGGAACCAGCTTCCGAGCTGGTTGGTTGCTCTTTGGAGCCTATCATTTATAGTAATGGGATCTCTACAGGTGGTATAGATTGCGGTATCGTCCGCGAACATGGCTAAGTGGGTGACTGCACTAGTTTTAGTGGAGAATCGTGGGATGTCGCTCGTATAGAGCGAGTAGAGGAACGGTGCGAGTACCGAACCTTGGGGGACTCCGGCGCGTAAGGTGCGTCTTGAGGAGAGCGCACCATCAATACGATATCTAAATGAGCGATTAGTAAGATAATCGCGAATGATAAGAACGAGTCTATCGGGGATTCCTAGGTTCGCGAGTTTGTATATTAAACCCGCATGCCATACCTTATCGAAGGCTTTGGCGACATCGAAGAAGACAGTACCGGTGTACCGTTTTTTGGCGAAGCCATTGAGGATGGCTTCGGTAAGTCGGTGTACTTGTTGTACCGCGGTGTGTTTGGCGCGGAAGCCGAATTGCTCATCCGGTATGAGCTTCATCGACTCCATGAACGTTTTGAGTCTAGCGAGGATTACTCGCTCGTAGACTTTCCCTAAGCTGTTGAGCAGACTGATGGGTCGATAGCTGCTCGGGAGATTACTGGGTTTTCCCGGTTTACGAATACCTATTACTATTGCTTCCTTCCATTCGTCGGGGAAGGAGCAACCTAACAGGAGGGCATTGAAAATCAATACTAATAGGTTTATCAGTTGGTCGGGGAGGCACTTGAGTGCTTTGTTGGATATGGAGTCGGGACCTGGGGACTTGCGGGTTTTTAGGTTTTGGATAATGGAACGGACTTCCTCTCCGGTGGTAGGAGTGAGCGGCTCGCTTTCGGGAGCCTTCGCGGATATTCTAGCCGCCGCCATTTCCACTTCCGAGTGGAATTCGGCGTATTCGGGATGACTGGGATTGTTTGTACATTGTCCCTCAAGACTGTCAGCCAAGCATTCGGCCTTATCGATGTCGTCAAAAGCGACCGGACGGTTTAATCGTATCAATGGAGGTGTAGCTGCACACTGGTCTCCTCTCAGGGATTTCGCCAGTTTCCAGAAAGCCAGGTGACTCGGCGAGATCTCTGAGAGTTTGTTGTCCCAGGCGGACTGACGGTTGAGGCTGAGTTTTTCTCTAACCTCTCTTTGAAGTCGCCGGAGAGTTCTCCGGTTGTCGTCTGTCGGGTATGCGTCATGGGCCCTAGTGGCGGCACGTTTACGTCTGAGTAGGTCGCGCAGGTCGTCCGGTAGTCTCCCACGACCGCGGTCGTCGGGGACTTCCTTGGAGCAACGCTCGAGTGAGTCTGTTAAATGTTTCGTAAGGTGGGTAACAGCGAACTTGGCACTATCCACGGAGTCTATCTTGTCAGGAATTAGATCTAGGTGGTCTGAGTTTAGGGACTGGAGTTTCCCGCCTAATTTACTCCAGTCGATTATCGTTTTCGTGGGAGGGGTCGTGGAAGTAGACTGACCTAACTCAGTTAGAACCGGACGGTGGTCCGAGTCTAATTCATGCAGGACTTCTATAGAATGTAACTGGAGAGCTACATTTTTGAAAATGTATATATCTAACACATCTGCTCTGTTTGGATCCCCGTTAGGCGGGTATCTGGTGGGCTCGTTAGGGGCTATCACCTCAAAAGCGAGGTTTGGAAGGCCGTTGAGGCCTTGGAGTATTGTGCCGTTCCGGTTGGTTCGGCGAGAGTTCCATTGGCCGTGTTTGGAGTTGAAGTCTCCGGCCAGTATTACAGAGTCGCCTAGTGCGAGAAGGGTGCGGACGTCTCTTTCGAGTACCCGTTTGGTCGGACTGAGGTATACTGATGCTAGTATGATCGACTGATGGCCGGTCATACCCACCTGACAGACTGAAGCCTCCATGTTAGTGAGCTTTGGGGAATCAAGGGGGGAGCATAGGAGGGCTCTTTTGTAGTAAATGAGCGTGCCGCCTTTTTTGGATGACAGACGGTCATTTCTAATCAAACTGTAATTCGCAATATTGGGATTGCGAATTTGGGGTTTTAAGAAGGATTCTTGTATTAGTAGAATATCTATATCGTGTGCAACTACGAAATCGCGGACTTCGTCCATGTGTCTGATAAGCCCGTCTGCGTTGTACGTGACGAGCTTGAGGGAGTGGGGCTTGGCCCTACCCAGTGAGGGTTTAAGCTTAAAGCCTAGAGATGGCCTGCACCAAACTAGAGTGTTCGAGCAAGGCCATTAATCTGTTTTGAGGATTACTCCTCAGCTTATTTGCCAAAATTGACAGCTCCGTAGTGTCAATTTTGGTCACTATATCGCAAACGAGTTTCATGTCGTCAATGAAACTCGTTGCTGGAGGGGCGGCTGTCGCTTTAGGAGCGGCAGTTCTTATAGTGGAGCTCACGATGGCGGCAGCGGGTTTCGCTACCGTCTCTTGAGCCGGTTTTGCTGGCACAGCCGGCTCGGACGCCGATTTCCTGTGCCAGGGGTTTGAAGTGGGGAGAGGCGCGGGGACGAACCTCTCAGCTGGTTTGGGGGCGGTACGGTCCGCCTTTTTACGGGTGGCCCTTCTGCCCCCTCGTTTTGCCCTAAGCGGGACTTTCGGGCAGCCGCGATAGCTCGCGGGGTGCCCTTGGGTCCTGCAGAGGACACAGCTGGGAGGTTCCTCGGACGGAACCGTTCTGGGGCAATCGGCAGTGCCATGGTCGCCCAGGCACTTGACGCACCTTGGTCGTGCGGTGCAGTTGCGCTGCGAGTGGCCGTAAAGTTGGCAGCGATGGCACTGCCCCATTACCCCACGCGTACGCGGCGTTTCTATACGCAGACCCGACAGTCTGCATATCGTTGTTACGTTGAAGACACGTTTGCCTTCAGGACTGAGGTCGAGGACCGCGAGACAAAGTTCATAAGGAACTTTGGTTCTGTGGTGGTACATACGGTGTACCTGTCTGATCGGGAGACCCTGGCTGAGGAGGTCGTTTTTAATATGCTCGATATCGAGCTCTACCGGGAGTCCGCGGATGACGACGCGAAGTTCGCGCTCGTCTTCTAGGGCGTATGTGTGATAGCCGATCTTTTCGGCATCCAAGAGCGTCGTGAGGCGACGGTGGTCCGTTGAGGACGGACATTGTACCATTATGCCCTGGCTTGTGGACCGGGCAGAGGTGAACGGGATGGACGAACTGTCCATGCGCGGGATTAATCGGTTCCACGCGTCTTTTTCCCTAACAAATAGGGGCGGCACCTTCTCCTTCCTCTCCGTCATAGGCGAGTCCTGTGTGGAGTCGGTCTGTTTCGTCGGTTTAGTAGTGGCCTGTGAGGCAGGCTGGGGTTTGGGGATGGGGCGCGGGGCAGGTGCACCTGCGTCGTTGGTGGCCCTTTTGGGCGGGACGGTCTTGGGAGCCTTCAGCTTACGCTTCTGGCTCTTGGATAGGACGGCGGTGAAGCCGTCGTCCTCGTCTGAGGCGGATGACGCCGAGGGGGACGGGGACTTCGAAGCATCGGATGCTTCGGTTTCGTCACCGGACTCTGAGGGAGTCTCGGATTCCGAGTCGGAAGGTTCCTCTACTTCCATGCCGGGAGACACGGAGCGGGAACGTGCTTTAGCCTTTTCCGCAGAGGGGGGAGAAGGTGCTGCCGGGCTGCCACTCTGGCCCTGAGGGGGCGGGAGGGCCTTGGTGAGCTCCACCAAAATGGCGGGGTGGTGCGCCTGAAGGAACGCGAAAATCGCGTCCAGTATCGGTTGCCCCGTGGGGCGCAGGGTGGGGGCCATATTGGCCCGCTAGTGTGGGGGTGGCCTCCCTGCCGGAGGGCAGGGAGGTGTGTACCTAAGAAAAAATCTAGTTCTTAGTCTCTCTCCCTTCGGGGGAAAGAGGTGAGTACCTAAATTAAAAATTAGTGTACTTACGCACGGACGGAACCACCTACGGCAAGTGTTGTGCGTGAAGCACCACACTACCTAATCGAAGCACAGTAACACTATCACAACCACTTGCACAGGAACGAACAAGACACTAACAGTTCAGAGTCCTTTGGCACTTTCACTACCTAACGCGGCAGGGGCGTGAGTCAGGCGGGGGGAGCGGCAACCGGATTGCGCACGACCCAGACATCCGCACGCTACGGCGGCGATCGATGGAATGAATAGAGAATGTTTATCATAGAGTTATTATACTAGATTAGGGGAGTCATGGATAGACCTGTAAGTGAGAGTGTCACAATAATAAGAGGTAAGATGGAACTCATATAATAAACCTCGTTGCTTTCTCTTTATTGTCGATGGACACATTTTAGACTGACATCCCTACTCTTTTATAATAACTTTATGGTCCTGCAACAAACAGATTCACCATTGATAAAAATATATTTTATATGCCTTACTAAACGATGAAACGATCGTAAACATGCTAAATTTTGATGATTATAAAAATCATCCATAAGGTCGTATAAATCTTCTAGTGATGCAGGTGACAGACATTTTAAAGAAAATCTTTAAAAATCTATTTTTTTAAATTAATAAAGATTATGCGAAAAAAAATATTTCGCTAAAATGATGATGTTAAATTTGTGTTCATCTTTGATTTTTTAAATTAAAGGTGAAAGTGTAATACCAAAATAGCCTTGCTATTTTATATGCTTGTATAAATTATTCATTATTGAATTTTATTGGCGATTATCTTCAATAAATACTCATGCATCTATTAAATATATTCAGTTTATATATTATTAGCTTCATTAACTACTAGCCCGCTACTTTATTCGCGTGGAATGTTGTCGTGTGACAGGTCGATAATAGATGGCGCTTTTCAATGTCATCCTATTCCTGTAGAATTAACAGGATTTCTATAACCTATATGTTATTACTGTGTATAAGGAATAATTGTGTCAAATTTCATCGATATTGATTCAGCGAATTCGTCATGAAAGAGTAACAAACGTACATCCATACTCACAAACTTTCGCATTTATAATATTAGTAGGATATGATAGGATAAGTATGACAACATATAAACTGATTGAAATCTAAATTGAGCATGAATAAAGGGTATTAGAAACGGTTTGAAAAAGATTTTGAAATATCTAAAAACTGCACAGGGAAATAGAGTGCTGGTATTAAGTGGAAAACAAATTTAAAAATATTCAACAAATAATTTATAGAATTAGGCGTTACTTTGCGGAGATCCATAATACAAAAGTAATAATAAAATTATTTTGCTATAATCCGCGATGAAGTAAAATAGAAAATATATATAATGCTAAATGTAGAGTGGACAATCGGTTATCATACCTGATACATGCAGGAGTCGTATTATAGCAAAATAATTTTATTATTACTTTAATATTCAACAATTCAATTCAATACATATGAAGATATTCATCGCCGTGTGATATCCGGCTGAGTATAATAGACCACCTTCTTTCTTACCGAGTCGTCGTAAAATACGAATAAGGTTGACGTCAGGTAGGCGCCCGGTCGTTAAAATACCTACCGAAATCATGTGACATGTTTAAAACACAACCCCACTTAGAGTAGGGTTAGGTCAGGAGAATCATGATGCCTTTAAATTGATATTAGTTACCTAAAAGTCATCGGTCTTGAATACCATATAATTTTAATAAATGGTTCACGATTTAAATCATTTCATGAAGGGTTAAGTGATAGCCCAATGGGCTAACAGAACAAAAGATGAAAACATTACACCGAGATGATATAAATTATTAGGCTTACCATCAAAACATACTATTGATTAGAACCATAACAAATAATACGTGATGACATCAAAATTATAGCAACAGTATAAATACATATAGTTCATTCGCTATCCGTTTCCGGAAAAACATTTAACAAGTCGACTGACCTTAATCGGCAAGAAATGAAGGTGTTGTATTCTACTTAGCGGGATACCACACGGCGGGTTAACTTACCTTAGTCACCTTTTATGACACGTTGGTAAGAAATGAGGTTAGCCTATCCTATTCAGACAGATACCACACGGCCGGTTAACTTACCTTAGTCGCCTTTTACGACATCTCGATGAGAAATGAGGGTGGTCTGATCTACTCAGATGGATACCACACGGCGGGTTAACTTACCTTAGTCGCCTTTTACGACATCTCGATGAGAAATGAGGGTGGTCTGATCTACTCAGATGGATATCACACGGTGGGTCAACTTACCTTAGCTGCCTTTTACGACATCTCGATGAGAAATGAGGGTGGTCTGATCTACTCAGATGGATACCACACGGTGGGTCAACTTACCTTAGCTGCCTTTTACGACATCTCGATGAGAAATGTGGGTGGTCTAATCGACTCATCCGGATACCACATGGCGTTTCAACTTACCTTATTCGCCTTTTACGACACATTGGTAAGAAATGAAGGCGTTGTATTCTACTTAGCCGGATTCCACACGGCGTTTAAACTTACCTTAGTCGCCTGTTACGACACCTCAGTAAGAAATGCGGGAGCTCTATTCTATTCAGCCGGATACCACATGGTAAGTCAACTCACCTTAATCTCCTTTCATGACACCTCGGTAAGAAATGCGGGTGTCCTATTCTACTCATCTGGATACCCTACGGCGGGTCAACTTACCTTAGTTGTTTTACGACACGTTAGTAAGAAATGCGGGTGCTCTATTCTACTAACCAGGATACGACAGGGCATTTCAACTTACCTTAGTCACCTTTTTACGACACCTTTGTAAGAAATAAGGTTGGTCTATTCTTCTTAGCCGGATACTACAGAGCGGGTCAACTTACCTTAGTCGCCTTTAACGAAACCTCGGTGAGAAATGCGAGTGGTGTATTCTATTTAATCGGATACAACGCGGTCCATAAAACAGGCTTAAGCTTTGGTGTATGTTTTATAAAAGGTTTTTATTCAAATTTATTTATTTATTGCTTAATGTGGTACACATTGATGTTACATAAATATAATCTAGAACAACACATTATGCCTATTATAAGCATTTTAACAGGACCTTACTTAAGAAAATACTAAATAGGCGTTTAATAAAATAACTGCATCACATATACTGTTTATTTATTACAAAGCATTAATTCGTTTGTTAAAAGATCAATTAAACTTCCGCAGGCCTTTAATATTCAACGTATGTAGGACATAAGTAACAAACTGCGAATTTGGAGATCGAATATGTATAAGTTCATACTCTTAAATTTAACACGTCGTGATAATTTTATACAATACAATACAAAAAAGTCGATGGTACATGTGATGAACTTAGTGTTTTTACTGTTACAAATGTTGCCAGTCAAAATATATTTATTTTATTTATTTAGTAAGACATGCCAACAGTATTATTAACATACATATTTGTTTTTTACATGTAATTCATACAGTCTTAATCTATTTAAAATACTATTACAGGCATATACAACATTAAAAAAAAACAATAAAAATAAAAATAAACATTGGTTTGGTACAAAGTAAAAAGAGTAAAATTTTAAAATATTTGGGAACTAGCACTGAAAAGAATAAAATAATAAAAAAAATATAATAATAATAAACAAAGAACTACAGAAAATTTTAAAAGTGTTAAAACAAAATTGAATAAACTTTATTCTTATAACTATAATAGGAATCGTGGAAAATATCAACATCAATAGTATTAAAATTTTAACGCCGTGTGGTATCCCACTGAATAGAATAGTACCACTCTCATTTCTTACAGAGGTGTCGTAAAAGGCGACAAAGGTAAGTCGACCCGCCATATGGTATCCGGCTGAGTAAAATTGACCAACCTCATTTCTTACCGAGGTGTCGTAAAAGGCGACCAAGGTAAGTTGACCCACTGAGTGGTATCCGGTTTAGTAGAATAAACCACCCTCTTTCTTACCGAGGTATCGTAAAATACGACTGAGGTAAGTTGACGTCAGGCAGGCGGGCGGTCGTAAAAACGTAGCCAAATCATGTGACAGCATGTTTATAACATGTTGTGCCGACCCCACTTGGAGTGGGGTCAATGGGTAGGAAGATGATGAGTTGAACTTAATGATTTCACTGTTACAACTGTTGACAGTAAAAATATAAAATAGTGTTGAAAATCGACTGGAAACTTAGATTTAAGGCGTCATCCTCCTGCCTTTATCTAGATGGGATCGGCACAACATGTTGTTATATGATTTAGCTACGTTTTTACGAGCGGCCGCCTGCATGACGTAAACTTACCTTAGTTATATTTGCAACACCTCGGTAAGAAATGAAGGATGTCTACTCTATTCAGCCGGATACTACATGCCGGTAAATTAAAATTTAAGGCGTGTTATAACAAAAGTAGCGGCCTGTTACTATCCCACTGCTGGGAAAAGGCCTCCTATCTCCGTTTTTGGAGAGAGGGGTTGGAGCTAAGGCCTACCACGTTGTTATAACAATTAAATTAATTTCGATTCCGAATATCTGAAACGGCTTCAACGATTTTTATGAAATTCAGTACTTAGGGGGTTTCGGGGACGATTCATTGACCTAGCTAGGTTTTATTTAAAAAAAAATGTCGTTTCATACCTGTTTTCAGGTATGATAAACTGTTAAAATATAAATTGAATGCAAAGGTTCATTTGGTTGTTATTTGTAAAGGTATAATAGTTCAGTACGTCTCGTTGTCCAGGGAAAAGTGGAAGGCACAAGGCCTCGCGGAAGGTCACCCATGCGATGGACCGACCAGATCAAATCTGCTGTGGGCGGTCCGGTGCATGAGTGTACCCGAATGACCGCAAACCGCAAAAAATGGCGTGAAATTGTGAAGCGCATAACAACAGCCGCTACCAAAACCACAACTTGAAGGCGATCACGACCGCTTTGTCAAGAGCGAAACGATTGAGAAGAAGAATAGTTCAGTGGGGAACGAGCGGACTAAAGAAGTGATAATACCCAAGATGCCAGATATTACTTCCCCTTTCTTTCTTTTATTTATTATTTACGGTTTTCTTAGAGCCTATCATCCAGATGATGCGGTTTCAGGGTGGACCGATCGTAGAGGTTGTGGTAGTGAGTGTGTGTACTGCTTGTATGGAATGTTGGTGTTGGCGGCGTCTTGTGATACGTGTGGCGGCTTCTTCTGCATATATGTGGTATGTGATAGTTGCCTGCTTCATACACTTAGCATTGCATGTATTCTCTTAGCAAACGCGGATTACAGCGAAATAATTTTATTGTAACTTCTGTTACTTTTTACAAAATTTACCCAGCATGCCTCGGTTATCCAGCTACTAGGTAAGTAATCGACATGAGAGTCAACAATTTACACGAGTCGGACGTTCAAGTTCAGATAAAGTTGAGTTGATTGACGATTATATCGTTCCCCAGTCTTTAGCACTAACAGCTTATGCCTTGAACCGGCAACGCAATAAAAATTCATATCCCGTAGTCCTTAAATCGTATAAATCACGTGGACAGGCGGAGCTTGGCCTGCGTAAATCATGAGCCGGCCCAACTTAATTGTTAATAGGCTTTATAACGTGTAGTCTATTGTTTATTTGACTATTATGCTATTATCGTGAGTTACGGACGTAGTTATGACGAGATGGGACCTGTGATTTCAACTGGCCAAAGTTTATATCAAAAAAGCTAACATGTATATATTCATAATATGTTTTCTGTAGTCACTGACGTGTGGTATCCGACTGCGTAGAATAGACCACCTTCTTTCTTACCGAGGTATTGTAAGAGTATAATTTTGTAACTAACTTCTTACGATAACGCTGTACTCGCCTTAAAAAGTGTTTTACCTAGAACTTGCTTTATGAAAAAGTGTTTTAATACGTATCTGTAAAATGATATTGGCTTTTCATAATAAATAAATAAATAAATAAATAAATAATTGTTTACTTAGTATTTTCTTAGGTCCTGTTAAAAACCTTTTATACAACATATACCAAAACGTAAGCCTGTTTTGATAGAATAGTTTTATTGACCGCGTGGTATTCGGTTAAGTAGAATAGACCACCTTCTTTTTTACCAAGGTGTTGTTAAAGGCGACTACGGTAAGGTAAGGTTAGGTTAGGTTGTCTCCAAGTGAACCGTGGCTGCCGCATTAAGGCGTGAGATGGACACCGGGGGGTTTTAGTGGGTGCGAACCCCACATAACCACGTCGTCGGCTCCCATGACGGCGTGAGTACTCGTTAGGAGTTTCCCCGCGAAAAAAAAAAAAAAAAAGGTTGTCTCCAAGTATCCAGTTGAATAGACCAACTTCTTTTGTAGTTGTCGTTATAGGCGATTAAGGCAAGTTGACCTACCATGTGGTATCAGGCTGAGTAGAATAGACCACCTTATTACTTACCAAGGTGTCGTAAAAGATGACTAAGGTAAGTTGACCCGCAGTGTGGTATCCAGTTGAGTAGTATAGACCACCTTCTTACTTACTGAGGTGTCGTAAAAGGCGAATCAAGTAAGTTGACTGACGGTGTGGTATCTGCTTGTTATTATACTGAATATTTACTTCTTTTTAATTTAAGACTAGTTGTCTGGAAGAGACTCAGATTCCGGAATCAGCCCGCCATTGCACTTTATGTTGGTTTTCTTATAATTTTTACATTAGTTTAAACTTGTCCAATAGATTAAAAACAAACAAAAAAAACCATTGGTCCGAAGTCCACATAAACTTTATTTATTTATTTATGTACCATAAAAAATGTTGGAAAAAAAACATAATTGGTGAAAAAGTGTACAAAGTAATTCCGTATCCAAACATATAGTATGAACATACCCTAAATATAGCTAAAATAGCCACCCATACTCCGCCTACAGCCATAAAAGAACACCATAGGCGCCACAAAGCCATCAATTATATAATATAATAGGTTTATTTACATATATAAAAGGCGCTGGTAATTTGATGTTTTATGACGCATCGCATTTTTAAACCACGATCAGAAGTGGGATCACATCTCTTAAGAGACAGAATTGGATCCGTTTTCTATTCTTATAAGAGTGTAAAAGAGAGAGTTTCCTTATTACCACAATTACAAATGAAAAAAAAATGAAATATCACTCTATTTTTCGCATAGAGTTATTATACTAGAATAGGGGAATCAGCCTAAAATGTGTCCATCTCTACTAATATTATAAAAGGGAAAAATTTGTATGTACATTTGTAATGTTTTCACACAAAAACTACTGGACCGATTTCAAAAATTCTTTCACCATTGGAAAGCTTTATCTTTACTGAGCAACATAGGCTATATTACATTTTCAAAAAAAAATAGGGATCCGTAATAAAAATGTTAAAAGGTGTAAAAAATCAGTAATAAAAATCTGTCATCGCATGCACTGCGGATACTATTGATGATATATTTAACATATATAAATCAATGGTCCCACTTAGTAGACTTTCCACTGCCATGAGATCGGTATGTACGTGGGCGAAACAGCAGGATATTACTAGTATTACAATAAAGAAAAATAAAAAGAAGGAAATGCTAATCTGTCTCTCTTTTTTATATGTGATAAGACAAAGATAAATATACGAGTTTCATGTTACCTCTCTTACTATACTCTAAGAAAACAATATAGTCTGTGATCCAAAGACAACTCCTAGCTTTATAAGTGAATGATTGACATATCGCACGCAATTAAAACGACCAGTTTTTGCTGTTCAGTTTAAAAAAAAACTACACGATACCGTGTTTGAACTTCCTGGCTTTAAAAATAAACATGGTATATATGCAGATGAAGATAAAGAATTAATAGAATAACGTTACAAATAATTAATTTAAATATTATATCTGTACTAATACTTAGTACCTGATTAACCGACCCTTTCTCGGTAATTTTTACAAAAAAAAAAAAAGACATCATCAAGTATCAAGTATGAAAACGTATTGTCCACTCTACATTTAGCATTATATATATTTTCTATTTTACCTCATCGCGGATTATAGCAAAATAATTTTATTATTACTTTTGTATTATGGATCTCCGCAAAGTAACGCCTAATTCTATAAATTATTTATAGATTTCTTAGTTATCACACAGCCCATCTGTATTGGAGTAACGTCATCATTTGTTCACGCTCAAATCCTTCTGTCCAGAGATAGGAAATCTTTCCTAAGCCATAGAATGATACAAGCGTTAACTTTTAAAAAAGCTTTTATTCAACTTCCAACGTATGTGAAGGTAGAATCTTACAAGTTAAATTTGACCCACTTCCCGGTGTCCGATTGCGCTGTAATTTTACATACTGCTCCAGCCCTGATGGCAATGCATATTTATGCTAAACATGGCCTGAGATAGAAAAGATTTTTGTTGCTCAAAAAGAGCCATACGGGCTATCTATAATATAAAGCAACATGAGTTCCTTCGCGAAAAGTTCAAAGAAATAGGCATACTTACTGTAGCATCACAATATATTATATAGTAATATTCTATTCGTACGTAAAAATATCAATATGTATAAGACGAAATTCGATGTATATCATAGACATACGAGAGGTCACAAAAAGCTTGTGATACCTGTGTCGCGACTCAGCAGAGCTGGCAACTCATTCGATGGTCTCGGTATTTGCTTTTACAATAAAATTCTGCAATCAATACTGTCTACAGAAAGGTTTAAAAAAGTATAAGAGATATGATTATACGTAAAGCATATTACAAAATTGAATTATTTGGATGATAAAAAAGCCTGAATTTGAAAATCCTTTCAGCTTCATACAAGACTGCGGATTAATAATGTCAAATTGAAAATGTTTAAAAGATTAACCGCCAAGTTTCTTTCTGGTTCTTCTCGGTAAGAGCAACATTCCGAACCAGTTGTAGCTTCATTAATCATATTGATCTTTGACGATTCAAAAGTGCTTGAAAGAGCTTATTTAAATAAAAATTATTTTGATTTGAGATTACTGCCAGGATTGGCTTCAGACAAACTCATAAACGGTTAACAGTAGAGACATGAATGTTGTTAAAACATTTTTAAAGCCTTTTAATTTGACTTTTTATTAACTACAAACAAATTAAACACATTTAAATATGTTTATAGGTCTCCAACAACAGCCAAAGCGTCCCGAAATAGACGGAGAGCTATATGAATGTGACTCAAGTCAATTTTAAATCTTTACGCCGGCTTACCGACCACGTCGTAACTATATACATCTGTTAGGATATCAAATTTCCATCGCGCCTGTAAAAAATAATAGATAAGACGAGATCAAGGTCGTTTATACATTTAGACTTTTTTATTAGAGTGGTTTTATTGGAGGTCAAATGCCGAATATAACTCACAAGGATTCAATACATTATTCCAAATTGTTGACCAAATTTCCACATTTCATACACCCCGCCGTGTGGTATACGGCTGAGAATAACAGACCACCCTAATTTATTACAGAGAGACTAAAGCAAGTTGACCTACCATGTGGTATCCCGCTAAGTAGAGTAGATTTCCCTCATTTCTTACTTAGGTATCGTAAAAGGCAATTAAAGTAAGTCGACCCACCGTGTGGTATCCGGCTGAATAGAATAGAGGACCCTCTATGCATATCTAGGCATATGTCATATCGTATGTGATTGTGCGATATATAATTGCGCTCACGTAGATGGCGCCAGACAATTTTCAGCTAAAGTCCGCGCACGACGATCCGAGTTAAGGAGTCGTTGGCAATATCCCCAAAAGCTGTCTTTCTTTATGCGATCGATTTTCTCAAAACCTAGAAGGATTTTGATGGGACTTTCAATGGATAGAGGTAATCTAGCAACATGTAGGCCACTTTTTATAAACTCCCGTAGAATCGGGATTTACGCTGTAAAATTATGTGACCCACTTTTTTTCTACTCGGGCGAAGCGCACAAGTTGGTCTGGACTATTATTAATGCGAAAGCCTATCTGAAATAAAATATAAGTAATAGGTATAAAATATATAAAATGTAAACAACTAAGGCCTAGGAATTTAACACATTTACCAAACATTCTAAACACAACACAGAAGCTTTCCTGCATACTTATGTGTCCAGAAAGAGCTACTCTGTAACGTAACATAGAATACGCCTAACGCTATCTATCGTTATAAGAAATAACTAACTAAACGCTAAAATAACTAAACTCATATCAGGCGGTCGGTCGTAAAAACGCAGCCAAATCATATGACAGTATGTTTATAACATGTTGTAGCGACCCCACTTAGAGTGGGATAAGGGGAGGAAGATGATGATTAGTTATTAAAGTATTATTAAAGGTAGTTCGTATGCCCCTTAACACTTAAAATGCATAATGTATCTTCGGCCAGATTGTCTATGGTGGGTAAGCCAGACTGAAATGTGGCTTATTCATAGAATTATTACCTACCTAATACTAGAGAATTTCCAAAACGAATAAATAAATAAATATATGAGACACGTACATACACGGTCACCCGTCCCCAAAATAAGTAATCTTAATACTTGTCGTTATGGGTGAGAAACAACTGGTGAATATATACGTATATTATTTTTAAATACATACTTAAATTCAATTCAATTCAATTCAAAATATTCTTTATTCAAATAAACTTGAAAACAAGTGCTTTTGAATCGTCAACTCTACTGCTGGTTCGGAAAGCTGTTCCTACCGAGAAGAGCCAGCAAGAAACTCGGCGGTTGCTCTTTTAAAAAATATAATTCTTAATATTATTTACATTAAGTCGTTACTGTCTTGTACAGGTTCAAAGAGAGCTATATCCACACATTCTTATATCCTAAATAATCTTCAAGAGTATAGTAGGCTTTCTGTATCAGCCTCTTTTTAACAGAGTGTTTAAACTGCTGTATTGGCAGTGCTGAAATTGATTGCGGAATTTTATTATAGAATCTTATACCAAAACCCACAAACGTGTTACGCACTTTTGCAAGGCGCAAAGCAGGAACCGCAAGCTTATGTCGGTTCCTGCTTTGTCTATTGTATACATCACCTATCGTTTTATAATTCTTTATATTTTTATGTACAAAAATTAAATTGCTTAAAATATACTATGAAGCAAATGTAAAAATACCTGTTTCCTTAAACTTCTCTCGCAGGGAACCACGCGGTCTTAAATTATAAATGCCACGTATAGCTCTTTTTTGTAAAACAAAAAATTTTTCACTATCCGCGCATTTACCCCATAGCAATATTCCATAGGACATAATGCTATGGAAGTAGGCAAAATAAATACAAATATACACCTAGACTCGAAGAGCTAAATTCTTTTTTTGCAAGTTAAGTTTGACCCACTTCCCGGTGTCAGATTGAGGTGAAATTTAACATACTAATCTAATCCTGGTGACAATGCATGTTTATGATAAGCCTGATGCTGCTGCCAGGATCGGCTCCAGACGAGGGAACTGCTCAACAATTAATAGCTGGACCATGAAATTGTTAAAAGGTTAATTAAAAGCATTTTTGACTTGTTAACTGTCGAGTTATTTCTCGAGGTGATTTCTTAACCAGATTCAGAAACGGCAATACATGGCTGGATAGGTAGTATTTAAAAAAAATCTCCTAACATGTCTGTCTACCTGTTCGTTATAAACTCCAAAACTAATAAATGGATTATCAAGCAGTTATCAACAGAGAGTTGATTCTAACGAACTTCTAGTAATTTATAGAATTAGGCGTTCCTTTGAGGTCCATAATACAAAAACTAATAAAAATATTATTTTGCTATAATCTGCGATAAAAGAAAATATAATGCTAAATGTACTATTCGTTCTCATACCTGATACATGCAGAATTTATAAAAACTCATGCACTACCCGCCACCGATAACAAAACAATACACAAGCACTGCACACATTCACCATTACAATCTCAACAATTGCCCCGTAACCGAAGTATTGTCAGGAGACTTCACGACAATCGCAAAGCCAAAGACGTTCTTAGTGTATAATTTATTAGGGTTTGTGTAAATTAGTTAATACAAGTCTTAATCGAACAACTCAGTTAAAATAAAAAAAGATAAAGTTTAATTGTATTTATTTATTTATTTATTAAAAACTAGCGGCCTGCCCCTGCTTCGCACGGGTATAAAATATATATCCCGTGTCAGTCAGTGTAAAAAAATGATTAAAATCGATCCAGTAGTTTTCATTTATTCATTACTGCCCGTGGCCCGCACGCGTTAAATTTGGAGAAAAACAATTTCCTTTCCCTATACCAAGAAGATTTCCTGCTATATCTAATATCTAAATTCATATACTACATATTTTCATTTTTCCCCTATGTATTTTGTTTTTAAAATTAATTTCAGAATGTCCTTATATACTATATTCACAGCTTTCTTGTCATTAAAAAACCTCTTGAAACAACGACATATAGCTGTTAAATGCGAAGTGCTATAGGGCGAAGCGCGGCGTCCTCACGGCATTTTAAATCTGTAATATCTCCGTAAATGTTCACTTAAATTACATGCTGTAAACGGCCATATTGATCTATATTAAATCAACAATTTATTTAAGGTACTTAATTGGATAAGGATTAATGCTGTATTGTATAAAAATTGCTTTGAACATAAGCCATCATTTTTCGTAAAAAGTGAATGACAAAAACTGCTACTGTGGGTTATCCATAAGAGATAGACATATACCATCGCGGACTTTTCTGTAGACCTTTTCATGGTGTACAAATACTTAGTACATCATTTTGATAAATCTCGTAGGGTTTAGCCTGCGTTTGCAATGTAGCGGAAAAAAATGTAATTATTTACAGAAACCACAAAAATTACAGTATTTCACTACTTCGTATTAAATGTTATTATACGTACAAACCTTCCTTTTGAATCACTCTATCTATTTAAAAAAACCGCATCAAAATCGGTTGCGTAGTTTTAAAGTTTTATGCGTACATACGATATATGTGACTTTGTTTTATAATATGTAGTGATATCTATACACAAAAAGCTTATTACATAACTGAATAACATTTGAATTTTAAATAAGTATAGGATAAAAATCATTTAAATAGTTTTTCAAAAGAGGAATTACCCTCTTCTTTCTTAACAAAGTATAATCGATTACCAAAACTGTGGAAGCCAGATTCAAATTTCAAGTCCATTTTTGATACATTAAAATCGAAAAAGTGAGTAATCTATACTAATATATATAAAGCCAAAGAGTTTGTTTGTTTGATTGTTTGAACGTGCTAATCTCAGAAATTACTGGACCGATTTGAAAAATTCTTTCAGTGTAAGATAGTCCATTTATCGAAGAAGGCTATAGGATATAACATCACGCTAAGATGAATAGGAGAGGAGCAGCAATAAAAAATAGTACGAAAACTGCATAATTTAATACTTTTCTTGCGTGCGCTAAGTAAACAAGTAAACGGTAAAATGTTATTTAAAAATCATGTATTACAAATAATTTACTGGACAAAACAACGTTGGTCCTGTCAGCTAGTCATTTAATATAAACTAAAAAAATAAAAGCTAGATTTTTTAGGTTTGAATAACATAGTTGAAATCCTAACTAAACCTATTACAAACATTGCTGAATATGGCAACTGGTCAATTAAAAAAAACAATACTTTCTAACTGGCTTAATCTAACTAAAATGAAAGTGCATAGACAAGGATACTTGTACTTGTCTATGTGGTTTTAGCTAAGATCTAGTCCTTTAAAATCCAAATGAAAAAACAGATTTAACATGTTAAATATTGATTATTTGTTTGCAATTTGGGTTACAAATTACTAGTGAACTTAAAACCCCCTCCAGCTAAGCTAAATGATTATGTTAGGAGTGGGTTCACGTCGGTAGTATGATGACCGGGATTCGAACCCACGACCTCTCGATCACAAGTACGTTATCCTAACCATTCCGCTACCGCCGCTATGAATATTATAATGCCTATTCATGTGACAAAAATCAGAAACACAGCTAGGTCCCTTTTGGCCATTCCACATAGTCCATCTATAATCAGATCATCAATTTTAAATATTTCTTTCAAAAGAAATGAAAATACATGTAATGCTGAATGTAGAGATCACTATCTGTTCTCATACCTGATACATGCAGAATTTGTAAAAACTCATGCACAGAAGCATCATCAAGAGATTGACTGTACGATAAAATCGCGATCTGTGTATAGCAGTGTTATTGATGGCAGGTTTTTCCAAATTTCGCATGTATCAAGTATGAGAATGGATAGTGAGGGCGTGTTTTAATGGGTGGAATAGTCCGGAATAGGAGCTGACCACCCGCACTGCACCGACAGGCATCCCCGAAATTAGAAGAGCCTGTTTCACAAGTTACCAATAAATTGTCAACTTATTCACATATTTGACACATATCTCGGAAATTGGCGTTTCTCAGGTTTCTGATAAGCTTATTCAGCACTTAAAGTCCCTAATAAGTTAACAGGTAGATCATGTGGCCGTTACTTTGTTTATCTGCTGGATGGCAAATACCTCAGTCAGTTCGTAACCATGGTGGATGCAACTATGCTGAAACGTCGAACCTTATACAAAGGTTATTAGATTATAATGCAATGTGACCCAATTGTTATAATCAGCAAATACCTATTTCAGAATGGCTGCAATTTTTTTTTTAAGTTTTCACTTTTTAGGGACATTTATCGTCGTTAGTTAGACGTTAGTTTATTTGTCTGTTAACTATCTGACACTTTATCAGTAACTTGTGAAACTGGCCCAGTCTACATTTAGCATTACATTTACTTTCTTTTATCACAGATTATAGCAAAATAACATTTTTCTGTATTATGGACATATGCAAAGTAACACCTAAGTCTACAAATTTTTTCTTTCAAATTTATATCATTTATTCACAAACAATATTAATGTGGTTTCAGCTATGATATTGTCTTTTTAATCAATATTATTATCAATCAATATAAACAGATCATCAAAATAACATTTTCATTACTATTTTATTATGGACATCTGCAAAGTAACACCTAATTCTATAAATAGTTTCTTTGTGGCTTTAGCTATGATATTGTTTTTACTTTTTATATCTGTAAAATAATTTGCTAAGATTATAGGAATTGTTAAGTGGTGCGTGCGTGCATCTCGAGCAAATAAGATAGTTTAACTTTAATTTTTAGATAAGAAAACATTGTTCTTTTGAGAAAATAAATGTCTTTAACCCGATATTGTCTTATTTAATCAATATTATTACCAATTAATATAAATTTATTAATATTCTTTTCTATCACATTCTAAAAACTAAAATCAGCATCTTGAAACTTTTTCATAAGCAATTTCTTCATAGCTTCAGGGACAGGGACTCCTGAGTGGGCTGGCTTGGGTCGCTTCTTCCAATGCTCTTTCTTTACACTCTTTTGAACGCTGCCTGACAACGGAACTATTTTCTTCTCTTTTAACTTTGGCGTCGATGGATTTTTTGGAACAGTGGTACTCGTCCTTGGCCTTGGCTTGGCTGTATTACTTACTGGAATAAATAAGAATGGAAATTGAAAATTGACCATATAACAATTAAGGTAAGGGCACTAGTAATTATGAATTATGAATTAGTAATAATGAATATGTAAAATTACCAAAAGCACAGAACTGTAGCCCATTGTTAATTATTTAAAATTTCATACAAAACAGTCAACTACTAAGTATGTGATTAATTAATAGTGCACTTACCTTACTGTAGCTTTTCTTTACTCTAAGTCTACTCAAATAAAGATTATCTTTATTGAATTTGATAAATAACTTAAGAGTATTAATGGATGCTGTGAATATTATGATATAAAATATCCAGCTGAATAGAATAGACCACCCTCATTTCTTACCGAGGCGACATAAAAGGCCACATAACTAGCCAAAGCATGTGACAACATGTTTCAAACGTGTGATGCCGACCCCACCGCGAGTGGGATAAGGGCAGGAGAATGATGAGTATTGATGGATACAAGTACAGATTTACCTAATATCCTGATGACAATAGGACTAAGAGTAAAGTAGGATAGAGTAGGTCTGGATGATTTATTTCATTATATCGCTTGATCTAAATCACAAACAAAATCCTAATAATGAGATAAAAAATGTACATATTGGCGCCCAAGCGAGCTGGCAATTCAATTAAATATTTGCCCATATAGACACTACATATTACCTTTAACTTCTTTTAGAACTTTTTCTGTAAAACTTTTAGAAGCTAAACTTTTCTTAACTGTTGCCACGGGCGTTTTTTTCCTTTGTTGCATTATTGATTTGGTTTTCGTCTGCTGTACTTTTGGTTGTGTGACTGCTTCTCCGGGCGCCATTATATTTAATAGAATTACACTTTTTCTGAAATAAGTCACAAAATATAAAACATTCTACTGTTGACGAACTCAAAATTTAAAAATCAGATTTCAAACCTCTAACGTATAACGATATAACGCTTGCTATATTTGTAAACGATGCATCGATTTTTATAAAACAGTATGAATATAAATAATCGATGCTACGACTGAAACCATGAGTTTGATATTTATATTACAACTCTGTTTATTGCTATTGATTTATAACTATATAACTATATACTTTCTATTTACTTGTTTAATTATATCTTTGTACTTCTACATAGTAGAAATCATAGATTACTAACTAAAATAGTAGAAATTATATTGTCTGACGAAATTATAACATATTAATGTTCCTTACAATTTGTTTAATAACATGGAAGTAACAGTGTATTTATTGACAAAAATTATCATTATATAATATATAATCATATTCATCACATTATCATAATGATATATGATATAAAAATCGATTTTAAATATTCAGAAAACTGTAATTGTACAGAAAAAATAGTCGATAAAAATCTCTAATTTAAACTGTTTGTAAGAGTTTATTTGGATAAATACATATGGGTTAAGCGTAATTTATTTTTACAGGCCCGGCTTTTTTTAATTATACGTTTTGTAATTAATAAATTAATTACTTTTCATATGTATGTATTTGTAATATATTTTATTTATAATTTAAACCAGTTGAATGTTGCTATCTAACAATTATATTTGTTATGTAAAAGTTATAATTTTTTTTCACATTTCATTAGTTTCGTACAATATTAATGACTTCGTCTCCTCAATCCTCATACATAAAATAAAAGCATTACATATAGTTTGAGAGAAAATAATTTGTTTTATGGCAGCATCGTTATCTATTTTTTGCGACGTCCATCTTTAATATTTGATGTGTTTTGCATAGACAACGTACTAAGTGTTTTGTTAAAAATTATCGTAACAAATAAAACGCCAAGTTACTGACATATATTCCAATAATCCTTTATACCGTGAGTTATTTTAACAATCTGTATACTTGCACCAAGCTATTTGGTAGATGTTTACTAAAAGTGTCACAGTTTCGTTATCGTTCGTACGGTGTTCCAGTAAAAAGTTTCACTTGTAATTCGCTGCCTGTTGACCTAAGTGCTAATTGGCCAACCTTCAAATGTTTTCTTTACCTTTTGTCTAACAGATACATTGTGATTATCTTCGTAAATAAATTTCATTTGATTGATATTATTGTTGTCAAAACAGATGAATTGTGGAAATGGACAGACTTAATCAGTTACGAGGCGAAGCCGGGGACTCTCAAGATTCGACGTTGGACACCTCCTCCCCACCGAGCGAGGCTTTTATGTCTGCCAATGAGAGCCCCTCTAAGTATTTCTCGCTCTCTGATGTAGATTCCACGTTCAGCATATCGCCATCGAAGGATAACACTGTTTGCGTTACATCTGAGGACTCCGAACGTACCATCACCACTGATAACGAAGTAATAACCAATTTATCCCCAATCCCGAAGAAAAGCGATGCAGACACCTTCAAAATTGGTGAGCACATAGAGGCTGCTAACATTCTATCTGGTGGTGTTAATATATTTGATGATAATGAGAACTCCTATGATGGTGATGAACTTGTGATTGATGACAATGTGATTTTGGAAGAGGAGAAGACAAACGTGGATGCAAAGTTGTGTGAGGATGTTGTGCTTCCACTTGAAAAGGCTGAGGATTCATTGGTAGAAGCAATGGATGAGGTGGAGGGTATTCCGAGCAAGGATACTGAAGTGGTGCTACAGATTGACGGGAAGAATGTTGATGCTATAGATATTGGTAATGGATTATATTTGTATCGAAAAGTAGGTCAAGATGAACTAGCTGCTGTTCAAATTGTTGATGATGATCAGCAGCAGCAGAGTTTCAAGTTTTTGAAAGTTAGGTAAGATTCTTTATTAATTTCAATTTATTCTTCTGAACACATATTTATTATGCGAATGTATTTATTATTCTTGCTAAACACTTTTGTTATTACATGCACAGTAAGGTAGTGCAAGAATCTATTTACTGGATGTCATTCAATTTCTTGAATATCATGTAACCTTCAATAGATTTATTTATTTATTTAAGGACCAGTAGCTACTAGATTTAAATAAATTATTACACTATAAACATATTAATATTCTTCGTTAAATGTGCAGCTTATTAAGGTAACCACAACATGCATAAATAAAAAACAAGTTTTATTACTTAACAAGAAACAAGAATTAAAATGAAAAAAGACAAATAATTTAAGAACAATAAAAAGTATATAGAAAATTTAAAGATAATCTAATTATAAAATAATCACCATTAAGTTGTCTGCTATACAAATCTGTACCTGTATTGTAGTGTCTTGGTTAGTTTTAATTTATTCTGTTAACTGCTTAAAAGTTTAAGTTGGGGTTAAGTGTGTAACTGATAAAACATCATCATTGACCTACCCTTATCCCACTCTAAGTGGGGTCAGCAGAACATGTAACAACATTTTTTATTTTAAATATGTTATTACATGTTTTGGCAAGTTTTATTACAACCTGCTGCCAGCTTGATGTCAACTTATCTTAGTTACCTTTTATGACACCTCTGGTAAGAAATAAGGTTGGTCTATTCTACTCAGGTGGATATGGATCATGTGATTTGATTAAAATCAAAAGTTAGTCTCAAGACCATGATCAGAGGGTGACATAAATTTAATACTAAAAGTTAAGTTACTTGTGCCAATAACAATGCAGAAATTTTGAAATAGTCTCGAACCCCAAGTTGTACATAATTTGCGTAATTGAGTTTGTGGACTTAGAAGTTGATACAACTTTATAAGTTTTATTTTCTTTGGGTCTCCTTTTGTGTTGTGATGAATGTTTAAATACTTAACTGTTTTTTGACAAGGCACAGAGACTTGTTATAATTTTACTGGTAAACATTCTTTCTTTGTTAATGTGTATGTATGGATCTCTTTCGCAAGTGTGGACTTGAATCTCTATTTTGTAAGTAAATATTAGGTGTTCTTAAAATTTTGGAAATGTTATTTTGGGATCTTTATTAGAAGCAAGTACTACTGTGTGTTTATTCATTATTTGTTGTTGTAATACCTTCATTGGATATGGGAAGACCAGTTGTGTAAGCAGAATACAGAAAAGGCCAAATTTTATTACAAATAGTAATAAATAAGAAGTAAAATTGAGCATTTGTAGAATATCCAATAAAGCCCATGATCCTGATGATTGTTACTATTAATACATGGTTATTTATTTAGTTATCTTATTAAAAAAGTGTTTCATGTTCAACACAATCAAATAAATCCAATATTGGCCAATATGTGGAAAAATAAATTCTTTTGAGGACTTTTGTATATAGATTGTTACTAGTATTTTAGTTTCGACATACAAAAGGTATAATTTTAAATCTGAATAAAATATAAAGTATATTATTATTACAGAGAGAACACTGAGGGGAATTTGGAAGTGTATGAAGAAATTGAAGTAGAAATTCCTAAAGAAGTGGTAAGTGTTAAAGTAATCTTACTTTATTAAATTGTAACAAAACAAAATATACATTTTTTATTTCTTTACAGTCAACTAAAGATGAAAATACTAAAGAGAAAAATCCTCATGTGCCTGTTAAGAACATAAACAAAGTGATAAATGAGACTTCTTGTAATAAAGCTATAGATAAAATAAGCAAAATACCAAAGATTGAATCAAATTCAAGTTGTATATTAGCTTCTGAACCTAGTTTAGATTTACTATCAGAACTTAATATTAATGGTAAAACCATGAAGTTTAATGAATCTCGTAAGTCTCCAATAATAGGTACATTCACACCTATGACATATCATTCAACACCCAATAAAGATGGCATTCCACTGACTAAAACCATGGTTGATCTACACTTACATCCTAGTAGGCATTCAGATAATATAAAGAAAACTATTGAAGTACATACAGACAGTAGTAAGCCTAAGTCTGTAGAAATTCCGGTGAAAACAGTAGAACCCAATGCAACTTCTAAAATTGAAGAACTTGATAGTTCTATACATGAAACAAAAGAAAACATCATTAAGTCAACTGCTGCAGAACATAAAATAGATACAGAAGTTATCATAAAACATTCAAGTAATGAACTAAAGTGTAATAATGCCTCAGATGAGGAACAAAAAAATTGTGATCAAAATCTTGATAATCCTATGACAATAAAAAACGCAGTTGACAAGACAGAATATATTGTACAAAATAAAGAAGAACATCCTCAAATTGCAGACCAAAAAATTCAATGTATTAATGAAACTGTAGGAGCTTGTCTAATTGAAGAAAAACAAAACGACAGTGATGTATGTAGTACGCTAACCCACGGTACTTCCCTTCCATGTACTCTTAATATGGAATCAATACAATGTCACGAAAAACCCCAAGACAATGTCAAAGAAATTTCCAGTAATGAAAATCAGGATCTAGAAATTAGTAACATAAATGTTGCAGAAAGTGATGAAAATAAACCTAAAAATATAACTATTAGCCATATAAAAAATCAACTCGCAAGAAATCTGGTACTGCCCGAAAATTCAGAGGATAAAATTATTGAAAATAAAGATATAGTCTTACCCACTGAACCAGTAAGTGACGACAAATTTATTGGTAAGTTACCTTTACCACTATACAAAAAAGATGATGTGATTCAATTGAAAGATCCAATTGTAAATAATGACACTTGTAAAAATTCATTAAATCCTTCACCTACAAATGTGGTAACTACTTTTTCAGAAAACTCGATACAAAATACCAATGAAAAAAACATAAAAAAAGATGATTTTGATGATGAAAGAATTATAAAGCAAACTTCAACAAGCAAATCAATTTCAGAGACAGATACTAATAAAGAGATGTCTGATACAGCTTTGAATGTTTCTAAAACTAAATTAAATAATTCTGAAGATGACTTAAATACAAATATGAAAATAAGGTTTGAAGGTGATGGAGTAATTTTAACCAATGATGAAAAAACTAAGTTAAAATTAAAGGACTCACAAGTTGCTAGTCACAACTTTAACAAAAAAATAATTACAGATAGTTCTGTTAAAGAACAAGCTAACGTGAAGAGTACTCACACAGAAAACCCAATAAGTTTGGTAATGACACAAAAACATGTTCCTGAACTACCAGCAACAAACAATTCTGATAGCAATCTATCCAAAAATGTTGAAATCAGTTCATCTAAAGTTGATACCAAAAATACGATAATACCACAATCTTTCTCGAATGATAAACATATAGAAACGAGAAAAGAAGTCCCAATCGGAAAATTTACAGCAGCAAGACCAAATAGCTATAACAGTGCAGTACCTTTTGGTAAATGGACAGAAGCTAACAGACAAGAATTTTTAAACAAAATTAAAGAAACTAAGGTACATTCAAATAATTCAAACACAAACCAAATTAAACAGACCAATGACTTAAATAGAAGAGATATACTAAAGAAATTTGACAGTCAAAGAAATTCAGCTACTGCTGTGCCTACAAAAATTTCTGAGTTGAGTGTTGTGCCTAAATTTAGTAACAAAACAGACACAACATTTGTTAATAAATCTGCAACTACACAATCAAATCCGCCCAACTCCAAGACTTCGTCATCTAAGGCACAGATTCCACTAATAAAACATAAACCCTTAATAACTAAAAAGCCTGTCAAACCAGAATCTATGAATACAGAATTATTGGCACAGAGAAGAGTTATAAATAGCCAGGACTTAATTGACAAAACCATTGAAGGTATTATTACTAGGTCAATAAAAATAAAACCCATAGCAGATTATATGAAGGAACAAAATACGATTCATACTGTCGAAAATCCCAAAAATACATTGCCGCTGCCAGGCTCTTTAGATGACATTGAAATGAAAATGAATGAGTTACATGGCATTTCATTTATTGAACGGCCTGTTAAAGAACTTCCTCAGATATACAATCATGATTCCAAGACATGTAGCGATTCAGAAAATCTTAATATTAATAAACACAGTAAAGTCCCAAATCTTCTCCCATTCAAATCCAAAGAATCGCAAAAGGAAACTAAACAGGATGATATGTCGGATGAAGAAATCTTAGAGCATGAACCCATTACAGGTGATGTTGATAATAGTAAACAAAACTTAATAACATTATTGTCAGGCAAAGAAAAACCTTTACCAGACACTAAAAAGGATACTATAATTACAGAAAAAGATTTTGATCAATTTGCACGACGAAATTCAAAAAGTTATGAAAATTGCTTAACTGTTAATTTTGATAGTAAAGAGCAACATAATGTTGTACAAACTATTGTGGAAAAAGAAACATCTTCAAAAAAATTGTCCCGAAATGAATTAATGCTTGCTGAATCTAAGGCAAAATCTTCTAGTAAGCATAGTACTGCAGCTAGACACAATAATCAACAAAGTAAAATACCAATATTAAAATCAGCAAGTGAAGATGATTTATATTGTAAAAATTATCAATCAAAGGTGCAAATTGCATATCAATCAGCGCTCACTGATAAAATTCACAGAGAATATCCTTTTACAATAATCGAAGACAAGCCTGTAAAAGTTGTGTTTATGGATACTAATACAGAATTTATCCCAATTCAACTAAACATCCAAGGACAACATTTATCGCCCTCTAAAGGACCTCAAACTGAGCTGGATTCATTTGTACGCACTGCTTCGGAGTCCGTGGATTCAGATATTTTAGATGGTAGCTCAGAAACAAAATCTCAAGATGAAACAAAGTCTAAAAGTAAACATCAAAGAAAACAAGTTTTTACGCCTGTTGAGGAGGAACCGGAGATTCAATTAATAGAACCATCTGATATTGAAACTAAAGTTTCTCCCTCAAAAAAGCGTAGAATTGAAGACAGACCCGATAAAAACTCTAAAAATCTTGTTCCAAAGAAATCTTATCTACTTAATCGTAGTAGTATTGTTGAGGAACAAAAGCCCCCAAAAGCTGATCTGTCGAAAAATGTATTTAAAGAAACAGATAATCGAAATGACACCTTCATGGGTCGTTCCAATGCAATATCTGCGATTGATAATTTAGTAAAGGCGGCTGAATTAATTGAAACTCAATCGGAAAATAACACTTCCAGTATCATGACAAGTCAACCATCTGAAATAGCTCACAATACACCAGTTAAAAGAGGTAGAGGTCGTCCGCGAAAATATCCCCTACCCGAGTCAGGGTCTGATGCAAATAAAACTTTGAGCCCACAGAAAAAACCACGTTTAATAGATGCTAAAGTCACAAAACCTTACATTGACTCAGATGAAAGCAGTGATGGAGAAATAAAAGAAAATTGGACAATGGGTAAAATCAATGAAAATATCGTGTGTCCAATATGCGATAAATTATTTAGATCTGAGAATGTTGTATTTAAGCACGTCAAGCATTGCACAGGTCCTTCGCCAAATAGATCTGATTCAGATAAAAGAAGTCCGAGGAGGTTGAGAAGTTCCCAAGAGTCTGACACAAAATTGCGCGACAGTGGGTCGGATGATTCAGATAGCGAAGAAGAGAAATTATCCATTAGTAAGTCTAACTATAGTGTCTCCAAATCCATTGATGATTGTGATGATGTCATTATTATTGAAGATGTATCTGCTAAAGAAAATGTTAATAAAAAAGTTAATTATTCGGAATCAAAAAAAGTATTACGTAAAACAAAACATGAACCTAGCATAACAAATCACATTTGTGAGTTTTGTGGAAAAACTTTCAGACAGTTGTCATACCTAGTTAGCCACAAATTACAACATAAAACTCATGATATCAAAAAAACTGATAAGGGATGTCTCCCCAATAAGTCCGTATTTAGTTGTGAAATTTGCAAAAAGGAGTTTAGGAAACTGCACCATTTAGTGCAGCACCGAATTATCCACAATACGACCTCTGTTACTTCTAGAATGATTAGAAAAACTTCTTCAGAACGGCAAGAGAACAAAATTTCTAAAACTCAAAATGACGATGCCAGTGCTGGTTTTCGATGCGAGCCTTGTGATAAGTCTTTTAGAAAATTGCATCATCTCGTTGAACATAGGGAGACACATGATGGGATAAATAAAAAATGCAACACATCTAACACTCAAGGAGTGCTCGATGCCTCCAAGTCTGCAATAGTACATCATTGCGATATATGCAAAAAAGAATTCAAGAAACTTCAAGATTTAGTTGATCATAAAGAAGTACATTACGAAACTAGTTCTGAGAAATCCGACGATAAAAGCGTAAAAAGCTCGTTGTCAACAAAAGATATAATACATGAATGTTCACTGTGCTATATGGTGTTCCCTAACGAACATTCATTAAATAAACACGCTGTTATTTGTTTGAGGAAAAAAAAACAATCCGCTGCAAAACAGGCCGCCAAAAAAGCTGCAGAAAAGGAAACAGAAAGTACGGACAATCCAAATATTGACGAAAATACGCCACATGTTATTGATGTTAATACTGATCCTCAAATTGAAGACTCCGAAGTAACCGAACAAGCTACAAAAATAACTGAAAATATCTTGCAAGATGTTCAACCAGAAGGGAAGCCGGAGTGCATAGAAGATAAAATTGTTAAAGATCAATTAGAAGAGAGAAAGCAGAGTGTAGAACCAAAACCTAGCAATTTGGACATTATGCCCAAAAAGAGACATAGTAACGTAGGTGACAAAGTTAAGTCTACGAATGATATTGTCGAGATACCCGCTAAAATTAAAAAAGTAGAAGAAAAACAGCATACAATACCAGACACGCCGACCACCAAGAAAAAAATAAGTAAAGAGAAAGTGGCTTTAACTGTGACTAAACGTCACGCAACTACAAACGTAACTCTGCCTGTGAGTGAATCTAGCGATGATAATGAAGTACGGTATATGCTAAATCCAATATTTGACGACGACCATAGTATGGAAAGAACCAAATTCATGAAAATTAGAGGATTAAAACGAAATTCGTTACAAATCGAACGACCTAAGTCTAAGGACTTATTAACTAGAAGGATTTCACTTCTACATCCACCAAAAATGCCACGATTGAAAGCTAAACCAATTGAAATAAAACCTCGTGCAGTATCAGTTAAGAATAATTTCGATCCTCCAAAAACAGAGCCTGTTGCCTCAACAGATTCCGACGATAGTGATGTTAAATATTCGTTCCCAGAAGTGGTAGAACCAGAGACAAGTTCCAAACCTATAGACAAGAAAGTTAAACGACATTCGCTACCTAAGAAACGGAAATCCCTCAGTAATGTTGCAAAAAGAAAATCGCTCGGAAAGATGGCGACGAATAAACCCACAAATAAACCAAGAAAACGTAAGTCTATATAATTTTATTGTTTCTTCTTAGAATTTATTAAGTATGTCGGGTTCAGCTGATTATTTATTTGGATAGACTATTGTTTTTTATTCTTTCCTACCTCCATAATACAAAAGTAATGATAAAATTATTTTGCTATAATCAACGATAATTTTATCAAGGATTATACTTAATTCAATTTTTGTGAAGAATCAAAATATTCTAGATTTAAAGAGTCTTATACAAGTACTTTGAATAGATTTCTCTCATTTTGGCAAATGGCTTCTGCCAAGAACATGGGTAGATAGTAGTACAAACTTGTGTAGTTAACTGTATTTAACATCGGTGTTACCTTTATTTGCTCTGTTTTCAAGCATTTATAAGCGTATATGTGTATTTTTGAGTTATACTTTAAAAGTTACTTCTTTTTAAATGTACAGTTTATAATAACCACATATACTCAAGTTTTATTCTGTTTGATTAGCCCAATTGGTTTCGAGCCCATCCAGAGCCCTTATTCATGAGCTCAATAAAAAGGCGTGAGTTTAGACGGTTGCTATACATAAACTATGAATGAAATGAACTACTCACGCTTACTATTAAAGTGACCTAATCCAAAATTAGGCTTAATTGAGTTAGAATTGTAATCCTTATTACAAAGACATAATCTTACAAACTATTAAAAAAAAACAAGTGTTTTATTGCTCTTCAAAGGTGTTGGTTTGTTTAAGAGAATTTTGTAGACGCTACGCTTTATTGCAATTTGTTACAAACAACTTTTTTGAATTAGGCCACTTTAATACTAAGCGTGCGATATACAGTTGTACCCATAATATTTTTTAACCATCAAATTCAAATTCAAAATATTCTTTATTCAAATAAAATTGTAAACAAGTGCTTTTGAATAATCAACTCTACTGCTGGTTCGGAAAGCTGTTCCTACCGAGAAGAGCCAGCAAGAAACTCGGCGGTTGCTCTTTTAAAAATATAATTCTTAATACTATTTACATTAAATCAAAGGTTTAAAAAGAGCTATATCCACACATTCTTATCTTCTAAGTAATTAAGAGTATAGTAAGTAGGCTTTCTGTATCAGCCTCTTTTTAACAGTGTTTTTAAACTGCTGTAATGACAAAGCTGAAATTGCGGAATTTTATTATAGAATCTTATACCAAATCATTCTATAGGTACTACGGAGGTCGAGCACAGATGTGACTGCGGCCAGCTGTTCAGCAGCGCGGCTTTGCTCTCGAGACATACAACACTCGCGCACACGCCGCCGCGAATACGCAAACGACGCTCCCCGCCACCCGATACAGAAACTATCACAAAACCAACCACCAAACCCCCAAACACTAAACCCGCACCACACAAACCGACCACCAAGCCAAACAAACCTGCCCCAAAACCCACAAATTTACCCAAAATAAACACACTAACCAAAAAACCCAAAAGTGTTACCAACTCGAATAAAAGTGTAGGCGTAGCGACAAGGAAGTCAAGTGTGAACGAAATTAAAGCGTCAAATGACGTTAAGTGCGAGTTTAATTCGAAATCGTTGAGGAGCTCTAAACGGGGAATCCCCGAAAGTTCTCGGACGCTATTTGACAAGCCGAAGTAAAGTAGAGTTTGGGACGGAGTTGTACCTCGTTGTGTTCTGGTGGTAAAGGCATAGAGTTATAGAGTTGGGGAGTCATAAGTTGCCTTGTAATTGCGAGTGTCCAATAAATAACAGAGGGTAGTTGATACTTATTATAGGTATCATTGGCCTACATTTTGTCTATGGACATTTTAATCCGGCTCCCCTAATCTAGTTATCTATGGGTAAGTGTCGCTAGTGTTGATAGAATCAGCATCACGAAGCGCCAACAATGATGTAACCGACGGACCACTTTCATAGATATATTTTCCTATTTCGGCATGTTTATGGTACATCAGATGATATTTTTACCGCGGCTTTGGAGTTGGTCTTGTCTATATGTAAATTTGCGAACTTAAAAAAAAAATTATATATAAGTTATATTTTGTCAATTTGTTCTAGATTTAGATATTGTAATGTAAAAGAGTAATTATTTATATTTTTTATTAATTTCTAAGGATAATTTCTTTTTACGTTACAGAACTGTGCAATTTCAGTATAACTGTTTCTATTTATAGCGCCGTGCTTTCTTAATATTGGAATTATAAATGATAAATTTGTCGTTCAAAAACAACGATGCATTTGTTGCGAAATATATATTTTTACAAATTATATATTTTGGATAAAAAATTGAAAATAATTCGCCATTTAGTATCCACTGTTTCTGAATAGATTTCGGCTTAATTGTAAATTACATGTAGTACGTTTCTCTAAGTTAATATGGAAAATTTAACCTTTAACGCTCCGTTGATTCTACTACGAAGCACCCGTTATACGTTCAGCTTAAGAGAAATTTTGCGAATGCTTTCAAAATTCTTTGTTTATGTCAGTATTGCAACTGCAACTGTACACTGTACAGCAACTGTATAAATGTTTTGTCTATGACATTGAAGTGAAAATTTAATGGCCTTTTCTATAGTAAAGAATACGGAGAAGGATGATTATGATGGGAAATTGGAACCGTGTGGTAGTGATGATGTATTCAATTTTGAACTTAATATAAATATTTCAGCTAGTTCTAATAACATTCTGATAAATAGTTAAATATGCGGAATAAAGTATGAGATTTACTGAAAGGGAAAACCGAAAAATTCCTTAAAAGATTTTGATGAATGGTCTAATGGTACAGACGACATTCCAGAAAAACCAGGTTTTAGTGTAGCGTTAAAGTAATTGAAACACAAAAGCCTTAAGCAGCCGATACATTATTTTAAAGTATTCGCGGAAGAAATGCCAGACAAAATAATAAAAAACCAACAACATCCCATTCTTTGCATAAGTCAGAGCTGGTAGGCAATAGCTGAGAAAATGTGGAGATTATAAGACTATAACTTAGACTGAAAGTTCATCTTGAAATATCTTGTTCTTCTTCTGGGAGTAGTGGCTGCTTTGCAAGGCCTGAGGGCCCAGTATCACTTTGACCATTACTGATCTATTGTGATCGCCATTGACTACAGTTTGCTGCCAATGCAGGTGTTCTCCAGGAATTCCAAGATCTTTTTGGCAGCGAGATCTTTCACCTCTTTTGGGCGTAGACTATGCGACCTTAGGAGAGAGTATCGAATGTGAGCCAGCGCAGAACAGTCGCACAGGATATGCATGGGTGTTTCATGCGCCTCTAGGCACAGTCTGCACGATCCTGTGTCTGACAGCTTCAGGTTAGGTTGAAATATCTTAGTCACATCGATCTGTTTGGAAACGTTGGATCGTCTATTTTTGGGCATAAGTTTATGCGAAGCATTTCGGTGTCATAGGATCTTTTTGATATTTTCAACCCAGCGGTTTTTCCGGTGCTTATTTGATGTTCCAACATCTAAGGATCCCTACGCCATATCAGATCATTCTGCTACCCTTATCCCACTATAAGTGTGTTCGTCACAATATGTCTTCATCTTTTATTTTCTTCTATTATTCGTCAACTCTCCTCTTATATGCATGTACTTCACACAATCCATCCATCTTTTTTTCGGCTTTCCTCTAGTCATATCTATCTACATTCATAAATAAAATTGTTTTGGATACATGATTTTCATCCCTCTTCATTACACATTTACACTAAATTAATCTCCATCTTCTTATCTATAAAATGGACTCAAATTTCCAACTTCCTCGCATATATCAGATGATATAACATCTGATATTCATTGGTATTATATTTCATTTTTTAAACAAACCATAAATTGGTATGCATATAAGTTTGGTCTTATAATGTTTTGATAGCTAAAAGTTTTTGCAATCACGCCAGATCCTTTTTGGATCAGTCACGATATAGGCTTGCCCTATTACGTGATCGATAAAACCTCGTGGATTCGCTGGCATTAAAGTATTGGTGTTTCTGGAATCTTACAACAGTATATTCCGACGAGAGGTTAATTATAGACTATTATATTTACAGCAATTTTAAAAGCAAATCGAGAAAGAATATATTTCTATCTATATATAAAAACTTATCAGTTTTAAAAGTTAAAATTTATCATAACTTTCGGTCGTTATGTTTGCATATGTAGAATTATGGAGTGTTGTATTGTTATGTACACGTGGTTCAGGTGATTTGTCTAGCACAATTTTTTTATTACCTGATTGTTATCTAACACTTAAAGATATATACCAGTTATGACAGCATAGTGAGTGTAACTGAGTACAATTAGTGAAAATGTTACATTCATCTTCATTAAAATGCTTCTACTCTTGACCTTATGACAAAATATACTAGACTGATTAGTCTGCCTTTGCTTAAATATGGGGCAAGTCTGAAAAACCATGTTGACTTTGAATAATAATTATGAAAGGAAAATCTTCACCAAACAAAGCTTTAACTTATTTATTTGCGTCCTCAAAGACAATGTGTAAATGAGTAAATGTCTAAATCAAATTTCTTGACCCTGAAAGATGGTTTAATTTGAATAGAACTAAATATAAAACGTTGAAGGATTTTCTAAAGTATTGTTTTAAATATCGACATTTTAAATAATATTTAATTCTATTGGATGTACGACGATGTTAACTAAAATAAAAAGTACAACATAGTGTTGCCAAAAAAATGGATTAAAAGTTTTTGCCTAATACTTTCAGGGTTCACGCGTTTTCAAAATTTAGTATTGAATTATAATAAACTCTACTAAAAATAGGATTTCAATTAAAAATAGGTGTCTGTTATATATTGTCAGGGTAAAAAATATGCACATTTTTAAATATAGACATATCGGATAATTTGATTTTAACTCTATGTTAAAGTTTGTCGTTGGTAAGCCGATGACTCCATGAGCTTATAGATGATTTATTAATTTTTGAGGAATTGTAAATTTGCTAAAGCAGTTTATGGAGCTACCAAGACCGTTAACGTGGCGCTTTTATAATATTTTAATTATAATATTAGTATAGTAAATCTGTTATATAAAATCAGCGTTTTCTGATTATGAAGGCAATTCACCTAAGCCTATTTTGATGACATTTAATATATAACAATTTAATCATAGTAAAAAAATGAATAAAATGTATTTTGATATATATTTCATGATACGTTTTGAATATAAAAGTAATTATAGTTCGCGAAGTTATCGTATACCAAGTAAATAATAGTAACATTTCTCATTTTTTTTTTAGAAAACTAGGACCAAATTTTATGAAAATTTGTTTGTAGTTATATTATATATGTATTGTTTTTAATTTTAATTGATAATGTTTATTCAATCCTCGTGACTAACATCAAAAAGGTTATTATAATAAAATAATAGGTGTATCTTAAGATGAGTAATAGCATTTAACATAAATTTTTATATAATATGTAGATGATATAATTATTTTTAATATGACACGATTTTCATTAAATGGGTTAAAATAAATTGACAGTTAATGGTGTTTTATTAAAAATATTCTGTGTTTTGTATGTTTTAAGATTTTAATTTGTAGTAAATGACAATAAAATAAATTAAATACAAATGCATTTACATTACCCGCCTTGTTATAAAATCTGTTCATCATATTTCAAACATGTTAAAACATGACACTTATTTACTCTAAAGTCACACGACTGTTTACTTTTTTTTTAAGAATAGAGTGGTTGGAACGGCACGTCTCAAAACAAAAATACTAAAAATACAAATATAAAAAAATACTGTAGGAAATTTTAAAATTTTGATTCATTTTTCGATGACTGGTGATTTACATACAAAATTTTATTAAAATCAAAAGTAATAATAATAATATTATTTTGCTATAATCCGCAATAGAGTAAAATGGAAGATATATATGTGGTGGAGGTTTGTGCATGTTTTTCTACGAATCCTGGTTGGGTGCACTAATTAGTTTATGAATATGCTAGCTTGGCGATCTCCTGGCGATGCTTCGGTTACGGGGCGAAACAATTGTTGAAATTGTGGTGGTGAATGTGTGCAGTGCTTGTGTATCGTTGTTTTCGGTGTCGGGTAGTGCATGAGTTCCTACAAATTCTGCATGTATCAGGTATGAGAACGAATAGTACACTCTACATTTAGCATTACATATATTTTCTTTTATCGCGGATTATAGCAAAATAATATTCTCGTTAGTTTTGTATTATAGACCTCCGCAAGTAAGGCCTAATTTTATTAATTATTATATAAAAGAACTTTTTATATAATAATTTATAGAATTTATTTTAATACCACTTTTGAACCAGAACATTGACATTTATTATTTTAATGTTTTTTTTTGGTGAAAAACCATAATTTTATATGATTGTTTGTCGAATATTCGTTACCTATTTCTAAATCGACAAAGTTACAAATTTTTGCATACATATCCTTAGCAGAACAGGGACTAGTTTCTGTGGATATAATTTAAATTAAAGAAATATTTTTAAATAAAATCTTTAATATTTAAATGAGTTAATCTTGTATGTTTATATATTTTCGGAATCTCGGAAACGGCTCCAACGACTTTCCTGAAATTCAGCATGTAGGGGTTTTGGGGAGAAAAATAGATTTAGGTAGGTTTTATTAAAAAAAAAGTTTTATCATTGTTTTTGGACATTAAAAAAAATTTACATTGAATATAAAACACTGTGTTTGCCGTAAATTGTCAAATCAGCGTAGCTTATTCGGAGAACAGGCGGTCTTGAGATATGTAAATACCGACGAGCGAGCCCCACCTAACCAATTTTTTTTTGAAGTTTCTTTTTTTATGTTTAATAAATTACAGAGCAAGGCTTCTTAATATGTTCTGAAATAATTTATGTTAAGTTTCAGTGATTGTTTAACAAAACAATTATATTTTGTTTTGTTACAAATTTGTTTAACAAAAGTTCACAAAATTTTTCAAAAACCCAGACATAACTTGTGTTAAACAATTACATGAGATCACATTTTTCTCACATATCCTTGGCATTATAAAGTCTTAATTATATTATCCCCTTTCACAAATAATATCAACAATACTTGGTTCCATGAGCTGTGGATCAACACACCTAATCTGAGCTGATGACAAAGCGTCTTCCAATAATGCATTCAGTAACCTTTCATCATTGCCCATACACGATAGCCTTTGCTGGAGAAAATGTACATCCACTTGCAGCTGTTGCAGACCATGACGACTAAAGGTACGTAATCGTACACACTCTACAAGGGCTTTCAAGGCAACTTTTAGTGCACCATTTGAGAGTGCAGCTCGGTCAGCTCCAGCTGGACTGAAAACTTCAATTCTTTCCGAAAATATTCTATTTATAGGTGAAAATGACGATGGGGCACGTGACCATATAGTTCGACGACTTGAATCACTTGATGGCTTCACACTAGTAGGAAATAGTTGTGAAGCAGCCGTATCTGCACTTGCAAGAGTTTCTACGACCCTCCGGCATACAGCTCTGGGTCCTCTTGGTTCAGGAGCTCGTAACCAATCTCTAGCAAGGACTGACACTCGAAGCATTTGTGCTGCTGTTTGCCCTATGAAAACAACTTCTGAATCTAGAGCTGTTTGCGCTGCACTGGACAAATGAACCATCACACTGTTAGTGTCTTTATTGTTAACAGTCAAGCCTGGTGCAGCTTCCTCTAGCAGCTTCAGAAGGTGGCTATGCAATATTGTCACTCCAGTATCTTGCATCTCTAAACATAGCTTAGCTAATATTAAGAGTAGTTCAAAGGGAATATTGTTTGATATTTGCAAAGAAGCCATATTCTTGACCATATCTGATAAATTAATTAATGTCTCGGATATTACTGTCCAACAGGCATCAGCGACAGCTTTACCACACCAGGGCTTGAGGCCAAATGAGAGTTTATTTTGCAAGAAGGCCATTAAATCCAATAATGAAGCTTGTACCTTCTGCATCAAATAGATTTGCAATGAGTTCAGAATGTCTTTAAGGTCATTGGTTTCAGTACCTTTACTGGCAAGTGAATGTCTCACTCTCATCAGATTTTCCTTAAACTGCATCTGTATAGTTTGATACTGTGTGACAGCTTTATGGTTTATACACTGAACAACAACATTCAGGGCTTTGTTCGATACACTCTCACTTGATATAATTTCAGACATAGCTTGCAGCTTCCTAAAAAATTTATCTAAGCCCCGAATTAATATTTCAGTTCCTATATTCTCTGGTTTTTTGATAACTTCTTCGAAAAGGCTGAACACTTGTGTCATGACTTTATCTGCGAATTCGGGAAGGTTAACATCTTCATCATCAAAAATATCACGATAACAGGTGATAACAATAACTAAATCTGCCAATAATGTATTATTGCACTTTTCTACCCATTCCAGTATATCAGTATTGTCTAAATTAATACTCAAACATTTCAAGTGTTGTTCTAGCCTGTTTTCGGCACTGGTCAAAAATATATCCTGTAATGAAGAATCACTTTCCTGAAGCTGCCTTAATAAGCCGACACTTTCAGCTAATTCAGAGGCTGATGTATCTGGGGTGAGGAGGCGCTCCCTTAGAGTCTTTTTAAGGTCGCTGATAATTTCAGTGCATTCAGTCTGTATGCTCTGAAAGGATGGTTGGTTCCCATATTTTTGAAGTACTCTTTGAGCGTGTGTGTAATCACGGACCGCATCGACGTAACGATTCTCTTCTATAGCTTTGTTAAGCTGTGTAGGTAATAGGAACACAAATTGTAACTTATCCAGTAATTGACGAGTGCTGCATAATCTATTCACGTTATTGCCACTCTCTTTCAAATTATCAGATATCGTAGAGCTGAAGGTAGTGATTTTATTAATATTTTCGCTTAGTTTATTCATTTCTTCTTGCATTACTTGAAAATCAGTGCGCATTTTGCGGACAGTCTCTGTAGCTGATATAAATTTGTTATAATTCTCATAAACTAGTGTTTGCATTTCTGATTGTAAAAATTGACTTTGGGTGACGACTTCGGCCTCTTTATCCATAACTTGCCGAAGAGTAGCACATTTAAGTAGACATTCTAAATACATTTCAGAGTTAAAATTATTTCCATCAATATCCAGTGGATTTTCATTGTCCTTAGACGAGTCTGACATTTTTAATAATTAGTCTAGCGAGCAACAATGTAAACAAAGCGAACGATGCTGAATAAAAGTTAAATTACATATCTAATTTAATTTATATTAGTAAACACTAAACACGGTACATTTACTATGAAAATACAGAATGTTAAATGTATGGATTGAAAGAATAATTGATTATTAAGAAAATCGATTATAATCGAAGATAATATATAATCGATTTTCTTAATACAAAAAGTTGATTTAAAAAAATCTATATATATATCTATAAATAAAATTATTTTTCCTCTTTTTTACTCTATTTCGTTTTTCTTTAAATTATATATATGCGGTTTAGTCTTTATCCAATGTAGCCAAACGATACATTTAAAAAAAAAAACGCATCTAAGTTATGTTCTTATCGTACTAGACGACTATAATTAGTCTTAATTCTAATTAGTTTTTAATATTAATATAAAAAGAAAAATTTTCGACTAAGAATAAAATAGATTATTAATAATCGATTTATACATACCTATTTATTTTCAAGAAAAATCGATTAATTAATAATCGATTTATACCAGTCCAATTTAGAACCCTAGTTTTAATGTAACCCCCTAACTTTTTTTATTAGTGTTATTAACGACCTGGAATCGAGTCTTTTAAGGCTTAACTCAGCATATATCAATTTAAAACGCCGATTCTTAATAACACGAAATCTTACAATATCTTTAAGCATAGACTACTATTAATTTCAGCTCAATCGGAGACCGGAAAGTGGGTTGAATTTAACTTGAAAGATTCCATCTTCACATACATACATTGCAAGTTGAATAAAAACTTTTAGAAAGGCCACTAAGTACTGATTAACTTTCATTAACATCGCCTACATTTATGCTAGCATCTTGATTACATTTAACTATGTCCACAGAATGTGTTGTGTATCACGAATGAAAATAGCTGTGTATATAATATTTTTTATTTATATCATTACATAATTCCAGAGTTACGCGGTGACATAAATATTACAGAATAACTGTCGAATAGAAATATATGAATTTGTATAAACATTAAAAATTTAACAAAAATTTACAATCCACCTAATATTTTACCCGTACTTGTATTTTACAATAACACATTTGATGTAGTACAAGTTAAGATGAGCCGTAATTCGAAGAAATACATGAATAACATAAGTTTTTGAATTTATTATATTGAATTGGATAATAGACTAACCGTTTTACTCAGACTACGCCTGCGGGGTACATGAGAGCGGAATGACCGCCCGACCCGCAAGCGAGGACCGAGTTAAACAGTTAGCCTATACTTCTATAATTACATCACAAAATATGTTTGCCAGACTAGTTAAAACTCACTTATTTAAATAAAAGTTAATGAACAATAAACGTTTATTTTTTATATAATTTTGGGCTGAATTATAATTATCACAATAAACCTTAAATTCGATCAAAAGATTTTTACAAAGTATTATACAATACATTTGTGACATTATAGCAACATCGTTTTTATTAATACACTACATAATATTAAACGATATACTAATACAAGTTTGCAAAATCAAATATATTAAATATAGACAATTATATATGTACAAAAAAAAAACTAGTAAACGAATGTGTTAAAAAAAATTATAATTAATATTATTTAATTTTAAAAGACTGTAATATATAAAAAGAAAAGTTGTAATATAAAGCATCATGTTACAACTTTTCTTTTCAAAAAACTAGGAGTTTAAATTTTCCGTTAAATTCGAAAAAGAAAATAGTTTTCCCAAATATGTTGCCAGTTTGAAATATCGACATTTTAAAAACTGTATAAATGTAATATTAATTACCTAATTAAATACAAACTAAAAGAATATTTATATTACGAAATATATTTCGTAATTAACTTATGCTAGTTTGCACTTATTTACACATATATATTATCTATCACATATTATGCATTATAATGTAAACCAAAAAATATGATATAATTAAAAATAACTATTTAATACCGCACTATATACATTCTATATTTAGCTTTGCTGTTTAAACATTTTTAATTTAACAAACATTTACATTTTTTTCACATAAAACGGAATTTGTACCTCCCTAGATAAGGAATATAAACTTAGAAATGAAACTTGTATAGTATATACCATATCTTTGTCTAATCACACATAATAAAGAGAGACAGATAATGTCTTTTTTGCTTTTTTTTTATAATACACACATTTAAAGCTGGCTTTACTGTAATAAAGTAACTCTATTTTGTTTCATATAGATATGAATTATAATATTTATTAAGGGTTATATTGGTAAAGGTAAAAAAATCTGGCAACACTACCAAGCACACATCAAACCAATTTGAAATTCGCCAAGACTGTGTCTTTTTTTTATCCCAGACACTGAAAAAAATCTATACATAAATATTTGAACTAAAAGTTAAATTATTGATTCCATTGATTTTGCTTATATAATCATTAAAAACTAACCTACTAACTAACTAATATAATTAAAGGAACGTTAATATTTTTGTTAAATGATAACTTTTTAGTAAGTAATAATTTTAAAAACAATTATTTCTGAACTGTTCAAAATTATTGATTATAAAGTAACCTTAATCTGGATTCTCGCACGAAATTGAACTACTCGAATTAAGGTCAAAATCAAAAATTATTTGGATATTTCCCATTTTTATGGTAGGGGAAACCTCTTTCAAAGACTATTCTCGAAAGTCTATGAACTTGGATCCGCATTAGTTTTGAAAAGTCCTAGTTACACCATCGTATACACGATAATCGAGGGTAGAAAAATATAGGACTGAGTCCCGTATCCAGATCGGATCGACTCGAGTATAAAAAGTTATCCGTCAAAAAGTACCAAGAAGAATAAGAAAAGGCATAAAAAAATGTAACGCCGCTATTTTATGTTATATGTCCTCCACATAAGTCAACCTTATCATTCATTAAAAAAAAGTGCAAGAATAGTCGTATTATTCCCAATTATCGTTTATGGATTTAAGTTTTAATGAGAATATTAAACAAATTATTCATTCAGTAAATCGGAATTTTTTCACAGCCCTACAGTAACAAATGTCACAAAAATTATATTATGTTTTCGTTTGTTCGATACGCGCCATTTTGATATTTTTGTTTAAAAATTTATGCCTACGATTAATTATAAATGCAAAACAAAAAATATTAAAAAAAATTATACGTATATCTCGAATACTATATTACAATAACACAAAAAAAATTATTCCCTCCCATAACAAATTAACATAAATGCATTATAAATTTGTTTAAAATAAAGTTTACCATAGACAAGAAAATTATTTTGACCTTGAATTTTACTTACACTTCAAATAAGGACAGCCATTGTTAACGCGAGCTCTCTTACTAGTCATTGAAATTAAGACTTACTGACGATATATATAGAATATAATTTTCAATACACTAACCCAATAATGAAATTCCGATCTCGATACGAACTAATTTAATAGTAAGTCGAAACAAAACTTAGTTACAATAGACATAGGATATATTTTAGCATGCATTATTACAATGAGGACGTTGTAAAATTAATATAGCAAAATAATATCATAATTAATTTTGTCTTATGGATCTCTGCTAAGTATCTCCTTTAGCCGACAAATACTTGATTGTTGATTGGTCAACAGATAACGCAATAAAAGGTAATATGTGTTGGTTGGTTTCAATGAAAGTCAACTTTAATATATAGTCTTAAGGTCAATGTTTGTTTGAATTGTACGGAAATTTGTATTGTTTTTATTACAATGTAAATTCTACTTCACTCGGGACAATTTTTGAGCTGTGTGTACTGTGTCTTGGGTGTTATAAAAATACAACTTCAATTAAAAGTCATTCGAAATAGGACCTAATGATAATAGCTGTAGAGCATAATTTTCCGCCGTAGTCATTCTGTCCTTAGGCGTAGAGGGTCTAAAAAGGGTAAGTCACTCGCGCCAACACACTCAGCTTGGTGAAACACTTTTAGCGGCACTTCTTTCACTTTTTTCACTGTTTTCACTTGTTTGGTCGGTGGCGTCACCTGTTTGGGCCGGGATGGCAGCATCGCCACCGGGACGAGTTGTCGGCGACCGACCGTGTCGGCGGACTGATTCTCGGCTGCTTCTAAGGCGGTTTCCACGTCTATTAGGGCGTGGTTGCGGCATTGAAGCAGGGCTGCCAACTGTGAACAGTTATTAATAGAGTACCTTAGACAAACAGCTTAGCTAGGTTTTATTTAAAAAAAAGTCATTTTATCCCTGTTTTCAGGTATTAAAAAATTCTTAAATTGACATTAAATAGACTAGAGAAGTTTTGCTATCATTGTTAAAGTTGCGATAGCGCAATGGTAAACGGGTAGAGTACATATGAAAAGAACCCCAATTCTAATCCCACGTGTCACCGGCTCTTTCTTTCTTTTTTATTTTTTTATTCCTTTCTATTTTATTGTATTTTTTTAATTGCACCGAGCAAAGCTCAGTTACCCAAGAAATAATGAATTTTAGAAGAATTTTTTGAGAATGAATCAGCCATAAGAGAAAATCTGTGTTGTCTACATTTAGTCATTACTGTCTTGTACAAGTCTTGTCTTGTCTTTTTTGGATTGGAGGTGCAATTGCATCACATATACGCCCATGGGAGTTTAGTATGTACCTGCATGATCTGGTGCAATGGCGCCATGGCCTGTGGCGGAGGGCGTGGCAGGGCAGCTTGCAGCGCGGCCACGGCGGGTGGCAGCCGCGCCCGCAGCAGGGCCAGCGCCGCCAGAGACCTGGCCACGTCGCCACCCTCGGCCACGCCCTCTGAGCCCGAGGAGCCGGTTTCCTCCTCCGCCTGCTGCTCGTAGCTCCACGTCGAGCTGGACGCGTCCACCAAGCTGTCCTTCTTCCTATATTCAACACTTTTTTTTATAGTATAGGATACGGTTTACCCTAAAGTAATCACCGCCGCCCAAGACCTCTCGCAGAGCGAGTGCGTTGCCGTCCTTTAAAAAAGTGGAAAACACGTTTTTTGAAGGTACTTATGTCGTACCGATCCGGAAACACTGCCAAAGGGAGATCGTTCCATAAAATGGTGGTGCGCGGAATGAAATTATTTGAAAACCGCACTGTACTAGATCGCCTGGCATCCAGATGGTGAGGATGACCATTAACCTGTGACGTACAGTGCGGTTATGGAATTTAGCGGCAGGAATCAAGTCATGAAGTTCAATGGAACACTCTCCGTGAAAGATGCGGTAGAAAACGCACAGTGATGATACGTCTCTACGCATCGCCAATGAGTCCAGTTGTCTGCTAATCACCTTATCCTCAATAATACGAGCTGCTCTGCGCTGGTTGCGATCGAATGGCTTAAGTTGGTATTAGGGTGCACCAGCCCAGAGATGGGAACAATACTCCATATGAGGCCGGACTTGTGCTTTATACAGCGCTAGTCTATGGACCGGCTTGAAGTACTGTCTGGCTCTATTGATAACACCCAATTTTTTGGAGGCCAACTTAACACTAGTTATACCGGCTTTATCCACCACAATTTAAGTTTTAAAACGCCTTCAATTATTCAATTATATATTCTATATATTACCCAGGAGAGCTGTGATATCCCAGCGGTGTGACCGTGTGACTTTTTCACACGGGGTCATGGTTTTAAACCCCGGGTAGGCACCAATGAGTTTTTCTGTTAAAACTTATGTGTCTAATTGATGATTGCAATTTATTACACGCTTTTCGGCGAAGGAAAACATCCACAATCACATTCCAAATCAATATTTATATTTTTCATTAGAAATTGAATTTTATAATCTGTGTAATTTTTATTCTTTTCTTTGTAAATTTTTGTTGGGTCATAGCTGATTGAACTAAAGAATCATTTATTTAAGAAACTTAAATGTAAGGTTTTAGGAACAAGAATTTGCTGTTTCCGTTAAATTTGGCTCCGAAATCTAGCATTGCTTGTCAATTGTCCGAAACGATAAGGTTCAACTAATTTTGAGACCATTTTAGAATTACATACTGTTTAATATATTATTTGAAGGGGTTAGAATCAAAAATGGCTAAATCCTAAAGTCACAATCAAATTTTGCTAATTTTAAATATTTGTATTACAGTTTGCAGGAAACGTAAAGATTGATATTACTTAGATTCACAGTGATTAAATCTGTGTTTAATATTTTTTATTTGTCGAAACTCCAAGAATTATACACAAAACAAAATTTTCATTTTACTCAATTATTAGGATATGTTATGCTTATGGTATTGCTTATGGTAGGCTTATGGTATACTTATGGTAGGTTATGGCTAGGTTTGATTCCAACCCGGTGTATCGGTGTACAACTCACGTCTTGTTGACGAAGTGTGGTGAGGGTGGCTTGGGGTGCAGGTGCGGCCGGCGCAGGTGCAGCGCCAGAGCACACACGTGGCCCACCGACACCGAGGACGGCCGCATCAGCACCGACAGAGCACCGCCCGCGTCCAGCCCCAGCACTGGGACACGAGATCAAATTAAAAAATCAATAATCCATGATCATTTCTTTAAAGTTATAGGAAAAAATAACAGAAACAGAATCAATTAGATGGAGGAAGACAACGTTTAGACCAGTGTTTTCCAACGTGGGGCCCATGACCCACGGGGGGGCAATTAGATGGTTAGGGGGGGTTAGAGACTTTCGCTCTGGGCCATTTAAGTGCAGTGCTAGATTCGGTGCCAAATTTAACAAAAAAAAAAGCAATGTTTCTTCGTAAAATCCATTATTTATGTTCTTTAAGTGGAAAATTCAATTTGTAATATTAAAATTTATGTATGTTACTTAGGGGGGCAAAATAATTTTAACGTGGACCATAGACCAAAAAAGGTCGGGAAACACTGGTTTAGACGATCAAAGCTGTTCCTCAAATCTTTTAGCACATAGAAAACTTAACAGCTAATGTCTCATACCAGGAAAAATGAAGCGATTATAACGGTATTACCACTGGGCACTGCCTGTTAGTCAAATACCTATCACAAGAATAAAGGAAGATATAAGATGGCCATCACACACGGTGGGTAGGGAGAGATCGCGGGCAGCGGTGGCCTCCTTCTGCTTTGCGGAGAGGGGCGGAGGGGGATGGCAGAGCGGTTCTGGGAACTTTTGTTCCAATCTGCTGCTGGCGAGTCCAGGTAGTAGCGACTTGCCTAAGTCCATCGTCTGCCGCCCTATCAGGGGACCTTCGGACATTCCGAACGGGGTATATCGGACGTCTGCCTTACAGGTCTCCGAGGCGGTCGGTGCATCTGGTGCTCCCGATGCACCAGTTAGCGGAGAGGGGCTTCTCTTTCGAGGGGTCCCTACCCGGAGGAGGTGTTCTTGGGGATCAGAGCTGTCGGCGGAGATGGGGGCAATGTGTACAACGATACCCTGACCTTGCCATTTTTTTTTATAAATAAATCCGATATAGTCCGACATAAATCCGGTACCCATAAGGGGGTTTTCCTGTTTAAAAAAAACATGCCCATAGTGTGAGTGTTCACCTTATAACCGAGAGCCCCATGTTCTCATTGGTAAGATGGGAGATACTAGGAAAGGATAAAAAAGAAAGTTGAGGGCCTAACAAATATATCAGGAATATTATCAAATTTGTTAAAGCGAGTGGTACGTTAACAAGGTGACACTGTCGTGACTGTGGTATCCGGCTGAGTGGAATAAACCATCATTTCTTGTCGAGATGTCGTAAAGGCGACTAAGGTAAGTTGACCCGCCCTGTGGTATCTGGTTGAGTAGAACAGACTATTCTCTTTCTTACCGAGGTGTCGTAAAATGACTAAGGTAAGTTGACGTCAGGCAGTACGTGGTAACATACGTAGCCGTATGTTACGAGTAGGAATAGTTAACAAATGTTTAATAGAAAACTCGTAGCTGATTGGTTTTGGACCAACGACCCACGTTCAGTAAGTACTTACGTATATTCCTAATAGGAAGCAGCATGGCCAGTATGACGTAGTGCAGGTTGCACAGCATCGGCCCGTCAGAGAAGATGAACCCCCAGAGATTGGGTATCTCAGAGCGGGGAAACTCGCGGCCGAACAGCAGTCGGAGCCAGCGGCTGTAATACACGATGGGTGAAAGAACCATACTGTTACCAACATGAGAAAATGGTAACGAATCATTCTCTAATGTTGGCAAATTTGAATCGAAAATCATGTCAATAAATTTATTAGAATGCGGTCATTAAATATCTGACGACCATTGTTTCCAAATCTTGCACACCTGTGCCAAAAGCTTAAGACTTAATACTTTAGAGCAACTAAAAATAATGAAACATAACAACAAAAAATTTTCGACTATATAAAAATGGAAAATTTGCATCAATTATTTTTTGAAGTGTTAAATAAATGCTGTGCGTACCTGTACTTAAATTAAGAAACATATAGGAAACATAAAGATAAAGAAAGTATTGAATGTTAAAATTATTTTCAAACGTATATGATTTCTAGTTAGTAAGCCTTATTCAAATTCAAATTCAAAATATTCTTTATTCAAATAAACTTGTAATCAAGTGCTTTTGAATCGTCAACTCCACTGCTGGTTCCGAAAGCTGTTCCTACCGAGAAGAGCCAGCAAGAAACACGGCGGTTGCTCTTTTAAAAATATTATTCTTAATACTATTTACATTAAGTCGTTACTGTCTTGTACAGGTTTAAAGAGAGCTATATCCACACATTCTTATCTTCCAAATAATCTTCAAGAGTATAGTAGGCTTTCTATAAATAAATAAATACTATAAATACCTACATTCCAAATAGCTCCAGGGATATGTTAAGATCGGCCAAGTGCGCCGCTAACTCGGGGTCGGCCGGGACCAAATAGTTCTCTCTGAGACGCCCCAGATATCGGACTACTTCGTTTTGATTCTGTAACGGACGAATAGCAAGTTAAATAAACATTGTCATACATTTAATTTTTGATTATTAATTATTATTTAATTGGTTAAAAGTAATTAGTTTCCTGAGACTCAATAGAACAGGTATTTTTAAGCCCACTCTCCACTTCTCCCCAATCACCGTGTGTTAGAGACCTTTATATCTTTAATATACCATAGATAAGATTTTTATAGATACACAATACTACAAATAAGGAATGTAATAGATACACAACATTACAGATAAGGAATATAAAAGATACACAACATTACAGGTAAGGAATATAATAGATACACATCACTAGAGGTAAGTAATAAAAAAGTCACACAACAGCTAAGTAATTTAAAAGTTACCAACTCTACAGGTAAGGAATACGCCAGATACGCAACACTACAGGTAAGGAATACACCAGATACGCAACACTACAGGTAAGGAATACCCCAGATACGCAACACTACAGGTAAGGAATACACCAGATACGCAACACTACAGGTAAGGAATACACCAGATACGCAACACTACAGGTAAGGAATACACCAGATACGCAACACTACAGGTAAGGAATACACCAGATACGCAACACTACAGGTAAGGAATACAATAGATACACAACACGACAGAGAAGCAGTAAAAAAGATACATAACTCTCCTGGTAAGGAATGTAATAGATATACGAAATTACAGGTAAGGAATACAAAAGATATACAACAGTCAGGTAAGGAATGGATTAGGTACATAAACTCTACAACGAAATTTATTGTGCAAAGTTGAACAAGGTTATACGAAAATCAAAGAATAAAATAACATACGTGGATAGTCTTCGACGTAGGGAGTCTTCCGCAATTGTTAGGATTGATGTCCCCCGTTGAGTAGAACTTCTCCAAACCTCTCATGATGGCGCTGAACAGCATGCTGATAGAAAAAGGTTAGCATTTAGCTAGCGAGTTAGCTGATGGAAAAAGGTTAGCAGTCTGTTATTTATCCCACAGCTGGGAAAAAATGTATTTTTTTACAGTAAAGGATTGGAACTTATATCCAACACGATTTTGCAATGTCTATAGATAGTTCAAATTCAAGGTAAAAATAATCAATTACAAATATAGTAGTTCTGTAGTTCTGTGTTCTGAATTCCAGACCGGCCCTACCCTTTTGACCTATTGAGATATCATGACTTTGCAATTGACAGCTAAATTATTCTTTGCTTTCTCATAAAAATATAGCAGTTTTTTTCAATGCCCCAAACCTACCTTGAACGATTTTCCCCCCCAAAATCCTACATGCTGAATTTCATGAAAATCGTTAGTGCCGTTCACAAAATGCAGAAAAATATATATGTATATACAAAATTAATTCATTTAAATAATAAAGATAAGCCTAGTGATGTGTGTGTGTGCGACTCTTTCGATGGGATTACGAGTTCAATTTCCGAAAAGGCAGAGTTTTTCTGTAAAAACTTGTAACTAATTAATACTTGCAATTTATCACATGCTTTTCGGTGAAGGAAAACATTGTGAGGAAACCTGCATATCTCTTGAGGATTAATGGGGATGTGTAACCTACCAAATCGTATTTTATTTAACAGCGTGGTGCTTCTCTCCAAAAAAGGATCTCACTTTTTTAACTTTGGCCTGTGCCCAACTGTGGAATAGTAACAGAACATTACTTTTTAATATAATTTAGTTACTCACTAACTGTCGTGTTCCAAATATTCGTCCTGGAGGTAGTACCGAAGTGTGTCACTGAAAAGAACGTTATAAAATTCATATCAATCTAGAACTATCCAGAAATACCCATACGTGGCTCGATATACAGGTGTCCTGTAACGATTTTTACAGTTTTTACAAAAACAAAGTAAGGTTAAAACAAAATAAAAGTAATAAAATTTTATTTTCTTAATAATTTAAAGTAAATGCTCAAATTGTCTGTCTGTAACTGTATATTCAAAATATCTATGAAGGAAGGTCCTTTTGTGGAATTTCGCAAAGAGCCATTATTTTATTGTTGACTCCTGTAAATTTTTGACAGATTTATAGTAGACAAGTTCTTTAAGATGATGCGGAGGCCATAAAATGGGCCCCAGGCCAATGAAATATCAAATTAGGGGATAAAAGAAGGAATTACCTCAGATGTGGTGGCGCGTATTTTCTGTCAGCATGCAGCTCACAGAGCACAGGTGCTAGTATCTCGTGCATGCCCTGGCGGTACCCGGGACTGGGGTGGGAGCGAGCCCAGAAGAACAGCACCCGCACCTGATGATTAAGGACTATGAACTTAGAACTTTACTTTGTTTACAGCTTTTGTAACTTCTGTAATGTTTGATGGGACTGATGAACTCAAAAGGTCAGTTAGCCGTCATCCAAGTGGCACAAGATCGTGGGATGTAGAGATATCTTCAAGAAACCTATGTCTAGCAGTGGACGTCCATCGGTTGACAAAAAAGAGTAAGGTTTGATAGTATAAAAAAATTAAACAGACAGTTCTATAGAATATCGCACTAAATAGTGAAATTTAATCGTTAATATATACCTATGTAATAAAAAGTCAACGACAATTTTTTAGCATAATTACGACAAATGTGGGGTATTCGATATATACACGAAAAATATGGGCAAAACACAAACGGAAATCTTCGGGACGAAGATTTTCTTAACGGAGACTTACTAGAAGGAAATTCTTCTTAAGAGATTTTGAGGAGAGAGATCTTCTGGACCGAGATCTATTAGACGGAGATCTTTTGGACCAAGGTCTTGAGGATAGAGATGTTCTAGATGGACTATACGGAGATCTCCTGAAAAGAGATCTTACAGAAATCTTCGTGACATACATTTTGAAGAAAAGAGAAGAAGAGAAAAGATCTCAGACATATGTCGACTGGCTTACCATCATGTCCTGCACATCCTTATCACGAAAGTAGGACTCATCGGGAAAAGTCCGGACCACATCTTGAAGTATTAACGCCTTTAGTTCGTTGTCGCAGAAATGTTGTCTCCACGCGCTCTGATAAATAATGTATTAAAAAATATGAACAGTAGGTTTCGAAAATAACATTTACGTATCTGTCTGTATGTTTAGTTGAATTAATCTCCGAGTATTTAAAGGTTTATGAAGTTAAAGTATTTTAAAGTTTTAGATAAATTCAATATTCAATGATTTAAGTCTATTAACTAAAAATTACTAACGCTTCTTAATGATTGATTGCCGCACCTGCCTTGCGTCTTACAAAACTATACAACCTTTTTTAGACTTTTGGTATACGATATATCTACAGGTTGGTACCGACCCTGACATTAATTTTTATTTTAGGTACCTACACACCTCAACACTTTACATTAAAAAAAATAATTCGTTCAGTAAAATATGAAGTACAGAAATTATTTTTCGTTTTTAAAAACAGAAACGCAGTTTATAAAGATCAATGACCGCACCCTAACACGGTATTCCAAATAATGTAATAAGAGACAAACCTTGACCTAAAAACAAAATAGGTGCGAGTGAGACAAAACAATAATGTTATTTGTTTTTTTTCCTATCGCACACCGCTGCAAGTCAGTGAACCAACCACCATAAACAAAGCAAGCTCCCGATGAAATTACTTTGTTCGCTAATGCAATTTTTGAAACTTTATTTAAGAAAATTGTGCCAAAGTTAACTTATTCGTTTAAGTGATTAGTGGATGCATTTAATGTCGTATCATCGGGGGCATTCTGTATAATAAAATTCTTCAATTATATTTTTTCTATGTTAATTGTATTAAATAGTCTCCTTTTAAAAGTTAAAATAACTCAAAAGTGACTGATACAGCCTATTTAGGATTAACTTAGTGTCAAAAATGTGTGGATTTCATTTAATCACAAAAGCTTGCTTTTTTATGCTTCTGTGCTATAAAGGTATGTTAACATTACCTCATCATTTTGTGACAACGGATCGTCACCGATGACAGCTCGCGGGTCCATAGACAGCTTTTTTTTCAAATCCTCGTAAAAATATCTATGCCCCCTGATACTGGAAGTAACGAAAGTAAATTGGAATTTTTGTAAAATTAATTTATTCATTATTTTTGGTTTTGAGGACTTAAGGTGTTGCAATGGCAATCCTGTACTGGAAAACGCAGCGTTGGTAGACCCCTACGAGGTGAACAGGCGACCTCAAAAAGGTGGAGAGTCTCTGGATCCAAGCGGCACAAGATCATATGTTAGATCCCATGAAGAGACTTAGGTCCAGCAATGGACGTCCATCGTTTGAAGAAGAAAAAGGGCGAAATGAAACAAACACAAATCCTATTGTGGATTACGAAATTTTTAAAAAATAGGTATAATTTATTCTACCTTAAATAATAGACAGTTGCTTGATTCAATTTCAATATTTACAATACATTACCATATCTTGCCTCATTAAGGTATCTCATAGTGATGACATACAGAAAGATAAGACCTTGCTCCTTACGGATCTTAAATATATATATATATATATATATATATATATATATATATATATATATATATATATATATATATATATATATATATACACGTTTCGCCGGTATCCGGCTGAGTAGAATAGACCAGCCTCATTTCTGACCGAGGCGTAAAAGGCGACTACGGGAAGTTGACGTCAGGCAAGTGGCAGATTGTAAAATGACTAGACAAAACATGTAACAACATATGCTGACCACACTTGGAGTGAGATAAGGGCAGGAGAATGATGAATGATGATTTACCTAAGTCAAAAATTTGTGAATTACATATCTCACTAGCGACTAACCCAAATTACAAATTTCATATAGGTATATTGCTCCAGTAGAATAGACGAGAAAACAAATAGAGAGACTATTTTGCATTTATAATTTATATAAGTCATACCCAGGTGCCAAACAACTTTAGTGTTAAAATATCCTTAGTTATGAACTTTACTTTTTACTTATTCCAAAATGTAAAATCTACATGTATTACAATGAGACAGAAAGACTTTCACATTTATAATATTAGTATGGATTGCTTCTTCATTCTTTTAAAATTCAAATCAAAATTCATTCTTTCAAAATTCAAAATTAATTCTTTCAAATTCTCACCTCATTAAAATGTCACCACTTGGTGAAGGGACAGCATTAAGCAGGATCGCCCAAGCCAAACTTCTGGGACGGACTAACTTTTGCCCCACTGCTGCTGTCTTCAAAAACTCCAAACTCCATGTTGCGAATTGTAGACTGCGAAACAGAAATTCATTATTAAAGAAATTTAGTAAATTAAAAAAGCATAACACTATTTATATTTATGAAAATTCATGGGAGAATACTCGCATAACTAATACTTTTTTTAATGATTTCGCAGATATAGCAGAGATTACACTTATCGTAATAAGATTCTGAAATTTACAATTTCCAAATTAATAAGAGCATAAGCTTTTGAGATCACTTCATCTTAATAATTTGTCAATGTATCTTTAGACATTACTTTAACCAAATAATTTCTCAATGTATCTTTTGACATCACTTTAACCAAATAATTTGTCAATATAGCTTTTGACATCACTTTAACCAAATCATTTGTCAATGTATCTTTTGATATCACTATAACCAAACAATTTGTCAATGTATCTTTTGACATCACTTTCCCAAATAATTTGTCAATGTATCTTTTAACATCACTTTAACCAAATAATATCTCAATTTATCTTTTGACATCACTTAAACCAAATAATTTGACAATGTATCTTTTGACATCACTTTCCCAAATAATTTGTCAATGTATCTTTTAACATCACTTTAACCAAATAATATCTCAATTTATCTTTTGACATCACTTAAACCAAATAATATCTCAATTTATCTTTTGACATCACTTAAACCAAATAATTTGACAATGTATCTTTTGACATCACTTTAACCAAATAATTTGTCAATGTAGCTTTTGACATCACTTTAACCAAATAATATCTCAATTTATCTTTTGACATCACTTTAACCAAATAATTTGTCAATATAGCTTTTGACATTACTTTAACCAAATCATTTGTCAATGTAGCTTTTGATATCACTATAACCAAACAATTTGTCAATGTCGCTTTTGACATCACTTTAACCAAATAATATCGCAATTTATCTTTTGACATCACTTTAACCAAATAATTTGTCAATGTATCTTTTGACATCATTTTAACCAAATAATTTGTCAATGTAGCTTTTGACATCACTCCAAATAATTTGTCAATGTATCTTTTGACATCACTTTAACCAAATAATTTGTCAATGTATCTTTTGACATCATTTTAACGAAATAATTTGTCAATGTAGCTTTTGACATCACTCCAAATAATTTGTCAATGTATCTTTTGACATCACTTTAACCAAATAATTTCTCAATGTAGCTTTTGACTTCACTTTAACCAAATAATTCTTTAATGTGGCTTGAAAAAAAAAAAAGTAACGGCCTGTTATTATCCCACTGCTGGGCATAGGCCTCTTCTCTCAGTTTTTTTTGGATTGGTAGGTTACACATATCCCCAGAATTCTCTAGAGATATGCAGGTTTCCTCACGATGTTTTCCTTCACCGAAAAGCGTGTGATAAATTGCAATTCTCAATTAGACACATAAGTTTTACTAGAAAACTCATTGGTGCCTGCCCGGGGTTTGAATCCTAGACCTCCTTGAAAGAGGCGCACGGTGTTACCGCTGGGCTACCACAGCTATGATGTGGTAGCCCTTATTAATATGGCTTGAACTTAAACCAAATAATTTGTCAATTGTCAATATGATATAATGGTAATTATGAATATATCTTTATTATTACTTTAAAAGGTGCCTTAATTACTTATAAATTGTGTAATTTATAGTTGTATGATGATAATCATTAGTGAGTGGAAATTGTTATCAATGTTTTGATACTATATTTATATTTACTCACTTAATATCTTATTGTACAAACATGTTTATTGACATAATGTAATAAAAGGACAATTTTAACGGGTATTGCCATAAAATTAACAGATACTAACAATTTTTTTTTATGTCAAATAAATATTGAAGTGCATCATCATCATCCTCCTGCCCTTATCCCGCTCTAAGTGGGGTGGGCATAACATGTTACAAACATGTTATCATATGATTTGGCTACGTATTTTACGACCGACGCTTGACGTCAACTTACCTTAGTCGTATTTTACGACTCCTAGGTAAGAAAGAGGGTGGTCTATGTTACTCAACCGGATAGCACACGGTGGGTCAACTTACCTTAGTCGCCTTTTACGACACCTCGGTAAGAAATGAGGGTGGTACTATTCTATTCAGCTGGATACCACACGGCGGGTCGACTTATCTTAGTCGCCTTTTACGACACCTCGGTAAGCAATGAGGGTGGTACTATTCTATTCAGCCGGATACCACACGGCGTAAATATTGTAGTTCATGTGACAAAGGAAATCTAGGAAATAAATAAATAATTACTACTTCTTCTACTTACTCATAATCAGTGGCCTCGAGAAATGATTTTGAAGGGGAACTCGGCGAACCATTTATGTTTTGTTCCTGCAAAAAAAAAAAGAACTCAAAGTATCGAGTCAAAAATAATAGCCAAAAAGGTAAGTTTAAGAGAAAGGGTAAATATTAACCATATTGGTGAAATATTATAAGAAAAACATGTCGGTGAATATTCCGTATACAACAGTTTGTGTAACTTCGTAATATTTTATTACATTTATCATAAGTCGAATAAATTATTTTTTTAAGTGTTTTGGATTCGTTTTTAAATAATTTGCCATTGGCTACAGCTGTATATGACATTGACAATTGATAGTGCCACAGAAATATTTAACAAGAGATATACATAGTGTAGAGCATAAGTGTAGAGAGAGTGGATTGAGAGCCAAAACTCTATAACTACAACAAAGGGTTTTATAAACTTCATTTGAAGCAAATTATATTTAACGAATGTTAAAAGTTTAGGCTATTAAAAATATTTTTTTATTGACCATTCGTTTAATAAAGACTGTCGAAAATGAACAATATTACATGGACATGTTCAATTCAATGTTCTAAAAGTGTCTATATTCATTCTTAGAGCAAAGTCAACATGATATTATGTAATAGAATTATCCGCTTAAGAAAATCTCAGTAATAAAAAAAAAAAATTCCATAGAAGGAAATTTTCGAAAGAATTTTTGATTGAGTACCACCAGAAATCATGATATTCTGTTATGGCAAATGTAAATCCCAATTATTAAAAAGTAGGAATTTCTATAAAACACGAAATATCATTACAATTTTGTGAAAAAAAAAACAGAAGTATGCAATTAAATCTTGAAATTTCTATAACAAAGAATTTACATTTTTATTTATTAGTTTTTTTTTACTCAACATTAACAAACAAAGCAAAGCATATTAAAATCTGTCATTGTGTTTTATCGAATTCATGAAATCAGTCCGTTTTCAATAGAAATACCAATTTTCCTTGTGCCTTATATTTTATTTCCTTGCCAATTGCCATTAACAACCGTCAAAGATACTCTGTGGTGTGAGGAATAAACGCAAGTATAAGTCTTTCTCTTTTTAGTTAACGAACGCGTTTGTGCATTTTTACGTATTTTGGGTTTGTGACGAGATTTTGATTCCTCGAATTTATTATATCTGACAAGTGGAGAATCAAATGTGCTGCCTTTAATATGTATCCGGTGCGAACATACCTGATGGCTGAGAATGTTACATTTACAGTTTTGTGCGGAGTGAGATCGCAAGCGCTGGTTCACCGACTACGATGACCGTAAGCGATTGCAAATATGATCGCCAATCTTCCGCTGCTCTTCGCCGACGGAAACCCGACCGCGTTGTCAAAAATCAGGGGCAAAAAGTTGGAGAAGTTCATAACGTTTATGGTGACATGTTCATGGGGTCACGACACTGCGAAAGAAATCCGTCAGCCTCCTTGGTGGCCAGGCGATGTCCCCTTTTCCCACCCGTTTGTTAAGCCGACCGAAGTGCCCGACGATTGGGAAGTGAGGCTCAAGAACTTGGTAAAGAAATGCTATGATTATCATAAGAGTACCTTCCTTCTAGTTTTCTCCGCACAGCTCGCTCGATACCATTACAAGAAATTGAGGTATGTTGACAATCGTGACCATACGACGTCTCTCTATTTTCGTCCCAATGGACGTCTCTTAGTAACGTTTAGAAATGAGAACTTATTTTATGATCGGGACACACCTACAGACGAATTGGAACCCCAAATAAAGGCCGCTGATATTTATCTATGTGATTATTGCGATAGTCACTTTGACAATTTGGAAGTCCTTAAAGCCCATGAAAGACTTTGTAATAATGAAATTGTACCATCAACAACTTGCACAGGTGGCTTACCTGAATTTCTTTCAGCACTGAAACTCTTGCCAGTCGGAGAGAAGTTTGAGGATAAAACAACGAAGAACCTTGAAACTGACCCTAGACCAAGAAATATCAGGAGTGCTGCTAATATTGACCGAGGACCACCGTACCCATTTTCTTCACTAGCATATATGAAAAATGCTAAAGTGAATGTCAATAGGGATACAAACTATTCCAGGGAAAGGATAGAAAGATATTGTTGTACGACCACATTTAATAAAAATGTACCTAGCAAAGGCAAAGGTCATCAATTTCCTGTAAGATATAGAAGACCTATTGATTACTGGCAAAGGAGACACATATTCCCCAACCAGAGAAACAAGAACATACTAGATCTCAATAGCCAATTGTTGCTTTTAAAATGTCGACCGGTGAAAGTAAACGTACAAAGGATGTCAATGCAGAAAATGCAAGAATATATAGATAAATTAAAGACAGACTCTAATCTTAAACAGAATTTGGATGACAAGGATATAGTTTTTGTTGATGCAGACCAACCATTGGAACCAGAAGTCAAGGGACCGGATCCTTTAAAGAGAATAGACAATGATTGTGAAGTGATTGATTTGTGTTCAGACGATGATATGCCAAGTGTTAATGAAAACTGTGATCCGCGAGCTGGGGTGACTTGTGTGATGCGAGGTGGTGCGGTATTACGGCGAACTGCAGCGACACCCCAGGCGTTGCCATCAGAACCCTGTGGTGCTCGACAACGCCCATTACCTTCACTAATATTGCAACCCCACCCAGTTATTTTAATAACTCACACTCTGAACAATTTACAGGCTATAGCTTTAGATTAGTGATGTATATAATTAATTGTAGATATAATACAAGCTGACATTTATTTATTATCTTATTAATTAAACTTTTAATGTTCATATCCTCTTTCATTTGAATGTATAAATAAAAGTGACTGACAACCATAATTTAAATAACATTTATTGAGACATTTAATTGAACCAAATATTGTTTTACAAAATGGAGGCAAGACAAAATGGTGGCTTTTATTTCATATTTGTATAACCGCTTTGTATTTTCACAGCAGGTCTTTTAAATTATGTCATATTAATAGTTTAGATATATTTCCTTTTTGTATACAAGTTGATGATGTTTTTATTGAAGGATATAACACAAATATACAGTTTTTTGCCTTATTATATATTTTGTTATTAAGTTTTAGAAAATAATGCCAAATTATATGGTCTGATACAAACAGAATTATATAATAGTAAAAATACTCTTTACTCAAAACCTTGAAAGTAACAAGAATTTGATATATCAGAGTGGAAATTAATCTGTTAAATGGCGTCATTTCCTGTTAAACTTGTCATGATAGAGTTATTAATACTAGGGTAGAGGAGCCATAGGTCTGTAAGTGATGTCACAATAAATTATGAGAGGGAAGATGAAATTTGTATACTTCATCTTTGTCTAATCACACAAAAAAGATAAAGACAGATAGATGATAATTTGCTTTCTCATTATTGTAATATGGCATATTTTAGACTGGCTTTCCTACTCTACTAAATTCAATTATAATAAACATTTTTCCTGCATTAGCTATCTCTTTCGCAAAAATATGTTAACTTGTCGTTGTATATGACGTCATATTTTCCATGGGCCTAAAATTCCATTACGGGAGATTAACCATGTCCCGCATCTTATTGCGCCGTTGCAAAATATCAAAAATGATTCTAATAAGAATATTTTATATTATATAAAGTAAAATTATGGAAAAATCGAGAATATTTCTTATCACCAACTATTAAAAATTGGGGAAACTGCGTCACTAATGGTTGGACAATAATGTTACAGATAAGATGCCTTTGCTACTTGAAATTAAATCCTTTATGCTCTTAGTGTTAATATTTGTATTTTTTTTTGTTATTCGGAATTGCTTTAATTTAGATATATAAATACTAAGCTCATTGAGAATTTAGACTTTTTACGGATAGATTACGGCTTTTAGTTAAACCACGTTATGTATATTGTAATTAACGTCTGTTAAGAAAAGATTGATCAAAGCTGCGTTTCCTTTTCTGAGATTGTATAAATTGGGATCATAATAAGATTTTTTAGTCAATATCAAAAATTCAATACATCAATTTTGTCTTTGAGATGAAAATATAGTTGCCATTTTAAAATATCCTCTAAATTCGATGTCGTTATTTACGTAGGCTTGGACTTACGTGTAATTAGACCTTGTGGGCTATATTTACATTCTTCTATTAGTTAATGGAAACCGAGGGAAATAGAGGGTCTCGATGCTTGTGTTGCACAAACCTAAATGAAAAATTTGATATTTTTCATATGGAAAGCATTTCTTATCAGAATTTCCTTCAAATTTGGATGCTTTTCTCATTTATAGCATTAGAAGCAATTGATAATTAATTCAAAATGACTTTTCAAGAGGTTTAGTTAACGTTATATTCTGTTTTGTAAATGTTTCTAACCAGCTATTTATACTTGGAAAATTGTTTCTTTCATTTCAGTTTATTTTGATATTTTGTATGTAAGACATTTAAAAGAAAGTGTATTTCTTTTTAATAAAATTTTCAAAATTGTAATATCACTGCCAATTTTTGTAAGCTCATTGATACGCTTATTTTGGTTTAGTATCGATATTGAAATGGAAGATTTATGGGAATTGGAAATTGTGATGTATCAGGTAGGATTACAACCATAAATAAAGAAGAGAACTGTTCATTATTTTCTATTTTGTAACAAGGAAAAAAATTACATAGTATATGGAAAAATTTATTTTATCATATATCTTCGCTGGTCGCTCTGTGGGAATGAGAATTTAATGGACGCCGGCTCTCCTCGTCCGAGCCGTATATAACTTCTTCGTCTGAATCGTTGATCATAGAAAATGCTGGATTGTCTTTGGTGATTGCAGTTTCTGGGAAACAGTATTAATTATCTTTATAGTAGATTATGATACTGTTGCATAATAAGGGTTCTTATAACACGAGTGTGTTTTATAGTATCACACGAGTGTTATAAGACCAAGTTATGTACAGTGTCATACACTACTTTATCTACTCTCATACTGTAATACGTAAAACAATATTAATAAAAACCAAACTTTGTTTAAATATTGAAAAGATTTTTTAAATGTCAAATGTTAGCGCCAAAGCGCAAACATCTATTGCGCATGCGTGTTGCGTCGCCGCGAACTCGTTCATTGAAACCTTTTTTTTAAGGTAGAGGTTCAACCTCCTCGGTCCAGCTGGAGGTTGTATAGGTGTATCGTTATGATTAAAAAGTTATATTATGATACAGGTGTCCTTACAAGACCTGTATCGTAATAAAACTTTTATTTTTTTATTTTTGGCCTGTACGTAATGTTTGTTATAAGAATTTTGGTTTCAGTTTTATAATCTTTGTATTATAGTATCAGAGTAGATAAAATACATTATCGAACTTAGCAATATGCTTTTTTGTTACTTTTATTTGTATACACTTATGTATTCTTGTATATTTATTTTTAAGAAATACCTATTCCTATCGTGTAAAAAGTAAATATATGTGATTTTATTATCTTCATTTTTTTTACTTTTTAACTTGAAGGTTTTGAATACTCGAAATATATTAGTTTTACACATGATTTTGCATTTCTTATACCCTACAATACAGCAGATATTATTGAAATCTATATAACTATCAATATATCGTCCTAACTCAAGAATTAAGTCACATTTCTTCAAGAATTATGTCATTGCTTTGCGCATCGGACATGTGACTTCAATAGGGCGATACATAAGCTCCGCTGACTTGACAATTTGAGACAAAAATAGTATTTTATATTAAATTTAAATGTTAGTATTTTTTTAATGCCCAAAAATAGGGATCTTGTATATATATATACATACAAGATTAACTCATTTAAATATTAAATATAAATATATACCGTGTAGGGCACCAGTTCCGGGTGAAAACAAATACGCCAATATATACAGTTTGAAATTAAAAAGGCCATATAGCGCCATAAAAGGCGCTGAAGTGTCGTAATGCACTTTTGGTTGGGAGGCCCAGTGGTCCTGCAGCGCGGCCGGACCCCATGAGTGTAACGCAAGTATGGTGGTAATGAACGTCACTGTACCGACCACCATAGATAGACAACGGAGTCTTATATCTGTGAAGAAATACAATTTTATATTTATTTATTTTATTTATTTATTGGAACACCAACAAGAATGCACTTAAACTAAATATAAACATAAACAGTATTGTGTCCTGCTACAAGTACATCCTTACTTACAGGTGTACACAGCATGCGTACTTATGGTGCTATACGCGCTTAACAATTTGAACGAAAACTAAATATGTAAATTTATATTTTAAAAAGTTACAATAAATAAAAAAAGAGAAAGAAAAAGGCAATACTTAAGCTAAAAATAAAAATATAAGTATAAAAAGTAACACCTTAACAAATTAACGATTCACGCAGTAAACATTTAAAGGTTGGTAAATTATTTCTGTAGATGTCACCCTTAAAATCACCAGTAGATAGTGTGTTGTACTGTCGCTTCATCCTATTAATGGGGGCGAAAAACCCTAGATTAGTACGGCTAAATTTAGGTTTGAAGAGTTTACGCTTTTCATTTCTAACTGTTTACATTTATATAACTATAGTTTCAAGCTGTGGTAGCCCAGCGGTAACATAATAATAATGTATATAATAGACAAAGTAGGAACGCCGTGTGGTATCCGGCTGAGTAGAATAGACCAACCTCATTTCTTACCGAGGTGTCGTAAAAGGCGACTAAGGTAAGTCGACTTGCCGTGTGGTATCCGGTTTAGTAGAATAGACCACCCTCTTTCTTACCGAGGTGTCGTAAAAGGCGACTAAGGTAAGTCGACCCGCCGTGTGGTATCCGGCTTAGTAGAATAGACCAACCTCATTTCTTACCGAGGTGTCGTAAAAGGCGACTAAGGTAAGTTGACCCACCGTGTGGTATCCGGTTTAGAAGAATAGACCATCCTCTTTCTTACCGAGGTGTCGTAAAATACAAATATGGTAAGTTGACGTCAGACAGACGGCCGGTCGTAAAATACGTAGCCAAATCATGTGACAACATGTGCCGACCCCACTTAGAGTGGGATAAGGGCATGAGGATGATGAAAGAACTAAAAAACTCGCTTTTATAGCACATCGAATTAAAAAGTGAAAAACCATTATTAATGTATGCAGGACTAGCTTTTACCCGCAAATTCGTTTGCGTGGACTGGTGTCGCGTGTTTGATAATAGATGGCGCTTTTCAATCTCATCCTATTTCTGTAGAATTAACAGGGTTTCTGTAGCCTATGTGTTATTCCGGTATCTAAGAAACAGTTTTGCTAAATTTCATCGATATAGTTTATGCGCATTCGCCGTGAAAGAGTAACAAACATACATCCATACTCACAAACTTTCGCATTTATAATATTAAAAAAATATTTTATTATTTATTAGTATATTCAAAATAATAAATGAAAAACATTTGTATTATTGTGAAAAAAATTAGTATAATAATATAAATAATATAAATTGTAATATAAATAATATAAATTAGTATACATTTTTTTTTACTAATTTAATCAATGTTTCTGATTAATCTATATAATGAATTCAAATTCAAATTCAAAATATTCTTTATTCAAATAAACTTGTAAACAAGTGCTTTTGAATCGTCAACTCTACTGCTGGTTCGGAAAGCTGTTCCTACCGAGAAGAGCCAGCAAGAAATTCGGCGGTTGCTCTTTTTAAAAAATACAATTCTTAATACTAGTTACATTTAATGTTTCTATCTTGTACAGGGTCGAACAATATTTATATCCACGCATGCAATGGAAAAATAATTTTTAATACATCGGTGTTCCTTACCAAAAAAAGGCATGTTCCTTAAATCACTATATGCTTTCACTATAAGAACGAGCAGGTACAAAAAGTACAGCGTAACAGCGACAAAAAACATTATCTTCACCACCTACAAATAAATATAATTTTTACATAATATTGAAATAATGAATATAAAAGCTTAAAGTTAATAGCATTTGCAATTATTAATTAAAAATTAATAAAATTTGCAAGTTTTAACTCAAAAGGAAATCGAAATGACGTGCACTCTCGCCTGCGGCTCACTTGAAACTGACGGTGGCGCGCGCATTTTTGAATACACGACACGGTGTATTCCAATTTCAAGCGTCATGCACGTTATGTATCATGTGTACGTCACAAATTATTTTCAAAAAACCTTTGTTTTTTACGTTAAGTGTTTTTAAACCTTTTATTTTTTTTTTAACATTTTCAAATAAGAGGTTTTGCCTTATTTTTTTATAATTTTATATTAATAATATAATTGACTGGCCCGTTGGAGCAGTGGGTAGTGACCCTGCCTTCAGCTCCGCGGGTCGCGGGTTTGATACCCGCCGAGGGCCAACATTTTTTATAAACGAATTTGTTGGTCTTCGGGTCTGGGTGTATATCTGTATTTAAATATGTATTTAAAAATTGTATAAGTAAATATTCACCAGTTGTCTGTCACCCATAACACAAGTATTAAGTTACTTACTTTGGGGACTGACGACCGTGTGTGTAAGTGTCCCATATATTTATTTATTAATTTAAAATTGTGAATTTAAATAGAATATTAAAAAAAATTTACAAAATTATAACCAGTTCACAATAGTCTTAAATAAAAACTTAATATTTTCTCTAAAATCAAATAAAAAAAATTAATATACTCACTGGATAATTGGGGTTCATATAATAGTTGAAGGTGGGGTCGTAATAAGCGTAATATTTCTGCCAGACCGCCACCACCATGGCAGGCGCACATACCAACCCCACCACTATAACCTTGAACAGGTAGAACGAAACAAAACCTCTTTCGTTCTGGAATCAAATAACCATGTTTACAAACAGAATATTCAAAAGTCTAATAATTGCACTAAGCATCATAAAATTTTGTTCTTTGTGGTGTACTTTGAATTGTCTATCGTTAATTAAAAAACTAATTTAAGTCTGTTAAATTTTTCATTCATCCATCAAAACTAATGAGAATATTATTTTGCTATAATCCGCGATAAAAAAAATATATGTAATGCTAAATGTAGACTGTACTATTCGATCTCATACCTGATACATGCAGAATTTATAAAAACTCATGCACTACCCAACACCGATAACACAATAATACACTGACTCCACGACACGTCTATCTCCTGACGATGCTTCGGTTACGGGGCGAAACAATTGTTGAGATTGTGGCGGTGAATGTGTGCAGTGCTTGTGTATTGTTGTGTTATTGGTGTCGAGTAGTGCATGAGTTTTTACAAATTCTGCATGTATCAGGTATGAGAACGAATAGTACACTCTACATTTAGCATTACATATATTTTCTTTTATCGCGGATTATAGCAAAATAATATTCTCATTCATTTTGTAGTATGGACCTCCGCAAAGTAACGCCTAATTCTATAAATTATTCATCCATCAATTCACCACAAACATCTTCTACCTGTATTCATTTATTCTCCATCCATTATTCACTCTACATCTACTATATCTCCTTTATATATTCATTTCATACATTTATCTGTAGCCCAGCTATTTATGTGCCCACCATCCATTGGTAATGATGACCCATTAGATGAACTTGCAATCGCAAATTATCCTAGTAATATAAATGCTATTCTAATCTAAGTAACCATCTGTTCCTACAGATTCAACAAAATGTGATTTTACATTTGAGATCGAGCGCATTGACAAATCCAAATTATTCTTTATTCAAGTAAACTTGTAAACAAGTGCTTTTGAAGCGTCAAGTCTAGTGCTGGTTGGGAAAGCTATTCCCATCAAAAAGAGTCACCAAGAACCTCGGCGGTTCCTCTTTTCAAAATATAATTTTTATTATATCAAAGGTTTCGAAAACACACAAATTATATAATCAGAAGTTACACCAACACAAGTAAATCCGGAAAGCCTAGGAGACTGTGAACTTACAGGCTATAGTTAACACTGAATAATTGATGAATGGACAGATATATAGATAATATCTATAGAATAAATACGTTTGACTTGCCTGTCTTAGTCCATGGTATTGGGCAAGCCACGATAATAACACGCAAGACAGGAACGTCGTCTGGAATACCGTATCCAAAAGCGGTGCGAAGCATCCACCAGTTACCAGGCGAAGCGGGAATATGGGATCTTAGAAAAAGTTGATTAATCTCATAATAAAATATATAATTACTCCCATTAACCAACTTCTACCTTTAAGCCCACAGAAGACATGCGGTGTAAATTTAGTATTAACTACAAATTTAAGTTAGCACTTGGAAGAAATTGGGTTATAGACGGATTAAAATTTAATGAAATCGACACACCATATACGAAGACACGCGATTAACTAACTAGATATTAATAAGAGAAATTTTTTGGAAAATCTGTTATCGGTGCTTCGATTATTGCGGAAGTAAATAAATTTATGATATGTTTAGGAATAATTGGTATTTGACATGAGCTTGTGAAAGACATGTTACAACCTCTCTACTTTTAAGGCTAGGCTTGAGAACGATTAATACCTTTCGAAACAGAAACGCAATAAAGAACTATTAACTACATTTAATAGGCACCAGCATTATTGAAGCCATTACAAAATCTTTCAAACTTGGTGATTTTCGGCTTTAAATGCTTAATAGAACTTCCAAATAATGGTGCCGAGTAATGGTAATGGTTTTCAAGTTAGAAACAATCATTCGCTTTGGTGCACTTTATACCTATAAGATAAAATGATATTTATAGCTCTAGGTTCTTGTCGCTAGCTTTCTATTAAAGGTGTCCCACAGGGAACGCTTCTCAGTCCATTTCTTTTTAAAGTTTACATAATTGACTTATTACATTTTGTTCATAATTTTAGCAGTTAACAAGTCTTTGTTAATGTTGATAATGAATTTATATGTTAATTCGGTAATACAGCGTGTCTTGTTTTAGATACATACCATTATACAATAGAAGAAGTGGAAGTAAAATGGACAGCCATTTCTGTTCGATTGCCCAATCCTGAGTCGAATACATTCTTAGCGTATGAGCGAACCAACACTATAATATAAATTTCGTATTAACCAAAGAAGATTACATATTTTGATATTGATTCTTAAACAAATTAACTAGATAGATGACACAGTATATAATCATGAAGGCCATGTTGAAAGTACTTATTTTCTGCCGATTTTTTGCTTTGCCACGTTTATTAGTAGTATTAACAGTGTCTCATGTAATTCCTTTACTTATTTGAACACACGTTATGTACTCCATTTCGGCTACTAAAATTTTCGGCTAAACAAAGATTTGTAACGAATCATTTTGGCCCGCGTGCTTACGGTCGCCGAAACACTCGACCTCCCGTGCGTTTTAAAGGATACATCCTCTCGGGGTAAAAGAGGGTGAACAATAATTCACCCTGAACTAACCAGCCCTGTAACGACTTTCCATTGCCAACGCCACTCAACGTCGTACTAAAGATTTATATATGTGAAATACACTTTATTTCCAAAGAGAAAACTTTGTAAGAGAAAATTTCACTTGTGACAGGATTAGTCAATGATTTTACGGTATTTATTATGATTTAAAATTAAAATTAATACCGCCGTGGGGTAATCGGCTAAGTAAAATAGATGATTCTTATTTCTTATCAAGTTGTAGAGACGACTAAGGTAACTCATCCGCTATGTGGTATTGTAACAGTCTCATCCCTACATTCGAGTTTTTTAAAAATAAATAATTATTAAAATTTCAATATTTTAGAAAAATCTATAAATATAAAAATAAATGTTTGTTTGTCACGCAGTAACGTTTTTTCGCATCTATAATTGATGCACTATTTATGAAACATCAAATTCAGAAAAGTATAATTTTTGTCATATTGACCGAATGTCACGTTATCCGCCGTACTACAGTATGGAGAGAGCGGGCGGAGCGCAGAGCGCAGAAGTGATCTGTTAGGTCGCTTATGAAATGTTGTTATAATGATATTGTAGATGTGTACTGGGGCGATACAAGATATTAATTGAGTTTTAACTCGACTATTTTTAATAATAATCAATAATAAATACACATCTAGGCCCGCTCTCGTATAATGGTTCAAGATGCAAGATCGTGTCGATCTTTGGAGAGGCAGTGATGGAACGCTATGGACTCTGTTCATAGTAACGGATGGGTGTGGTGTTTCGTCCTTTTTAGGACGTCCCCTTAGCTTAGTTAATGATACCACGAATGACCATTATAGCATGGCATTATTGCATAAGAGCGGCTGGTCGGGTCTTTATTAACAAGACTGCGGACTAGCTTTAGACAGTGTGGCCTGCATATCCCTTTATTTTACATCTTACGTGGTTTGCCGCGTTAAACATAAATTACTTTTTGTTGTATAAGGTGGCGTGTTGAGCTTGGCGCATATCGTAAGCGAGTGCACTATGTGTGACTCCATTATATGGTATTGGGTGAATAGGGGGTGATTGGCATTCATGTAATGCTCTGCAATACACATATTCCACTTCGGTGGACACACACTATCCACTTCGGTGGACACACACCTATATGGTGTATATATTATAACTAATCAAGTTGCTTTGCAACATGTTTGCCATCTCGATGGGTTTCCACTTTGTGGACTTTATACGTATTATACGTATTATACTGTATGTGGTTGTTACCATGGAACGCGCCGTTACGATGTGTGCAGGCGACATGCGCCTTACTGAATATAAGAATTGGTAATTTATTATCAATGTTACCAGGCCTTGTGCCTTTGGCTAATGCCATATTTTTATAGCTCCGGCTATTTATTATTTGGGCTTCGGTCCTCTATTATACACCCAGGCACTCATGCCTAATACGTCAACTGTGGTTTTGTTGACTCCCGACAATAATGGGTTTATCCCATGATCATACGCCGCAGGCGCACTATAAACAGGTACCCCTTGGGGGGGGGGCTCATATCCATGGACGGAGCTCACCGTTGGTAGCGGGTGCGGAGCTACTGACTATCCCTCTCTTTTTATATTTTTCCAAATCGGAAGAATATAATAGATGGGAGAGAGATACCACATTGATTAAACTTCTCTACGGAGTTGTTTAAGGGCTAGGGTATTAAGATCGAGTGAGTGATCTTTCTGTTGGCTAGAACATATCTTATTTAGATATTAATATCTTAGAACTTCCCATCGGGATGGTTTTAAGTAAGATCTGACGATCGAACGATCCTTCTGTTTGGCTTTGAAAAGTCTTATTCCTTGTATATTGTCATAGTCTTATGTCCCATATTGATGACAAACAAATGTTATAGTGAATATAATATATATCAACTAAAACCCTTTCTGATGGCTATATCTATGAAGCAATAACATAAGAGACATTCAACTTTCTGAATGTCTCGCATTTTTTTACGAAATTTTATAGTAACCCGTTCATGTATTTGGCTATATAAGAGTCTGTTCGTGTAACGAATATATATGTATTGAACATATAGAGTCTGTTCATGTATCGTGCGCTTATTTTTCGATAAATTATATTAATTTTTGCTTGTTTTACGCCTCCAATCTGACGACAAACAACTATTTTATATAATAACTAATGATATTTGATAATAAACCTATCTGTTGAGCAAAGTGATATAAACTACGAATGTGGAGTCTGACGGCTCATTCTATATTAAAGAATATGATATATTGAAATATTACTATAAAACAATAATGTGATTATTATCACATTATTTTATTCTATTTAAGGTTTTATTTGACTCCTTAGGGATGATGGACACATGGCCTCCGACGCTCTAAACGAATTTGAGTTAATACAAAACACAACGTAGTACGGGTCCTAACAACTTAGACGAATCATGTGCCAATATATATTAAGAGTCCTAGCGCCTTCGGCGCGTTTTTATGTATTACGCTGTTGGAGTGCGAGCGCTCTAGCGGTGTTTGAATGTTTTAAATTATATTTTATAATTGAGAGAGGTGGATATAGCTACAATTTGGTGCCGTGACCAGGATGGTCAATACGGCTTGTGAAAAATTATTAAGTAGGCGAAAGCCTACAATTTGTTGTCCGTGAAATGGAGAGAGACTGACGAGGCTTATGTGTCCATCAAAACTAGAAAGCTCTTAAGGTCTGGGGGTTGAGGAGACTGGGGGTTGAACGCATTTTTCTTCTTTGCAGATAAAAGTGCGAAATTACAAAGGAGTGAACAAGAAGTTAATAGAAATTGAGTAGTGTAAAAACTATTGTAAAAAAAAAAAAAAAAAAGTGTTAAAGGTACATTCAGTGTTATATTGTTGAAAGTACGTTAAAGGAATTATATTAAAGTGTAAAATACTGCAAATTAATTACAAAATGCGAGAAAAAAGGAAGTTACAAGATGCTGATGAACCTCAAAGACGCGATGTAATGACAAAAGCGCCAGAACCGACAAATACTAGTGTAAAACGTCGGAAAATAATAACAAGAAGACCTTGCACAACTGTAAGTGCAGAACTTTCAGTATTATACAAAATGATAAAGAAAAATACACAAACCATGGAGGAAAAAATTAATAACTTAGAGAAGGAAATTAAAAAACAGCATGATATTGAACCAGTATCAGTTATGACCAATTCAATTCCTCCAATTATGGCGCCTGAGGATCAGATGAATTATAATATTTTAAATATAGCCACTGAAAAACCAAAGTTTAATAAGGAAACAAACCATCCTGTTACGTTTCTAGAAGATCTGGCAGCATATTTAAGGAAGGTTCCAAGCAAAAATAAGGAACTTGAATTAGTTTTTGAGTGCCTGCAGGGAGAAGCTAGAGATTGGGCACGACTATACAGTCCCCGATGGAAAAGTATAGACGACTTTAAAAAGGATTTTCTCCTCACTTATTGGGGAGAATCGGAGCAAAATAAAATAAGAAGAGACATAGTCTGCGCGAAATGGGAAAAAACAAATCATCCAACTATGCTTGGACATTTTTTGAAATTAACATCTCAAGTCAAGATGTTATCATTTTTGATACCTGAAAAGCAGTTAGTTTCAGATATGATTCGCCACTATCCAAAGCATGTACAGCAAATGTGGTCCATTACAAAGGGGGAAACAATAATTGAAGCTACTGAATTTTTAAGGAACCTAGATGATATAAACAAGCAAGACGAGGGGTTTTCTTCGATATCTGCAAACCTTTCTCCAAACAATAACATTAACAATTCAAATCACAATAAAGAGCGGAAATTCCAAAGGAGTGATTATCAACAAACATACAAAAATTGGAGGAAGCCTATAAATTCTCCAAGACCTTTTCCGACAAATAAACAGTGTAATGTCATACGAAATGAAGAGACAAGTGATGAACCAAATATGGAACCAATTCAAATCAATGATCCATCAAATAACCAAAATTGTTCAAACTAATTGTGGCTGTGGAATGTGTCTCCGACTCAGCTACGAAAAAAGGGGACGAAGTTTTAAAAATGATGTTACGAACAGGGTGGCTGCCGGGAAAACCTCTAGGAAGAAAAGCTGGTATACATAGACCGATACAAATTAATGGTCAAATTAGTAAAGCGGGTCTCGGATGTTTAAAAGATCAGAGTTGTAAACGGATGATAGAGCTGCTTATGTCAAGGGCTTTCAGAAGGAATATAATATTAGAAAGTGAAGTTTTAAATGTTTATGAGGAACACGAAACCTCAGAGTTAAGAAATCACATAAGATCTGAAATCCGTATAAAATTATTAAATTTCGAAATTGATGCTCTCCTTGATACAGGCAGTGATATCACCTGTATTTCAGAACTGATGTATCTTCAATTAAAACATATTAAATTGCCTATAATGCCTATCAAACCGACACAGATTAAAGGAGCTATAGGGCAAAGGAGTTTAAAAATACAACAGGTAATTATTATTCCAACCAAGATAGGAAACATGGTATTCGATATTTCATATTTAATTGTTCCAAATTTATCACGTCCAGTTATTTTGGGTTTTGATTGGATTAAAAACAATGAATTAGTTTTTAATCTAAAAAAAAGATCAAATGTGCATTTTAATTTGTAAAGATAATATAGAACATACAATACCCTTGATTAATCAAAATTCTGAGTTTCCTTGTATGACAATCATATCAGAGAATGTAGGGAAAATTAATAACGAGGTAATAGGAGACTTACAAGTGCCAGAAGACGGAAAACAAAAATTGTTAAAAGTTTTGAATACTCACAAAAATATTTTTACTGATAAGTTGGGTAGATGTAATTGTTATGAACATGTAATAAGAATGACTCACGACAATCCAATAGTAAAGAAATCATATCCTATACCATATGCTTATCGCGAAAAGATGGAACAAAAACTATTGGAACTTGAGAAGCTTAACATAATTTCGAGAGCGTCTACGCCTTATAATAGCCCACTTACATTCACATTTAAGCGTGATGGCTCTATAAGAGTTCTGCTCGATGCCAGAGAAATAAACAAACATATGATAGCTGAAACGGAAAAACCTCCTTTGCAACTAGATGTATTGAATTCTTTTCATGGTTGTAATTTTATTACAACAATTGATTTAAATAACGCGTATTTTCAAATACCCATAAGTAAAGAGAGTAAAAAATATACTGGCTTCTCTTTTAATGGAAAATCATTTGTATACAACGTACTACCTCAGGGGCTTAAAACAGCTGTTGGTAGTTTTAGTAGAGCAATGGATAGAATTTTAGGACCAGAAGTTCGTGATTTTTGTGTTAACTATTTAGACGATTTAGCTATTATTACAACAGGACCTTTAGAGGAACATTTAAAACATATTCAAATTATCCTTACCAAATTACAACAAGCAGGCATGACATGTAATTTAGAAAAATGTAAATTTCTATGTAAAGAGGTGAAAATGTTGGGGTTTATAATATCAACACAAGGAATTTGCACGGATCCAGAAAAAGTAGAAGCAATACAAAAATTTCCAATTCCAAAGAAAATTAAACACTTGCGAGCTTTTTTAGGATTATGTAATTTTTATAGAAGGTTTATTCCAAATTATACAGAATGTATACTACCATTATGCGACTTGTTAAAAAAGGGTAAGAGATGGAATTGGACTGAAATGGAACAAAACGCTTTTGATTTAACTAAAAAACACTTTATTAATACGGTTATGCTCCAACATCCGAATTTTCTAAAACCCTATTACTTACAAACCGATTCATCAGGGATAGGGTTTGCAGGAGTTCTATACCAAATAGGGGATGACGGAGATATTAAAACATTGAGTTATCATAGTAGAGCACTTAAAGGTGCGGAACTAAATTGGACTGTTACAGAACAGGAATTTTATGCTGTCATAAGCTGCTTAAAGAAATTTGAAACTTACTTGAGGGGTGCAAAGGTAGTAATAAGAACAGATCATAAAGCCTTGTTATTTGTGAAAACGTGGAACCTATTTAATAGTAGAGTTACTCGATGGTTATTGTATTTGGAGCAATTTGATTTTAAAATTGAGCACGTCAGTGGTAATAGCAATTTAGTTGCTGATATTCTGTCTAGATATCCGCCAGATGGAACAGGTGTACAGGAGGATAAAAATAGATTACCGGAGATATTTTATCTTGGTAACGAAAATAAAAACCTCTTGTCAAAGCTCAAGATGTTGTCATTATTGCAAGAAGAGGATGTAGAGATACGGGAAGTAATATTTGGGGGGCATAAGCGATACCAAAACAGGATTTGTATTAAAAATGGTAGATTATATTTTAAAACTAATCAAAAATATGTGATTTATCTACCAGCATCGTTACGGGTAGAGGTAATTAACCAGGTTCATACGGAAATGGGTCATCAAGGCGCATATAAAGTTATAAAATATATTAAAGATAGAATGTTTTGGAAAAATTTAACCAAAGATGTTAAAATAATAATAAAAAAATGTAATATATGTCAACTTAGTAAAAATGACAACATCAAACATGTAGGACCCTGTCAATCTATAATTTCAAACAATATAGGAGAGATTGTCATGGCAGATTTGTATGGCCCCTTACCATCTGGTACTTTTGGATTTACATATATATTAGTAGTACAAGATTCGTTTAGCAAATTTATTCAATTATTTACATTACGAAAAGCAACTGGGTATACATGTATAACAAAAATTAAACAATTTAATAAAATAATAAAAATTAAAAGTCTTATGACTGACAATGGGTCGCAATTTATAAGTAAAAAATATAGAGAAGGTCTCAAATACTACAGAAAGGGTTAACAAGGAGCTTGGGCGACTTTTCCGAACATATTGTTCTCAAAATCACAAATCTTGGGTGTCTCTCATACCACAAATAGAAAAATTGTATAATAATACCCTTCACGATAGCATAGGGTTTACTCCATGTGAAGTGTTATATGGTGAAAGTACTCATTTGTCATTCGATAAATTACTAAATAACCCAGGTACAAAGTTAAATATAGAACAAATACGTACACAAGTACGAGAGAATCTTCAGAAAGCAAGCTTCATAAGAAATACGAAATACGATAAGAATCATAAATTAATCGAATTTCATATTGGTGATTGGGTAAAAGTAAGAAAAAGTAACCGTTCAAATGCTCAGAAAAAAGAGATAAGTAAGTTTGATTTATTATACGAAGGACCTTATGTCGTTGCGGCGATACCGTTTAGGAATGTATATACCTTAATGGACCCAAAAACAAACAAAATTCGTGGAAAATTTAATACAATTCACCTATCGAAATATTATAAGTGACATTTAAATTTGCTTATTTTGTTGCATTATACTGTATTTGATTTGACATATAATTGTTATTGAGGAATTGAATAAACGAGATTGATAATAATATTAATAAATAAATAATCGAAATAGTTTTAAAATATATATAATTATTGTCGTATGTTAGATTGAGAAATATTTGTGAATCTAAATAAGTTTAGTTACCGAGTATAGAGTAGAACTTACTAATCTGTAACTAATCATTTAAAAAAAAAAGAAAAAAAAAAAAGATGTTTAACTTTTTGAAAAAATTGTTTAACTTTTTGATGCATCTGATTTATGTAATAATTATAAGAGAATATGTAAAATAATATATAAAAAAAAAAAAAAATTAAAAAAAAAAATTAAAAAAAAAAAATAAATAAAAAAAAAAAAAAAAAAAAAAAAAAAAAAAAAAAAAAAAAAAAAAAAAAAAAAAAAAAAAGAATGAGAATACACGAATAGTCTCTTATAACTAAAAATTTAAATTCTATTCCGACAGGACTTCATAGAATTTAGGGGGTTGGATGTAACAGTCTCATCCCTACATTCGAGTTTTTTAAAAATAAATAATTATTAAAATTTCAATATTTTAGAAAAATCTATAAATATAAAAATAAATGTTTGTTTGTCACGCAGTAACGTTTTTTCGCATCTATAATTGATGCACTATTTATGAAACATCAAATTCAGAAAAGTATAATTTTTGTCATATTGACCGAATGTCACGTTATCCGCCGTACTACAGTATGGAGAGAGCGGGCGGAGCGCAGAGCGCAGAAGTGATCTGTTAGGTCGCTTATGAAATGTTGTTATAATGATATTGTAGATGTGTACTGGGGCGATACAAGATATTAATTGAGTTTTAACTCGACTATTTTTAATAATAATCAATAATAAATACACATCTAGGCCCGCTCTCGTATAATGGTTCAAGATGCAAGATCGTGTCGATCTTTGGAGAGGCAGTGATGGAACGCTATGGACTCTGTTCATAGTAACGGATGGGTGTGGTGTTTCGTCCTTTTTAGGACGTCCCCTTAGCTTAGTTAATGATACCACGAATGACCATTATAGCATGGCATTATTGCATAAGAGCGGCTGGTCGGGTCTTTATTAACAAGACTGCGGACTAGCTTTAGACAGTGTGGCCTGCATATCCCTTTATTTTACATCTTACGTGGTTTGCCGCGTTAAACATAAATTACTTTTTGTTGTATAAGGTGGCGTGTTGAGCTTGGCGCATATCGTAAGCGAGTGCACTATGTGTGACTCCATTATATGGTATTGGGTGAATAGGGGGTGATTGGCATTCATGTAATGCTCTGCAATACACATATTCCACTTCGGTGGACACACACTATCCACTTCGGTGGACACACACCTATATGGTGTATATATTATAACTAATCAAGTTGCTTTGCAACATGTTTGCCATCTCGATGGGTTTCCACTTTGTGGACTTTATACGTATTATACGTATTATACTGTATGTGGTTGTTACCATGGAACGCGCCGTTACGATGTGTGCAGGCGACATGCGCCTTACTGAATATAAGAATTGGTAATTTATTATCAATGTTACCAGGCCTTGTGCCTTTGGCTAATGCCATATTTTTATAGCTCCGGCTATTTATTATTTGGGCTTCGGTCCTCTATTATACACCCAGGCACTCATGCCTAATACGTCAACTGTGGTTTTGTTGACTCCCGACAATAATGGGTTTATCCCATGATCATACGCCGCAGGCGCACTATAAACAGGTACCCCTTGGGGGGGGGGCTCATATCCATGGACGGAGCTCACCGTTGGTAGCGGGTGCGGAGCTACTGACTATCCCTCTCTTTTTATATTTTTCCAAATCGGAAGAATATAATAGATGGGAGAGAGATACCACATTGATTAAACTTCTCTACGGAGTTGTTTAAGGGCTAGGGTATTAAGATCGAGTGAGTGATCTTTCTGTTGGCTAGAACATATCTTATTTAGATATTAATATCTTAGAACTTCCCATCGGGATGGTTTTAAGTAAGATCTGACGATCGAACGATCCTTCTGTTTGGCTTTGAAAAGTCTTATTCCTTGTATATTGTCATAGTCTTATGTCCCATATTGATGACAAACAAATGTTATAGTGAATATAATATATATCAACTAAAACCCTTTCTGATGGCTATATCTATGAAGCAATAACATAAGAGACATTCAACTTTCTGAATGTCTCGCATTTTTTTACGAAATTTTATAGTAACCCGTTCATGTATTTGGCTATATAAGAGTCTGTTCGTGTAACGAATATATATGTATTGAACATATAGAGTCTGTTCATGTATCGTGCGCTTATTTTTCGATAAATTATATTAATTTTTGCTTGTTTTACGCCTCCAATCTGACGACAAACAACTATTTTATATAATAACTAATGATATTTGATAATAAACCTATCTGTTGAGCAAAGTGATATAAACTACGAATGTGGAGTCTGACGGCTCATTCTATATTAAAGAATATGATATATTGAAATATTACTATAAAACAATAATGTGATTATTATCACATTATTTTATTCTATTTAAGGTTTTATTTGACTCCTTAGGGATGATGGACACATGGCCTCCGACGCTCTAAACGAATTTGAGTTAATACAAAACACAACGTAGTACGGGTCCTAACAACTTAGACGAATCATGTGCCAATATATATTAAGAGTCCTAGCGCCTTCGGCGCGTTTTTATGTATTACGCTGTTGGAGTGCGAGCGCTCTAGCGGTGTTTGAATGTTTTAAATTATATTTTATAATTGAGAGAGGTGGATATAGCTACAGTATCCGGCCGAATAGAATAGACCACCCTGATTTATTTCCCAGGTGTCGTAAAAGGCGATTTAGGCTGTAGGCGGCCAATTGTAAAATAACTAGCTAAATCAAGTAACCTGTTTAAAACATGTGCCATCCCTTTAAAGTGGATAAGGGCAGGCAAATAATTGTGTTGAAATTAGTTGAAGTCATTAATTTTGAACAGCACAAAATGTGATGTGAATTTAGCATTATAATGTTCGTGGATCAATTAGAATCTAGGACGTGAAAACGTGATGCTAAAACGGCCATTGTAAATGTAGAAACACTCACCGCCACTGAGAATGTCGTGAGAAGGAATATAAATCTGAACCACGTCTCCATTTGAGTGAACGCTGGATTGTAGGTTTTAAACTGTAAAAAGAGTAAAATAGAAAATATATATAATGCTAAATGTAGAGTGGACAATCGGTTATCATACCTGATACATGCAGGGTTCGTAAAAACACATGCACAAACCTCCACCACCGCCACCACAATACACAAGCACAAGGTATTGCTTCGCTTTGCGATTTTGGTCGTGGAGCCTATCTCCTGATGATGCATCGGTTGCGGGGCGAAACGATTGTTGAGTATGTGATAGTGAAAATATGTAGTGCTTGTGTATTGTGGTGGCGGTGGTGGAGGTTTGTGCATGTGTTTTTACGAATCCTGCTTGTATAAGGTATGATAACCGATTGTCCACTCTACCTTTAGCATTATATATATTTTCTACTTTACTCCATCGCGGATTATAGCAAAATAATTTTATTATTACTTTTGTATTATGGATCTCCGCAAAGAAACGCCTAATTCTATAAATTACTGTTAAAAGAGCTTAATTCAAATCAACTTCAAATTCTGACAAACATGAAAATGGTTAAAGTGAGGTATCGTAAAAGGCGCCTAAGGTAAGTCGACCCGCCGTGTGGTATCGGCTGAGTAGAATAGACCAACCTCATTACTTACCGAGGTGTTGTAAAAGGCGACTAAGGTAAGTTGACCCACCGTGTGTTACCCGGTTTAGTAGAATAGACCAACCTCATTTCTTACCGAGGTGTCGAAAAAGGCGACTAAGGTAAGTTGACCCACCGTGTGGTATCCGGTTTAGTAGAATAAACCACCCTCTTTCTTACTGAGGTGTCGTAAAATACGACAGAGGTAAGTTGACGTCAGGCAGGCGGCCGGTTGTAAAAACGCAGCCGCAGTCGGCACATGTTATAAACATGCTGTCACATGATTATGTGACAGCATGTTTATAACATGTGCCGACCCCAATTAGAGTGGGATAAGGGCAGAAAGATGATGATACTCTTGTTACAGATGCGCAGAATTTTGAAACAATGGTCATTAGTCATTTTTACTAATCCTGCATGTATCAGGTATGAGAACATATTCCCCACTCTACATTTAGCATTATTTATATTTCTACTTTACGGGCAGGAATAAGGGCAGGAAGATGATGATGATGATGATAAAAATGATTAAATTGTAGCAACTCAACGTAATTAGTGCAATACTCACATAGAAAACGATTTCTCGTATATAATAACGTTTGTGGAACTCCTTAAGGCCGTAGAACTGTATATTAAGAACGTAATGAGTATATTCTAAAGATCCAAGGTGTAACACCATCACTTCATCGCACACTTGTTTTTTACATTTCAAATGTTGTGTTCTGAAATAAGGCAATTTTGTAGCAGTAAGCAGACAATATTTTTTAATTCTCCAGTACCTAGTTGACGGAAAGAAGAAAGAAAGGGTTGGTGATATCTGACTCGACCTGGGGTATTTTTATTTCTTTAGTCTGCTCGTTGCCAATTGCGCTATTACAACTTTATGAATTTTAGGAGTGATTTTATATTTAAGTTAGGATACATATTTGATTTTGCCACTTGTTAGCATTTTGGCTTCTCCAGATTCGGGAGAAATTGCTTTACAATGTGGTTAAAGTAGGCATAAGTCGTAGAAAGTAAGGTTAGTTTGTAGTTACTATGGGGGTGGCATTTTCCTTGAGAAAAAACCCCCAAAAATAAAGATTAAAAAAAAAAAAATTTTTTTATGAATGATAGCAACATTAACCTTTCCATTCGATTTATATTTTATTAGTTAGCAGTGCCTACTTTGCGACTTGCATTTTGGGTCATTACCCATCGGCTATCGCAACATTACGTTTAACAACTAAAACGATCCCTTGCTTTTAATTCTACCCGTTTTTAATGCTTAAAATAATGTTTTTTAAAATAAAATTTATCTATATATCCCCCAAAACCCCCTACATGCTGAATTTCAGGAAAATCGTTGGAGCCGTTTCCGAGACTGAAAATATATTTATTGTAAATGTGATTTTAAAAGAAATGTACATATATATATATATTGCCCATTCGAGATTAATTGAGATTAATTACATACAAGATTAAGTCATATAAATATTAAAGAGATATATACAAGATAAGGGTGTATATTTGTATTTAAGTATGTATTTAAAATATATATAAGTATATATTCACCAGTTGTCTGTCTACCATAACACAAGTATTAAGTTACTTACTTTGGGGACGGACGACCGTGTGTGTAAGTGTAATGAAGTATATATTTATATATTTATAAGCTTATTTAAGCTGCTGTAGACTTACCGATTAGTGAATTCCGACTCTGGAATCAAATTAATAGTTGTATGATCACTTAAAACGCCATCTATTGATATACTGATTTGGAAACTTTTGTCAAATATCTCTTCTGAAAATGGAAGATATTATGATTTTAACTGAAAGTTATTATTAAAATTAATCAGTTAATGTTAAAATTATTATTAATTTAAAGTTTGTATGCACAATAAGCTGTCATGACATAATAAATATCAGCTGTGGTAGCCCAGTGGTAACACCTTGCGTCTCTTGTCTAGGGTTCAAGACCCGGGCAGACACCAATGAGTTTTTCTATTAAAACTTAAGTGTCTAATTGATAATAGCAATTTATCACACGCTTTTCGGTGAAGGAAAACATCGTGAGGAAACCTGCATATCTCTAGACAATTCTGGGGATATGTGTAACCTACCAATCCGCATTGGAGCAGCGTGGTAGCCCTTCTCTCCAAAAAAAAACGGAGAAAAGAGGCCTATGCCCAGCAGTGGGATAGTAACAGGCCGTTACTTTACTACTATTACTATGCACAATAAATCTTATACACCGGGGTAATAAGCACAATCTAGACGCGTGAGTGTCAATTGTCAATTGCCGAATAAAATGTCGTGGTGGTCTTGTGATTGCCGGCAAGATTGACGGTAAAAGACCTCGAGGGCTTAGCCTATAGCCCAATTTTTAGCCTATTAGTCGGAAATAAATAATTTATAGAATTAGGCGTTACTTTGCGGAGATCCATAATACAAAAGTAATAATAAAATTATTTTGCTATAATCTGCGATGAAGTAAAATGGAGTGGACAATCGGTTATCATACCTGATACATGCAGGAGTCGTAAAAAACACATGCACAAACCTCCACCACCGCCACCACGATACACAAGCACTATATACGTTCACTATCACAAACTCAACAATCGTTTCGCCCCGCAACCGAAGCATCTTCAGGAGTTATTTTGCTTTGCGATTTTGGTCGTGGAGTCTAACTCCTGAAGATGCTTCGGTTGCGGGGCGAAACGATTGTTGTTTGTGATAGTGAACGTATATAGTGCTTGTGTATCGTGGTGGCGGTGGTGGAGGTTTGTGCATGTGTTTTTTACGACTCCTGCATGTATCAGGTATGATAACCGATTGTCCACTCTACATTTAGCATTATATATATTTTCTATTTTACTTCATCGCGGATTATAGCAAAATAATTTTATTATTACTTTTGTAGTCGGAAATAAATCAATACAGATATCTTTGAAAAGCATGCTGATGTTGTTGCCAATAGCTTCCGCTTTGTATTTTATAGCAACGCAATCATGAAACAAGAATATCGCGCCATTTTTCTGCATTCTGCCCTAACGGGGACCTCCGTGCGGTCCGAACGGGGTTTATTGGACGCTCGCTGGAGTTAGGTCCCCGAGGCGGTCGATGCATCTGGTGCTCCCGATGCATCGATTAGCGGAGGGAGGGGGCCATTTTTAGAGAGGCCCCGACCCAGATGTGGCGCTCTTCGGGATACAGAGTTGCTGCTGGCGGGGATGGGGGCAATGTGTACAACGGTGTCCTGTCCTCGTCATCAGCAGCGTGGTGGAGCACTGTCAGGTTTTTAGTCGGTGCGTGTCCGACATACCCGCCGCTCATCCCCGTCGGGCGGTGACGACCCATAATGGGTTTTCCTGACACAAAAAAAGGAGCAAATGGCGAGCAACTGTCCACATGATCAGCACTCGACACTAGGGATCACGACCAGCAATGAAGAACGATGCGAGGAGGACAATTTTACATCGCACATCTAATATCGCGTCTTCCTCTTTCCCACTTACCGTCATTATTATCGGTAAGTATTTCAGCTAGCAGCCATAGCTGTTGTACCCGAGTCCCAAGACCGGGGCTTCGTAGATGGAAAGGACCCTTGTATATATCGCTTATGTTGGCCAACACACTTGTGGCTGATTCCGATGTGGTAGACGTTGGGGACGGACCTGAAAGATATAAATTGCAAAAGTCATCATCATCCTCCTGCCCTTATCCCACTCTAAGTGGGATCGACACAACATGTTACAAACATGTTGTCATATAATTTGGCTACGTATTTTACGTTTACTTTCTCTCGGAGGAGAGAAAGTAAACGTATGTAGTGCTTGTGTATTGTGGTGGCGGTGGTGGAGGTTTGTGCGTGTGTTTTTACGAATCCTGCATGTATCTGGTATGAAATTGTTCACTCTACATTTAGCATTATATATTTTACTTTATCGCGGATTATAGCAAAATAATTTTATTATTACTTTTGCAATTTATCCTGCCTTGTGATATCCGGCTGAGTAAAATAGACCACCCTCTTTCTTACCGAGGAGTCGTAAAATACGACTAAGGTAAGTTGACGTCAGGCAGGCGGCCGGTCGTAAAAACGCAGCCAAATCATGTGCCAGCATGTTTATAACATGTTGTGCCGACCCCACTTAGAGTGGAATAAGGGCAGGAAGATGAAGATGATAAACATTATAATCTTGCACTTCTCGTCTTTAAGACTTCCCCTTATATACTTGTTTCGTATTTTATCCATCCTTGTCACACCCTAAATCCACCTTAAATCTCGTTTCATTTGCATGCACTATTCTCTTTTCCGTCATTTTTCATTGCCCAACATTCTGATCCATACAATACGACAGGTCTTATAACCGTTTAATAAATTTTCCCCTTAATAGGCATTAAAATAACATTAAAACATGGAAATTTAAACATTTTGTTATCAAACCTGCTAATCCTATAAATACGCCGAGACCGAAGCATGCAAAAAACGCTATAAAAACCATCACAAATTCTCCTTTGTGCATAGAATAAATTCTCATTTGAACAGACCTGAAAAGAATTAAGGATTCTGTAATAAAAACCTCATGAACCTACCTTTATCCTACTCTAAGTGCTGTCGGCACAACATGTTATAAACACGTTGTCACGTGATATGGCTACGTATTTTACGACCGGCCGCCTGCCTGACGTCAACTTATCTTAGTCGTATTTTACGACACCTCGATAAGAAAGAGGGTGGTCTATTCTACTTAACCGGATACCACACGGCGTTCTGTAATAAAAACCTAAATATAGAATATTACTAATAAAAATTCATAAAAAGATTAATATTAAATATTATTTTGTTATGCACAATTTTATTGATAACTAAATCCGACCCGCGTTACGAATATTTAGTTAATAAAAGAAAGATGGATATGTAAATTATACGAAAATCGAGATTTTGTTTCAATTTTCTAATGATCCCTAATTTTTTTAAATAATACTTTCTTCTGATATTAATTAACACAACAAAAAAAAAAGAATTATATTGGAATTTTTTAGTCCGTTCACCCGTAACGCGGAGAAAAAAAGTGTGATTAATTTATATATTTATGTTTCTGTTTCTTTTCTTTATTTTTTGACTGTGGTGTATAATAAAGTATATAAATAAATAAATAAAAAAAATATTATAATTTAAATATATAGTCCTAGCGTACACGCCAGGTCGATTCTATATTTAAATTAAGATAAATAAGTAATTTAAGAAAGATATAACTCGTACATTTTTGCTGTAAATAAAAAAAAGCTAAAATTATCAATTTAAATTAAATTTCTACCCGAATTATTTGTTATAAAATTACCTTAGTATTCTTTAATTTCCCCTTCAATATAAACTATAAAACATATCTTCTCTCGATGACCTAATGTTTGTAAAATTAAAAAAAAAATATCGTGCATACTTCTCGGATATGTATACGAAAAATATTAAATATAATGTAGCCATACCTTTCACAGCGATCGTGGTGATATGCAGGCGCTATATATTTATTAAATTCGCTAAATAGATCACTAAATTGTGATAGCGTATTGCGAATCTTATAATTCCATCCACCAGTAGGTAAATGGTAGGAATAACCTACGTTAGCTGTATCCATGTTTGCTCTTAACATAAATGAAACATAACAGAATATCACGCAGTAAACACTACATTAATGGCGTTGTATAGAACGTTAAAATACGACTCAATTGTTTCCCCATGTACGACTTGTTTACAAGCATTATTGATTTTCGCGGGGCTCGCCATTGCTGTGCCGCCATGTTGAAAAAATGCTACGTGGCCGTGACCTCGTTATACAATAAACATATATATAATTATTATATGACTCAAATACAAATTATATATTAAATTGAGTCAATTAATATTTTCCGTTTTAAAAGAAATAATCGGTTTTAAAATTTGTTAAAGTTCTAATATGTTCATAGCTTAATATAATAACGTATGCATTCAATCTGTAGTCTTTGACGCTATTTGAATTTCGAATTCAGCTTCAAAAGCTCAGTTTTAAGTTGTCTAAGATTTCATGTTGGTAACACTGAAATTATACTCGAACTAGAATGTAAGTAGGTTTGATCATATTTGTAAAATATAGATTTGATTCCATTTGAAACTACGAAAAATATTTTTAAGATGAATGTTGTTTATGGATTAAATACAGGAGTGAAATTCAATCCCGCTTCTATAGTCAGTTTTTTTTTTATTAATCTTAATATCCCATTGCTGGGCAATCTCTCCTTTTTTATTTTTTTAGCTTGAACCTGTTACAATCCAAATTGGTAGGTAGGTATACAGGTTTCCTCACGATGTTCACTTAACCGACAAAAACGTGATAAAATTAAAATATTAACTAAGTAGATAAGTTTTATTTAAAAATCTTATTTATGCATGTCTTGGGTCTAAAGGTTTAAACCTTGCTCGATATCGTTATTTATACGTCAGAAAGTTCCCTAGCGATAATTTATAGAATTAGGCGTTACTTTGCGGAGATCCATAATACAAAAGTAATAATAAAATTATTTTGCTATAATCCGCGATGAATCCGCGTTTTCATCGCGGATTATAGCGAAATAATTTTATTATTACTTTCCCTAGCGATAATATCGTTAGGTCTTAGATAGGCTCTTTAAAGAAACTATATTCTACTGAAATATTCACATATCCCATTTCCGCTACATATAGGGTACCTACAAAAACAATTTTTTAACTAGTCACTAAATGAAAACGGAAATAAAAATCATTATGTAGGCAAATCAATATTTATTTATTAACAAATTATTTTAAGAAGAAAAATCACTTTATACTTAATATACTCTGTTAATATCTGGCAATAGATACGCAACAAAAATTCGAGACGTTTCTGCGATTTATAGGAACAACAAACATTTTAATATCACAATATATAAATAAATACAACCAGCAATTGCAATTTCATGTAATTATTAATCAATTTAAAGGCGTTAATCCGGACTTCTATAATACAAAATAACTATACCTTTGTAACGACAAAATAAGGCATATTCCTAAAAAAGTTAGAATGTGTTTTAGCATTTTAACTTAAAATAAACAAGCATAAAATAAAGATATGATTATGATATAAAGATCAATCTATTATCTATTTGTTAAGATTAAGATAACAAAAAGAAAAATATAAACAATAAAAGAAAAATTTAATAAATACGTCTTAAAATTTTTTGATATAATATTGCCCGCGAATTAAATAAAATCTATGAAAAAACTTATATAAAAAAAAAACAAATATTTTTCGCACAAATACAGTTCAAAATATTCTAATAGGAATCGTAAAAAATCTCTTAACCTACTTTAAACTTAATTATGCAAAACCAAATTTAAACTAATTAACATACTTGGTGGTAAATAAGTGTTATTATGAATTATCCAAACAAAAATTTTCGTTTTGTCTATGGTTTTCAGATTTTTCATCTGATTTCTTACATTACCAATACAGAAATATCAATTGAATGACTGATCTAACAATATATATAGCCTATTTATTATTAAGTAAAAAATTTTCAACATTAATATTAGAAAAATCAGACAATCATTATTCCTTCACACTACGTCACTTTAGCAATTATTTTTTTATATATACCTAAAATATACTAACGTTATCCTAAAACGCTTTCCAAAAAAAAAATGATAATTTAATTTTGGCTTATGTTACATTCATATATAATGCTTATACCTACATATTTAATGGAAATATGAAATAAGTTTTTCAGAATTTACGAAAAACATTACATGCTTGGTCAATACTCGTGTTTTAGACGTTATAGCACGTCTAAGTATTTTGTACGTTCTCGATACTTGGGAACTGCACAAGCATATAACTTTTTAATGTTTTTTTCTTTTTATAATATATATGAATCATTTAACATATAAATTAATATACAATATCACAAAGAGACAAGGTTGCTACAAATATTCGTTGTCTGATTGTATAAAATGGAAAGCAATTATTTGTCTATGGGAATATGACGTATATTATAATCGCTGGTTTTACTTCACTATCAATATAACAATTATTTTCTATATTTACTTGTACTTTTACTTGCACTACGATTTTTTTTATTAGATCGGATAAATCGGTCTTAAAACAATATAAACATAGCAACTGATAAGACAGATCTAATTTTTTTTAATTTGTACGAGAGAAAACATACTTAATTTTTATTTCAAAATATCAGTCAAAGTTTGACATATATAAAATATACATAAAAATATTAAAAAACTTTTCGTATATAAAAGTTAGTATAAATTTTAATGGTAACACTTTAAGTATATGTTAATGAAGAAAGATTAAGTTGTGTGTTAATTTAGGCAGTTTATTGTGCAAATTTATTGTAATGGCAATAAATATCCCAAGATTTTTTTTTAATTAGAAGAAAGTAATACACGTGTGTGGAAATAATACTTAGCCAGATATAAATTAATAATAAGATAAATTTAATTATTAAATAATACATTATATTTTAGATACTTACCTAGTACATAGAATGGGTCCTAAGGAAGGCGATGGCGTTCGTGGTACAGGTTATCCTAGTGCGAGCGCCACAGCACTCCTTTTTTATAAATTTGTAACTGTTTTTATATATATATATATATATATATATATATATATATATATATATATATATATATATATATATATATATATATATATATATATATATATATATATATATATATATATATATATATATATATATATATATATATATAGTAGTATAAGGAGCAACAACTTGTAATAGTTTATAAGATATAAAAGAATAAATAAATAAATAAATAAATACCTAGGTATGTTTCAATCGTTTAGAAACTGTTTGGTTGCTCAAACTTAGTATAACATGTTTTACAAAATATTGTTGTGGTAATGCGTGGGTATTTAGAGAATTTTTGTAATACAAAAACGAACCTTACGTGAATTTTCAAACTGAAACCACGTGATTTCTTAAGAGAGGGAGAGTTTATTAATAAAGCGGTTATCTCTAAGATAATATGGTTAGGCTAAGATATCTATGTGTAGAAATATTTGTGACATAGACTAAGGTGTAGACAGATCCTATTATATCGTAATTAAAGTTACTTAGTTAAGCTTTATCCTTATTTTAAGTTAAATCATTATACAGAATAAAAAATAAATAAATGGTAAATTTAGGAATTTTTACGATGTACCCAAAAAGACATCCTAAAGACTATTCTAAAGCATGAAATCAAAAATATTTTTAAACTAAAAAAAATATTTTGAAGTCACAACTTATGTTTTGTTTCTAAATTTCCAAATATTCCGCCGTATCTTATTCAGCCGAGTAGAATAGACCACCCTCATTTCTTACCAAGGTGTCTTAAGAGGCGACTAAGATGAGTTGATGTCAAGCAGACGGCCGGTGGTAAAATATCATAATCATATACAAAATCAATAATGCGATAAAGGCAGGAGAATCATGATGAGAATTTCCAAATATTAACGACATTCTTGTCTTTACTTGAATGAACAAAATTAATTGTGTATAGATTAAAAATGCTTAAATATTTATAAAACAAAAATATGAATAAGTCTAAGGATTTGAATATATTTGCATACCCAATAAGTACTTAAGTTTAACGTATTTTATACAAATCTTTAGCTGCCCATTAAATTAGAAAGTACATTTTGAAAGTTTGTTTGCTAGAAACAGGACACAGAAATTTCGAGTATAAAATAATGTGAAAGACAACTTTAGAATGACAGAAGCTAAAAAAATAATGATTTTAATAATAAACTAATAATACGCTGCAATAAGCTTTTGTCAAGCTTTATGTGTTAAATGATAGAGGAGTGAACTATGGTTATTCCTTAGACAAAACAACGTATAGTAAATCTATTGTATCTTTGGATGGTTTGTTAATGACTAACTTAATGGACTAGAAGTTGTACTAGCATCATCAGTAATGTCTGTGGTAATATTTTGTGTTAATGTTGGCACTGTGGTTGTATCTGTGTTAGTTGTTGCAGTGTTACCTGTAATAAAAAAAAAATTGTTCGCTATTCATTGAGACAACACAAAATCTGTATTGATAGACATAATTTCACATACGATTTAAAAAAATATATCCATAGTATTATTTTATCTTGATTATCTGTCACATTTAGAGTTAAAATTTTTTTAACGTTTTAAAAATATGATGATTCATTAGTTGTCAAGTACCTACGTATTATTTTATTAACAAATAGGTTATAAAGTAATTTAAAAAAATGCTTCATGGTTATGTTCACATGCAGCCCAAGAACGATATATTATTAACCATAATGTACATATTTAACAGTCACACACACACATTGGCACACGCACACGCACACGCACACACACACACACACACACACACACACACACTCACCATTAGTATAAGTTCTTTAGGGACAAACGACCGAGTGTGTGATTTACCCACATATTTGTAAAAAAATCGAATCAGTCTAGAGATGAATGTTAAAGAGTAGAATGTTTTTAAATCGATTATTTAATTAATTAATTCCTTTTTTCTCACTCTTCTTTTTGATTTCTTAAAATACAAGTAAAAAGTTACTTGTAAAGATTAGATATGCATTGTTGGATGAAACCAATATAGCCAAACTACACATTTTAATCAAATTTCACAATTATCGCATCTGTTATTATTTATTGGCAGTTGCCCACTTTAAATAGCCTTTATTCCAATTATTCATATTAAAAAATGCCACAAAAAGTCAGAAAAAAACGATTATTAATAATCGATTATTGGATACAAATTAATCGATTTAAAAAAAATCGATTTTTGTAAAGGGAAAAAATTCGATTATTTATTAATCGATTTTTTCAATTCCAAGTCACATCCTTACATCGGTCACATGACTTGATGATCCCTTCTCGATTTTATTATCGTTTAAATTGGACTCACTCGATACGTAGTTCTTGAACCATTCGCCGATACCCGCAGCGTAGTTCTTTATACAGCCGATTCGAAGAGTCGCGCCGTCCACTATCTTCTGCAGAACTTGAGACATCGGCATCAGCTGCTCCTTGTGTTGTAACGCGAACTTTTTAAACTGTTAACAAAAGTTTAATTTATCTTATGTACGGAAGTTACAATTACTAGTTACAGTTACTTATCGGAATTCCGTAGTATAGAAGTTACTATAGAATTATTTTGCTGTAATTCGCGTTTGTTAAGAGAATATATGTAATAGCGCTTTTGTGGAGTGTTGGTGTTGGCTGTTGGTGTTGTTGTTGGTGTTGGTGCTGTTGGTGTAGTGTGATTTCTCTTAACAAACGGGGATTACAGCAAAATAATTGTATAGTAACTTCTATACTACGGAATTCTATAAATTATCACATGTACGCCTTTGTATACAAACATGAGAAAAATACGAAAATAATGACGATACAAATTGGCCCTACCCTTAAAAGTTATCCAGCACCCTTATCCAGTGTTTGAATTGTCGTACATTGAATATACTGTAATCAGAATTCTGATTGACTCCATATAAGAAAGTCTGTCTGCCACATTTTCGAGGCTAACCCGCTGGATCAATATTGATAAAATTTGGTACACTAAAAGCTTATATAAACTCAGGTAACATATAAATTAAATTTTTGATTAATTCTTGAGGGTAATTAAAGCTTAACTTGTGCAGTTGTGCAACTGACAATATTATATAGGTTTTCTTTTAATCATGTCTCTTTAGTACATAATGTATTATTATTAACTTTTTTTTGTTTTTGTTGTACAATAAAGAATATTTGATTTGATTTGATTTGAACTTGGTATGATCGATTTCTCGGGGAAAGGGTAAAGAGTTTTTTTAATTTATGGCCTTTATGGATTTATCAAATTTATAGATGGAGGGACGAGAATGATTTGACCAAAATTGTGTTAATTATGACGGATATGTGACAAGATGGAAGCCAAAAAAGAGATTATATATCGTGTGAATAAAAGAAGTAACGCCTGCGTTAATAATAGGAAAAGGGAAAAACATGTGGTGAGACTACACTTAGAGGGGGATAAGTCAGGAGAATAATGATAAAGTTAAAGCACTTACCCTATCCAATTCTTCAGTAGTCGTAATTGCCCCAAACGCACTATTAACGGTGTTTGGAAACATGAAGGAGTCCATATTCATGAATCTTGCGTATACGCGATCGAAATTCTCTATCAGGAAGTCCTGAGCGACCCTCGTGCCCACCGGTGGCTCCACGGACCACACTGTGATTGCGTACTGATTGGGCAAGTCCGTTATACTTTTCTCAAGTAATCTGTTAATATAAAAGTAATTTACTAAAATTTAGGTTGGAGGAGTAAAAAATGGCTGACCCGTATGACTGGCCCGTTGGAGCAGTGGGTAGTGACCCTGCCTTCAGCTCCGAGGGTCAATTTCGATTCCCGCCGAGGGCCAACATTTTTCTATAAATGAATTGATGGTCTTTGAGCCAGGGTGTATATTTGTATTTAAAAAATATATAAGTATATATTCACCAGTTGTCTGTCCATAACACAAGTATTAAGTTTCTTACTTTGGGGACGGACGACCGTGTGTGTAAGTGTACCATATATATATTTATTTATTTATTATCGTTTGGAATACTTTAGCCGATTTATTGAGTCAGTAGTTTGGGTCGAGGTTGTCTCAGAGCTGTCGTGTATCATTATGATTTTTGTCATGTGTCAAACGAATATAAGTATATATTCACCAGTTGTCTGTCCATAACACAAGTATTAAGTTACTTTGGGGACGGACGACCGTGTGTGTAAGTGTCGCATATATTTGAAAAAAAAAGTACACCAATAAATAAATAAATAAATATATAAATATATGGGACACTTACACACACGGTCGTCCGTCCCCAAAGTAAGTAACTTAATACTTGTGTTATGGACAGACAACTGGTGAATATATACTTATATATTTTTTAAATACATACTTAAATACAAATATACACCCAGGCTCAAAGACCAACAAATTCATTTATTGAAAATGTTGGCCCTCGGCGGTAATCGAACCCGAGACCCGTGGTGCCGAAGGCAGGGTCACTACCCACTGCGCCAACGAGCCAGCCAATACCTCGCTTTGCGTCGTTTCGTTTTGTGTTTTTTCGAATTTGCGTTGCTGCTTAATTAGTACTAATATTCTCTGTACGTCGTTAGATTTTCGAAGTTGCGTTGTTCGTTCGAGTCTTTATTTTTTTTTATTTTCTATTTTTTTATGACAGATGGCAACACTTTTGTTTATAATTACGCCATGCTAACAAAACTAAGGGATTCCCTTTCTAAATAAAGATCAACGCAATTTTAATACAGTTTTATTTTCACTTTGTTTTTCTAATTTTAGAGTTCAGTTTCATTTACGAAATGTCTTGTAATATAATGTGTTGTGCTTTTTTAAAAGAGAATAATAGATTTATATTAATTTTTACGCGTTGTTTCTGGTTACAGACTGGCCCGTTGGAGCAGTGGGTAGTGACCCTGCCTTCAGCTCCACGGGTCGCGGGTTCGATTCCCGCCGAGGGCAAACATTTTCTATAAATGAATTTGTTGGTCTTTGAGCCTGGGTGTATATTTGTATTTAAGTATGTATTTAAAAATATATAAGTATATATTCCCCAGTTGTCTGTCCATAACACAAGTATTAAGTTACTTACTTTGGAGACGGACGACCGTGTGTGTAATTGTCCCATATATTTATTTATTTATTTATTTACAAAAAGGTACTATGTCATAAACATATAACTTTATTCTTCGGATAGGGCGATGAGCTTAAAATAATACTTACAAAGTGATCAAAGATTCCTCTCGTGTAGATGGCAGGTTGCCGGCGATCATCTGCTTGACGCTGGGGTCAGTGTTGCTTTGATACAAGTCCCAGACGAGGTCGAATTCCCGTCGCCCGCCATATTTAAGCGCCATGTTGATCACAAGGGACCGGAGGAAGTTCGGGATTCTAGAAAGAAGTGGGATTTGTTGCATTTCAAAATGGCGGCCACTGACAATCGTTCGGGGTCACAGATTCAAACCAAAGCTGATTACCCATTTTATGACGTCAAAACTAGGTCATTGTAAATAAATTTGTTGGCTTTGGTGTTTTAAAATTGGTATAAATCAAAAAATTGGCAGTTGGATCACATATTTGAACCGAGGTGTCGTAAAAGGCTAATAAGGTAAGTCGACCCGCCGTATGGTATCCGGCTGAGTAAATAGATTACCCTCATTTCTTACCGAGGTGTCGTAAAAGGCGACTAAGGTAAGTTGACCCACCGTGTGGTATACGGTTAAGTAGAATAGACCACCATCTTTCTTACCGAGGTATCGTAAAATACGACTAAGGTAAGTTGATGTCAGGCAGGCGGCCGGTCGTAAAATACGTAGCCAAATCATGTGACAACATGTTATGCGGACCCCACTTAGAGTGGGATAAGGGCAGGAAGATGATGATGATGTGTAATATGATTTATATATATACAAATCTTAATTTGAACCTTCTGTAAACTGGTCTAGTATGGATTATGTATTATAAGTTTTGATATTACTAAGTTAACTGTTAAGTTAATAACTAAGTTAAGTGTAGAAAAAGTACTTACGAGCTGGCATTATGGTTGGATTTATCTATCAGTTTCTCGAATTCCTCTTTAGCCCACTTCAAGCACCTGGGAGATTCGACTAAGCACTCCCATATGACTAAATTCTCCATTAGGAGCGCCTCGTTATCGTCTTTCGGTTCTTTGAGACCGTAATCGACTTTCTCGAGCTGCTTCTTCAATATAAGTCTCATATAATCCTGAAATGTGTTAATTATATATATATATATTTTTTTTTTGAGTAGAATAAACCATCCTCTGTCTTACTGTAAGTAGCGGCCTGTTACTATCCCACTGCTGAGAATAGGCCTCTTCTAGAGAAGGATTGGAGCTAAGACCTACCACGCTGCTCCAATGCGCATTGGTAGGTTACACATATCTCCAGAATTCTCTAGAGATATGCAGGTTTCCTCACGATGTTTTCCTTCACCGAAAAGCGTGTGATAAATTGCAATTATCAATTAGACACATAAGTTTTAATAGAAAAACTCATTGGTGTCTGCCCGGGTTTGATCCCGTGACCTCCTCGAAAGAGTCGCACGGTGTTACCGCTAGGCTACCACAGTTCTGTTTTACTGAGGTGTCGTAAAATACGAAGATGTAAATTTTACGTCAGGTAGGCGGCCGTCTGAAGACTAAAGTCTTCGAACAGTGCGTGTTGCCAGTGATGACCTATGGCTCTGAAACTTGGTCGCTGACTATGGGCCTCATAAGAAAGCTCAAGAGTCGCTCAACGGGCGATGGAGCGAGCTATGCTCGGAGTATCTCTACGTGATCAAATTAGAAATGAGGAGATCCGTAGAAGAACCAAAGTGACGGACATAGCTCAACGGGTCGCGAAGCTGAAGTGGCAGTGGGCGGGGCACAATTAAGATCTGGACATATTCCATTAAGAAAATTTGGATATCTTATGAAAAAAGTAGACTCACCCAACTGTTTATCGTGTGGAGTATGTGAAGATATCCAACATTTTTTAATGGAATGTGTTCAAAATGGTCAGATGAGAGTGCGAACCTTTGATAAGCTTGCTGTTAATTATATGGATATTGGCTTTATAAATAGCATTTTAGCTGATCCCAATTCTGATCGAGCTAAAATGCTATATATTTTTGCTATCAATAGTTTAAGATATAAATAATAATAATTTATGTAATAAGAAATTTTTGTATAGAATTAAGTAAAAGGGTACTATAGGGCTGACATGTACAAATGTATAAAAGTCCTTAAAAATAAAGATTAAAAAAAAAAAATATTTCGAAGAACCTATGGACGTTGGGGTCTCAAGGTGCTAGAGTGGCGACCCCGCACCGGAAAACGCAGTGTAGGCAGACCCCCACCAGATGTACAGACGACCTCAAAAAGGTCGCGGGGAGCCGCTGGATCCAGGCGGCACAAGGTCGTGTGGCGTGAGACCTATGTCCAACAGTGGACGGCTATTGGTTGATAAGAGAGAGAGAGAAGCGGCCGATCGTAAAATACGTAACTATATCATGTGACAACATGTTATATTTATTTATTTATTTTTATTATTACAAGTTATTTTTTGATAACATGGAACATACTTAAAATTATAAACATATTTATCTAAACTATTTTTGGTTATCTTAGGTAGAATTACGCTGACCTCTGTACTAGTAACAACTGTATCACAGTAGGTCAGCCATCCTAAAAAAACCAAATTAAACACTGTGCAAATTGTTGATGAAATGTGGGTAGACAAAAATCTTGATTACTCGTCACTTAGTACGAGTGATATATCGAATTATATCTACCCACATTCCATTCGTACATTTCATTTAATTCATACAGTATAGGCAAAAAATTTAGAATAAGTTAAATTTTAAACAATTATAAGTTAACAATTTTAAATACCACTATGAAATACTCTAAAATATAGTTGCTAAATAAGAAATGAAATAGAAATTTAATATAGCATATCATATCGTTATAATATATTGTGCAGACACCACTTAGAGTGCGATAAGGGCAGGAAGTCAAAGATGACCTACCTGGAAATATATGTATCCAGAAGTTGCCCTCAAGTTTTCTTTCAAGAAATATATATTGTCCAATAGTGGGTCCCAAACGGTCCTTGAATCCTCTCCATTAATGACACAAGTCGTAAGTCCTAACGCGTAACTGTAGTTAAGGTGACCAGCTTTAGCTAAGTTAAACGCGTCGTCAATTAACTGGGCTTTCGTTATTGGGTTGTTTATGGCATTCGTTTTAACAGCATGTATCAGGAGGTCCCAGTTTCTTTGATCGTAGTTCACTCGGTAATAGCCTTGAACAAACATTTTACCATAGACACAAAGCAATTGTAGATTTTAAATTTCGCGATTCATACTAATCTTTAATATTTAAATGAGTTATTCTTGTATATATATATATATATTTTCCGAATCTCGGAAACGGCTCCAACGATTTTCCTAAAATTCAGTATGTATGAGGTTTTGGGGGAGAAAAATTGATCTAGCTAGGTTTTATGTAAAAAAAATATTGTTTTATCTCTGTTTTTGGGTATTAAAAACACTAACATTTATATTGAATTGAATTTTCGTTATTAACTGTCAAGTCGACCTAGCTTATTCGGGTAACGGGCAGACTCGAGAAATGTGAATGCCAAGGATCGATCCCAACTAGATAATTGTTTTTTTTTTAAGTTTTTTTTTTGTAAAAAATTACCGAGGGAAGCTCGGTCACCCAGATATTTATTATATAATGTACGATTCCGAATCAATGTTTAAAAAATCCCTTCTAAAACTTTTAAATAAAACCTGAAGTTTACATAATTTGTGTTATTGTCACTAGTTTTTGCTTTTTGTTATTTTTATTTATCTATACCTTGGTATAGATGTTTGTTATTATTGTAAATGTTGTAGACATCTTTAATTAATATAGCATTTAGTTTCTATTTTTTAATGTATTATATAACTTTTGGAGACGTATTTAATGTATATATTGTGGATAAAAAATATAAATAAAAAAAAATTGTTTACTTTGTGTCCAATTCTATAAAATTATTGGATTCAAATTAAACACATTATCAGTGCGATTATTAGGCGATATATTTAAGTGAAAGTTGGAGAAATACAAAAGAACTTCTCACCAATGGCTTCGACGTTCACGTATAAAGCCTGAGTAGAGTTAACGGGCAGTTTAACGCTAACCGATTTCTGATTGAGCCAAAGTTTCGGTTTTGTACTCCAGTTACCAGAAGGACTGTCTGTTGTGGTGTAGCTTATGGGAATGCGCCATAATTGATCTTTGTTTTTAGAAGCACCTAAACTTGTGAACAATACCTGAAATAGGTAATTGTACTCTTTAAAGTAAGTAGCGGCCTGTTACTAACCCACTGCTGAGAATAGGCCTCTTCTCTTCGTTTTTGGAAAGGTTTGGAGCTAAGACCTACCACGCTCCAATGCGGATTGGTAGATTACACATATCTCCAGAATTCTCTAGAGATATGCAGGTTTCCTCACGATGTTTTCCTTCACCGAAAAGCGTGTGATAAATTGCAATTATCAATTAGACACATAAGTTTTAATAGAAAACTCATTGGTGTCTGGCCGAGTTTGAACCTGTGGTCTATTGTACTCTTTATATTAATGTAATTTTTTTTTTCTTTTGTTTTTTTTTAAATATATGCGACACTTACACACACGGTCGTCCGTCCCCAAAGTAAGTAACTTAATACTTGTGTTATGGACAGACAACTGGTGAATATATACTTATATATTTTTTAAATACATACTTAAATACAAATATACACCCAGGCTCGAAGACCAACAATTTCATTTAAAGAAAATGTTTGCCCTTGGCGCGTATCGAACCCCGCGACCCGCTGAGCGGAAGGCAAGGTCACTACCCACTGCTCCAACGGGCCAGTCAGTAATGGAAGGAAAATGCGGAAGTTGTAGCATAGAGAGAAGTTATCTGTGGCGAGGTGTGGTGATGGGCGAAGAGGAGTAGCGCCATTTCAGTAAAAACTATTTTAAATTTTTTCAATATCCGCACATTTACCTCATAGCAATATTCAATAAGACATAATGGAAGTAAGCAAAATAATATTTAAAAAAATATTTTTTTTTTATTAGCATTGATCTAAGAGGGAAAAGAGGAGGGATGAAAATCATGTGACCAAAAGAGTTTTAAATATGAATGTGGATGGATGTATGGCTAGGGGGAGGCCGAAATAATGATGGATGGATTGTGTGAATAAATGATATGCATGTTAGAGGAGTGGCACCAGAGTTGACGTATGATAGAGGAGAATGGAAGAACAAGACATATTGTGCCGGCCCCACTTAAAGTGGGAAAAGGGAATAACGATGATGATGACCTAATTTAAGAAGAAGACATATTGTACCGACCCCGCTTAGAGTGGGATAAGGGAATAACGATGATGATGATCTAATTTAAGAAGAAGACATATTGTGCCGACCCCACTTAAAGTGGGATAAGGGAAAAATGATGATGTTTCTTACCGAGGTGTCGTAAAAGGCGACTAAGGTAAGTCGACCCGCTATGTGGTGTCCGACTGAGTAGAAATCTCGAACCTCATTTCTTACCGAGGTGTCGTAAAATACGACCAAGGTAAGTTGACGTCAGGCAGGCGGCCGGTCGCAAAAACGCAGCCAAATCATGTGACAGCACATTTATAACATGTTGTGCCGACCCCACTTAGAGTGGGATAAGGGTAGGAGAATTCTTAAGAAATATAGTTTGATACCGTTTTCCTAAAGATACTTTTTCTCAGAATAACTTTATTACATTTCACACAAACACGCTCAATGTTTGTGTGAAATGGAAGAAGAAGATATATTGTGCTGACCCCACTTAGAGTGGGATAAGGGAATAATGACGATGATGATCTAATGGAAGAAGAAGACATATTGTGTCGACCCCACTTAGAGTGGGATAAGGGAATAATGACGATGTTGATCTCTTCCCTCTTAAGGGGAGGTCTCACCTGTTGGAAAGTGACGTAGCCCGTATCATAGTTCCTGTAGACATAAACCACGGGATATCCTGGCTGCCGGGTCCATGTGTTCATGAAATCAGTCACTGATAAGTCCTTGAGAGTGGAATCATCACGTATTGCGTCGGACATTGCATTCCAAAGATCATTCTCTTCAGCATTTTGATACTTCCTAAAAGAAAACAATAAGGTTCATCATCATTTTCTCTAATCCCACTCAAAGTGGGGTCGGCACATGTTATAAACAAGTTGTCACGTGATTTGGCTACGTATTAGAAGATCGGCCGCCTGCCTGATCAACTTACTTTAGTCGTAGTTTAAATCAAATCATTTATTCACATACATCACTTTCATAAGCAATTTAATCTTAAGATATAAAATAACAAAATAGTAAACAATAAAGTTAAAAAATTTATAGAAAACTAAAATTGAAAAAAAGGGGAGGGGGAAGAATATTTGAAACATAATTATAAAGACACGTGTCCTGCCCTTATTAATGCATGGAAGTGTATTGCAAAACGGCATGTCACTCAGCTTTTGCTAAGGCTTTTACGACACCTCGGTAATAAATGAGGGTGGTACTATTCTACTCAGCCGGATACCACACGGCATCTGTACTTGATCTCAAATAAAGAAAAAATCATGTACTTACCACCTATTCAAATATATCACCAAGCCTTTATGGAAAAGGTCATAGGTTATAGTGTGGTTGAGCATTCGGATAAGATTTGCGCCTTTCGTGTAAGATATTTCGTCGAATTTCTGCGATATTTCCGAAGCGTCCACCACTTTTCTGGACACCGGCGAAGTGTTTTTGAGTGCGTCGGATCTCAGTAAATTCATTTTGTCCTTGGACAAAGATTCTAGCATGTTCCATTCAGGAGCTATCTGTTGATTTGAGAGAGGTCTATTCAAACTGGAAAGCTGTGATGGCCTAGCGGTGCGACCATGTGAATCTCTAGAGACGATCATGGGTTCAAACCCGGGCAGACACCAATGAGGTTTTTCTATTAAAACTTATGTGTCTAATTGATAATTGCAATTTATCACACGCTTTTCCGTGAAGGAAAACATCGTGAGGAAACCTGCATATCTCTAGAGAATACTGGAGATATGTGTAACCTACCAATCCGCATTGGAGCAGCGTGGTAGATCTTAGCTCCAATCCTTCTCTCCAATAACGGAGAGAAGAGGCCTATGCCCAGCAGTGGGATAGTAACAGGCCGCTACTTACTTTTTTTACATTACTATTCAAACTAAATGGTATTTTCTCAAGAACTACTGGACCGATTTCAAAAATTCTCTGTGAAAGAGTCCATTTGTCGAGGAAGGCTATATAACATCACGCTAAGATGAGTAAGAGATGAGCAGCAATAAAAAATAGTATGCAAACGGCATATTTTAAAGTATTCCTTGCGCTGAGTGATTTTTTATCAAAAATCATGTATTACAATATTATTACTCTAAATTTAATGTCTCTAGCCATTAGAAATCAAGTCAGAAATCGCTAGTTAGCGATAAGGCCGCCTAATTGTATCATTTTCTTTACAGTGTATATTGTGATTTTATGTGGTGCAATAAAGAATATTCTCTTCTATTCTATTCTAAAAAATCATGTATTAAAAAATTGTTCCCCTCTATAAGTTCTAAATAAAAGTCCGCGACAGCATATGTCTAGCTTTTAAGGTTAACCCACTTTAACCATATTTATGTATCAAAATACTATATTACGGTTTTAATCTTTCCACGCGGGCGGAGCCGCCATTATTTCTAGTAAGTAATAACAGGCTTTTATAGAATTAGGCGTTACTTTCCGGAGATCCATATTACAAAAGTAATAATAAAATTATTTTGCTATAATCCGCGATGAAGTAAAATAGAAAATATATATAATGCTAAATGTAAGTGGACAATCGGTTATCATACCTGATACATGCAGGATTTGCGATTTTGGTCGTGGACTCTATCTCTTGATGATGCTTCGGTTGCGGGGCGAAACGATCGTTGAGTTTGTGATAGTGAACGTATGTAGTGCATGTGTATTGTGGTGGCGGTGGTGGAGGTTTGTGCATGTGTTTTTACGAATCTTGCATGTATCTAATAACCGATTGTCCACTCTACATTTAGCATTATATATATTTTCTATTTTACTTCATCGCGGATTATAGCAAAATAATTTTATTATTACTTTTGTAATAAAAGGCTCTTTGTATCCTTCTTTTTATAGTTACTTTAAATCGCTGTAATGACAAGCAATTGATTAATAAAGTATAAACTCACGTAATTAACTCCAATATACTCCATGTAGGTGGCGAATCCTTCATTGAGCCAGAGGTCCGTCCACCACTTCATGGTGACGTAGTTCCCGAACCACTGGTGGGCGAGCTCGTGGGCGACATCTATCGCCACATTTTGTTTTTCACGAGGCAAACCCTCTTTCTCATCGTATAGGAGCGAGGTCTCTCTGAAATTTTTATATTAATAAAAAAAGTAATAATTTATAGAATTAGGCGTTACTTTGCGGAGGTCCATAATACAAAAGTAATGAGAATATTATTTTGCTATAATCCGCGATAAAAGAAAATATATGTAATGCTAAATGTAGAGTGTACTATTCGTTCTCATACCTGATACATGCAGAATTTGTAAGAACTCATGCACTACCCGACACCGATGGCACAACAATACACAAGCACTGCACACATTCACCACCACAATCTCAACAATTGTTTCGCCCCGTAACCGAAACATCGTCAGGAGATAGACTCCACGACAAAATCGCAAAGCACGACAAAATTTTCTTTTATCACGGATTATAGCAAAATAATATTCTCATTACTTTTGAAAAAAAGTAATAGTAACGACCCGTTAACCCGTATAAAAATATCGATATCTGGGATCTCTTGAGAAGAATGGAGGGCAAACAATTTGCCTAGTAATGGAATAGTAACCGGTCAAGCAGCATCTTTAAAACATGTTATTGGATGATTTAAGTAGCGGCCGTTACTATCCCACTGATGAGAATAGGCCTCTTCTCTCCGTTTTTGGAGAGAAGGTTTGGAACTAAGACCACGCTGCTCTAATGCGGATTGGTAGGTTACACATATCCCGAGAATTATCTAGAGATATGCAGGTTTCTTCACGATGTTTTCCTTCACCGAAAAGCGTGTTATAAATTGCAATTATCCATTAGACACATAAGTTTTAATAGAAACTCATTGGTGCCTGTCAGGGGTTTGAACCCGTAACCTTCTCGAAAGAGTAGCACGGTGTTATCTTGCTTACTAGATAGAAAAGTAAAGTAACGTCCTTTTACTATCCCACTGCTTAGCATAGGCCTCCTCTCTCCCTTTTGGAGAGAAGTATTGGAGCTAAGACCTACCACGCTGCTCTAATGCGGATTGGTAGGTTACACATATCTCCAGAATTCTCTAGAGATATGCAGGTTACCTCACGATCTTTCCATCACCGTGTGCGTGTGATAAATTGCATTTATCAATTACACACATAAGTTTTTATAGAAAAAGTCATTGGTGCCTGCCCGGGGGTTGAACCCATGCGCAGGCACCAATAAATATTAATAAATTGATGGATAATTTCCAAGAATCGCTTGATGGTAAACATTTATCATCGCCCAAGACATCTAAAGCAGTTGATAACTTTTTGTTCGTTGTAAAAGTCATCGTAAAAATCACAACATACTACAATATAAGTTGTTTTTGTTAAATTTAATTGTTTATTTCAATCTAGACTAGTTTTGACCCGGGACTTCGTTTGAGTGGACTGTTGTCGCGTGGTAGGTTGACAATGTAATCATATTCCTATAGAATAAACAGGATTTCTATAGCCCTTATGTTATTGCGGCGTATAAGTAATAATTGTGCCAAATTTCATCGATACTGGTTCACCGGATTCCCCGTGAAAGGGTAACAAACATACTTCCATACTCACAAAATTCCGCATTTATAATATTAGTACGATTCGGAAATAGATTTTTAAAGAGTAAACAATACTAATAATATATACACTCACCTGAAAGTAATCAAACCCCAGTTTTCCATAGCACCGTTCGAGAAATCGGGAATAGCCACAAAATCGATTTTATCCAACGCATAGGGCAACCCGAAGACGTTTTCGTAAAACGATAGCAGTTTCGGTATAATCGATAGAGCAAATTGAGCATTCTTGATGAACGAGGGTCTAGCCCAGACCCTGATGGGCTTTGTGATGTTGTCCTTGCTCAGGTAACTGGATTCCAGGTGTTTGAATTCAGACAAGACATAAGCAACTAGGTAAGTGGACATTTTAACAGATGTAGCGAAATGGGTCCACTGCCATCCGGGTCGAGATTCGCTGAAAATTTTATATGCCCATAATATAATTTTAATTTATGTACATAAAAGTATAAAACGATAGGTGATGTATATAATAGACAAAGTAGGAACCGATATAAGCTTGCAGTTCCTGCTTTGCGCCTTGCAAAAGTATGTAAATTGTTTGTGGGTTTGAGGTTTTAGATATCTTTATTTCTCATTAAGATAAACATTATTCACTTACATGAATAACATGACAATAACTTAAAACTAAACTCACTGGGCATTAAAGTAATTATTGTCTGCAATTACCCACATTTCATTAAACTTATTTGAAAATAAAAACATAGATACAAAACGCAACGGGTTCTGGTATAAGATTATATAATAAAATTCCGCCATAAATTTTAGCTTCGGCATTAAAAGAGTTTAAAAACACTTTCGAAAAGAGGCTGATAATTAAAGCCTACTACACTTTTGAGGATTACTTAGATAATAAGAATGTGTGGATATAGCTCTATTCGAATCTGTACAAGACAGTAATGACTAAATTTAACTAGTATTATGAATTCTACTTTTAAAAGAGCAAGAGGCGAGTTTCTTGCTGGCTCTTCTCGTTAGGAATAGCTTTCCGAACCTGACGATCAGAATTGACGATTCGAAAGCACTTGTTTACAAGTTTACTTGAATAAAGAATATTTTGAATTTGAATTTTGAATATATGCCCCGAGTGAGACCCGCCATTGTTTAGTTTTCGCACGCGTTTGATATCATATTCCGATAAATCTTAAGATATTCATTTGTACAACACGGTGAAAGCTGTGATAGCCATATTATAAGACCATATGCCACTCACAAGGCACTAATGAGTTTTCCATTTAAAACTTATGTGCTTAATTGATATTTGTAATTAACTATTCCACTGCGGGAGCTCTTTTCTCTATATTTGCAAAGAAGGGTTGGCGCTTAGACAAAACCACGCTGCTTCAATGCAAATTTCCTTTACCGAAAATCGTGTGATTGTATAGATCAATTAGGCACATAAGTAAAAAAATAAATAGATTATCTATCATTATCATTGGTCTATAGTTTAAACCCATGACTCGAAAGTAGGTACACAGATTCTCACCATTAAGCTATTACAACTTGCTCGGTACTATCGGCAAGGGTTTTGATCTTTAATATTGAAATAAGTTAATCTTGTATGTATATATATATTTTCGGAATCTCGGAAACGGCTCCATCGATTTTACTGAAATTCAGCATGTAGGGGGTTTTGGGGGAGAAAAATCGATCTAGATAAGTTTTATCTTAAAAAAATCTCGTTTTATCCCTGATTTCGAGTTCGACAATTTTTTTGAAATTTACGTTGAATACAATCACAATTTTTCGCTGTCAAACGTAAAGTCATGGTAGTTCATTTGGGAAATGGGCGGTCTAGAGAAAATACCTAGGATCGAGCCCCACCTGCCCTATTACTTTTTCATTTTTCTTTTCAATTTTTTTAAATTTTTTTTTTACATAATTTTAAAAATTACCAAGCAAAACTCGGTCACTCAGTTATTATATTTTAAGTACTTTAATATATTTTAAGTGCTACATACACACGGTGAGTTTGCATTAAATGACTGAAATTGATAAGTTCAAGTGGCGTACTCAATAAAGCATTGTTAAACGCAATCGTTATCTCAGATGATTTTGCATTCTGAGAATCTTTTCCATTGATTAAATAAAGGCTTGCTTTATTGACCGAAATTACAATGTGACCAATATGTTACTCATAAATTATAGAATTAATATGTACTTTGCAGAAGTCCTTAATACAAAAGTAATGAAAATATTACTTTAGTATAATATTAGAGAAAATAAAATGTAATAATTTCACTCTAAGTGGGGTCGGCACAACATGTTATAAACATGTTGTCACATGATTTGGCTGGGTTTTTACGACCGGCCGCCTGCCTAACGTCGACTTACCTCAGTCGTATTTTAAGACACCTCGGTAAGAAAGAGGGTGGTCTATTCTACTAAACCGGATACCACACGGTGGGTCGACTTACCTCAGTCGCCTTTTACGACACCTCGGAGTAGAATAGTAACACCCTCATTTCTTACCGAGGTGTCGTAAAAGGCGACTGAGGTAAGTCGACCCGCCGTGTGGCTACCGGCTGAGTAGAATAGACCAACCTCATTTCTTACCGAGTTGTCGTAAAAGGCGACTAATGTAAGTTGGCCCACCGTGTGGTATCCGGTTAAGTAGAATAGACAACGCTCTTTCTTACCGCGGTGTCGTAAAATGCGACTAAGGTAAGTTGACCCACCGTGTAGTATCCGGTTCAGTTATATTGACCACACTCTTTCTTACCGAGGTGTCGTAAAAGGCGACTAATGTAAGTTGACCCACCGTGTGGTATACGGTTAAGTAAGATAGACCACCCTCTTTCTTACCGAGGAGTCGTAAAATACGACTTAGGTAAGCCAATGTCAGGCAGGTAAAATAGGCCAAATCATGTGACAACATGTTTATAACATGTTGTGCCGATCCCACTTAGAGTGGGATAACGGCAGGAAGTTGATGACTGGTCAACTTTTTAATAACTTTCGATGATGAATATAAAATAAATAAAGTTCTTAATACTTACATAGGTTCTTGAGAAGCCACCTTCATGTTGGATAGAACTGTGATATTTTCTCTATGGCCAATGCTTATCTCAAACTTGGCTTTGAAAGCGGGTTCATCAAAACATGGGAAAGCTGCTCTTGCCGAGGTAGGTTCAAACTGAGTCACTCCAACATACCTTTGAAAGGTAAAAAGAATTTCAAAATCTTTTAAATATAATCTAATCAATAATAAGTTTTGTCCATGTGTTACACTTCTTCCTACCCTTATCCCACCTAAGTGGGGTCGGCACAACATGTTATAAACATATTGTCACATGATTTGGTTACGTATTTTACGATCGGCGGCCTGCCTGAGATCAAATTACCTTGGTCGTATTTTACGACACCTCGGTAAGAAATGAGGGTGGTACTATTCTATTCAGCCGGATTCGACACAGCATTTTGTCCATGTGTTACACATTTTCGGGAAAACCTCTCTTTTATATACTGGTTCATACAGGATAATAAAATTACTCTTTCCTTCCAGAAAAGGAGTAGAAATCAAAGTACACAATCAAAGGTATTTTAAAATTTAAGTTGACACTAATAAAGTCTATGTACAAACTCCACAATACTAAGTTGATGCTAAAAAAAACATGGGTATAAGCCCCTCAGTACTGAATCAAATCTATTATAATAAAATTATTATGCTATAATCCACTATAAAGTAATATATATATATATATATATATATATATATATATATATATATATATATATATATATATATATAATACGAAATGTAGAGTGGACAATCCGTTTTCATACCTGATACATGCAGGAGTCATATGCACAAATCTCCACCACTCCCACCACAATATACAAGCACTACACACATTCATTATCACAAACTCAACAATTGTTTCGCCCCGCAACCGAAGCATCATCAGGAGATAAACTCCTCCAGTTTTGCAATATATATATTTTCTATTTTACTTCATTGTGGATTATGGCAAAATAATTTTAATATTACTCTTGTAATGAAAAAATTAGCAAAACTGTTTAATCCATTCAAGCATGAAGCAATGGAATCTATCTATCTAATTTTGGGGACGCCTGTCGGTGCAGGGCGGGTGGTCAGCTCCTATTAAGCAATGGAATAGTCAGGGGCTGATCTTGTACTGACAAAATTCCCAAGCTAAGATAGACGATGTAATGACCAAGAGAAATAGACATTTGTTTTTAAAACATATATATAGTTAAGAAACTCACTTTTCCTCATTGCCTTCCATATACATGCTTTTGTAGAAACCAGTTAATGAATTCAAAATATCTCCCCCAAAGGATATCTGCAGCGTGTAATTTACATTTGGAATCAAAGGCGAGTTCAGATGGAGTATTAATCTATCACCTGTACTAAACTCTGTATGAGTGATCTTAATGTATCTCACATTACTATGTGCTACATCTGTAATAAAAAATGTCGGTGCACTTTCTATGGGTGTATTTGTCGTTGACTCAGTATAATCAGAGGTACTGACTGTTTCGTTGTCCACGAATAAATCACTAGATTCCGTTGTAATGTTTTCAATATTCCGTTTCTTTCTCGACAACAGTCTGGTTGTCTCTGGCAACTGTATAGTATCAAACTTTTCATAAATCTGTTCGGTTAATGTGACTATCGGATTAATAGTTATGTTTTTAGAGTGTAGAATTATTTCCTTAGTATATTTACTGGCCCTTATAGTTATATACACATCGCCAGAGAACACTGATGTGTCTAAATCTGCCATGATTTTTAATCTGTAGAAACTTGGTGCAATGTGCGATGGGAGTCTTAGATCTGGTGATGGGCCTGTCTGTGAGAATGGTTCAGCCTCGTTCCAGAAGTCTTCGGATTGCATTGTCACCTTAAAAATTATTATATTATTTTAAAATTATTATATTATATTATTTTTTTTTTATTTATGAAAACTTTATTATTAACAATGCTAATTTAGATAATGTTTTGTTAAAACTAAATATAAACAAAGGGCGGCCTTAACACTTGAAGTGATTTCTTCCAGGCAACTATAAAATTAAGGAACTTAAAACAAAAAATATATTTATAGAGATATTTTATATATTTTATTTTATTTTTATTTTGTAAGACAGTCGACACTAATACATCATACACATAAAATAAACTCATTTATTTATTTTATACATATAATAAAATTGTTAAGATGTCAAATCTCTGTGCGTTTGTTCCCGCTAATGTCAAAAACCGCTGATCTAATTTGGATGTTGTTTTTTACCATTATGTAGTAGAAAGCCTCACTTAACATATAGGGTGTATGTTTTATTTCAATCGGTCAGAAAATAAAAAAAGATATGACAATTTTAAGTTGAAAGGTCATATACTATGGTACTGGTTCATGCATTTTTTTGTTTTTCGCTATTACTAATAGAGTATTTCGTATTAACAAGTTATAATAAAAGTCGTAAAGTAACAGCCTGTTACTAAAACAACTCCTACACTTCTGCTACACTGCTGCTGGTATGGCTTCTTGATATATAGAAAAGAATTAAACCACGGGCTGGACATACTAGTTATTAATATAAGAAGGTTTTTAGTTAAATGAATTGTCAATTACAGATGGGACATGAGCATTACACTTGACAAAGCATAAACAGAAAATAGCATTAAGGAAAAAATTAAATTATACAAAGCTAACAAAATTCAATACAAGGACATTCAAAATTAGTTTTCTAATTCTATTGTAGACTAAAATAATTAGGGTACACTGTGGTTAGTTTATATAATATACATAAACACATTATACATATATACAAATGTTTTTTTATTAATATTTTATTCAATAAATATATATTTTACCAATTTTTAAAATTATCATATTAATGCAAACAATCTAAAAAAGGTTTATAGGCTGATATTATTATTTGGACTTACATAATTAAATTGATGTACCACTAAATATGAGAAATAAAATAGTCGAATATACATTTCCTCACAAGTGTAAACAAAATAATGAGGATCGAAACGATTACTGTTTAAGTTACAAAGGTCTCGTTGCTTAAATACTTATGAGAGCATCGGGAAAACTCAGAGATATAATTAACCTAAATATAAACTTGTTATTGTCATAATAAATATTTATAACACTGCCCAAAGTTAATTCATCGCTTAGTAGACTAAATTCGAATTTTGAAGTGAAGTGATTAGATTATGACCGTTCGTTATGTCAATGTGACAATTATTTTTTTCATGTTTTAGGGGGCGAAGGCCACTTTGATAAAGTCTAGCATTATGATAAGTTATCACAAAACTAATATTTTTATGCATATATTTAAATGTAAGTTATATTTAAATGTTTTATTTTGACATATATAAAATTGTAGCATGCCCTTTTATAAAATTTTGTGAAAAATATGAGGGATACTAAAAAAAATACTTATATTACCTATCTACAACATAGTTATCGTAGATAATTATCATTCAGATGATGTTCATTGACTAAAGTAACAAATCATTTTCTTGGTATTATAAATTATCTCTAAATATCTATTCGCTGGTATTATTATAAATATTGCGCGTTATAAAAAACGTATATGGAATAATATATTCCTTAACATAGCTTTATCTTTTTATATGCCACCAGTATGAAGGATCAAAACCGATTGTGTGAGTTTGAAATCTGTTAAAGTCTTAATTTCCGCAATACATCGCTTGAAAAAATATCGGTGATAATTAATCACGTCACTATTTAAAAAAACAATGTATTCATAATACATTTGTTTACGTGATTTTTAATGTAAAATATATGGAACTTCATGGCGTGTAAATGTCAAAAGTTAAATAAATGGTCATAAATTAATATACAGCCTTAGCATCCTACATAGAAAAACAGTTAATTTAGTGAAGTAATTTATCCACAGGAATTGTTTTAAGTTTTAAATAAAAGATACATGACACAGAAGGGTGAATGACCGTACCCAATTCTATTCCATTTCGTATGTAATGCATAACCTTGACCGATAGACTAGTGTGTGACAAGTGCGAAGGAGACAAAACTATAATGTTATTTTTTCTCAAGTCAAATATTACTTAGAAAGCTAGATATGAATTAAATTATATTTATTTTGTTCGAAAATACATTATTTCATCATATGCGTTTAAATGATCAGTGGATTCATTTTATGGCGTATACATATAAATATAGATTATTCTGTCTGTGAATTCAAATTCAAATTCAAAATATTCTTTATTCAAATAAACTTGTAAACAAGTGCTTTTGAATCGTCAACTCTACCGCTGGTTCGGAAAGCTGTTCCTACCGAGCCAGCAAGAAACTCGGCGGTCGCTGTTTTAAACATATAATTCTTAATACTATTTACATTAAGTCGTTACTGTCTTGTACAGGTTCAAAGAGAGCTATATCCACACATTCTTATCTTCTAAATAATCTAATCTAAATATAAATCCCAGTAAGCTTACCTCATAATATGTTACGTAGTAGACAATTATTCCAACTATGATCGCGATGAGCAGAGCGAATATGACGAAACAAACGCAAATGCAGGTAGATATAAATATTCCCCCTTTTCTTCCATAATGTATTTCCTGTTCTCCTTGCGGCTCGTACGACAGGAACTGCTGTCGGCTTGTAGATAAGGACATGGTTCAAGGCATCCTGAAACATGTTTTTTTATTTAGAGTACCTAATAGCGCTTGCCGGGAATAAAGTCTGGTACAACTTAGTTAATGTATTGAACCGGCTATACTCACGTCTTATTCTATCGGGTTAGCCCGACTAGTTCCCGCCGCGATAACGTCGTTTAAAGAGCTCATGAATAAGTGCACCGGATGGGTTCGAAACTAGTCGGGCTAACCCGATAGAATAACACGTGAGAATAGCCGGTTCTATACTTCACTACATATTATAAAACAAAGTCCATATTTCCGTATGTACGCATAAAACTTTAAAACTACGCAACCGATTTTGATTCGTTTTTTTTTAATAGATAGAGTGATTCCAGAGGAAGGTTTGTACGTATAATAACATTCAATACGAAGTAGAGAAATAATGTAATTTTTGAGGTTTCTGTAAATAATTACATTTTTTTCCGCTTACATTGCAAACGCAGGCTAAACCCTACGAGATTTATCAAAATGATGTACTAAGTATTTGTACACCTTAAAAAGGTCTACAGAAAAGTCCGCGATGGTATATATCTGTGCCGGATGGAGCCAGGGAAAGGCGATGGTGCGTGATTTCGGCGGATTAGGTTGAAATGAAAACACTCGTATAGCTTAAACTCAATGTGCGTCTACAAGGCGTGGTGTGTGAAGACCGACTGACAAGATCGAAAGGGCATAGGCTCGCACCGCGAGCGTCTATCATAGACATTAATTTAACTAAAATTATGTATAATCTGCGCCTTGTATTCGCATGATCAAGTAATATTTTATTATACCAACAGATGGCGTTACAAGACTAATGGTAAGTAAAGAGGTAAGTATTTTAAATCTATTTTATATCTAATTATCACATTATATTACATTAATATATTTATTTTCTATTTACAGGTGCCGTGTCAGCAACATTCTCCCCCCCAGTGTCGTGGTCGCGACACTCACTACCCAACAACAGTGCAACTCTAGCGGCTGGTCGTTTCAGGACACCTGACTTAGTCTTTACGTCAAGGACCCTGACACGTCCGTCCGAACCGGGATAAACATTCACGACTTTACCTTTGGGCCAGACATTTCGCGGTAAGTTCGGATCAACTACAACAACGACATCGCCTATCTTCAAAGATGCGCTGTCGCGCTGCCACTTACCTCTAGGAATTAAGGTAGGTAGAATTTCCTTTATCCACCTAGACCAAAATATATCCGCTAAACGTTGAGAAATACGCCATTGTTTTTTCAGGTAAAAATCGCCGTCGTCGAAAACGCCGGGCACTGGAAGGTTCGAGGACGATCCAATCAAAAAATGGTTAGGGGTTAAAGCTTCCAGACTACCTGGATCCACAGAAACGTGAGTTAGGGGTCGACCATTTACAATATTTTCAACCTCCAACAATAATGTAGACAATGTCTCTTCTTTGGGTGCTCGTTCCTTTAGAATCACTCTTAGAGCAGTCTTTACACTCCGTATAAGACGCTCCCACGCCCCGCCCATGTGAGGGCTAGCTGGGGGTATAAATTGCCAATTGACACCGTTATTCAAAGCGAGATTCACAACTGCTTGTTGATCTATCTCTTTAAAAGCCTTCTTTAATTCTGTTTCAGCACCCCGCATATTAGTTCCATTATCAGATAGAATTTTATGCGGCCATCCACGACGTGATGCCATTCTACGAAGCGCCATTATCATTGAGTCAGCTGTAAGGGATGAAACCATTTCGATATGTATAGCACGGACTGTCATACAGGTAAATAGCACTCCATATCTTCGGGACCTCTGTCTTCCAATAGTAACTTCCATTGGTCCAAATAAATCTACTCCACAGATAGTGAAGGGCCTCTGGTGATGGCTTAATCTGTCTTCAGGCAGATCACCTAGTCGCGGTGGCATCGGGTGCGCTCTTCTTATGCGACAAAACATACATTTCGCTGCGACACTTCGCACTGTTGGTCTCATATTAAGTATCCAATATTTTTGACGAAGCTCGTTAACTATCATTTCTGTGCTTCCATGTGCGGCTGATTTATGATAAAATTTAACGATTAACTTGCTCACAGGGTGTCGGCCGTCAAGTATAACGGGTTGCTTCAGCTCAGGATCTACTTCCTTAGCGGCATTAATTCTTCCACCCACTCGCAGTAATCCGTTTTCGTCGATTACTGGTGTAAGCGCACGCAGTCGACTGTCTCGAGGTATACTTTTATTCTCTTGAAGCATTTTCAGTTCTATTTGAAATGACTGCTGCTGTGAAAATCTTATCAAAATGTGTTCAGCTTTTTTCAACATCTCAACATTTAGTTCGGCAGGTTTTCTTTTACACTTTTCTATAAATTGTAAAATTCTAGCCGTGCTTCTTTTCAGTCGGAGCCACGACGAAAATCTCATCGGGTCAGGTACAGGTAAGAAATCATTTTTATTAATTAAAATTGTGTTAATCATTTCTAAATTTTCCTCATTAATTTTCATCTTTTCCTTTTCAGGTTCAGGAGTCCAGGTGGCGGAGTCTTCGTGCAGAAAATTAGGTCCACGAAACCATTCACACGTCGCGTGAAGATTATATTCAGTGCATTTGGTCGCTAAGTCGGCGATATTATTATGCGTTGAAATATAATGCCACTCTGTCTTAGAACTTAATTCGTCTATTTCACCCAATCTATTTGCAATAAAAACTGAATATTTTCTTGTTTCATTTCTAATCCAATGTAAAACAGTTGTGGAATCTGTCCAGAAGTAAGTTGCAGTGGATTTTATGCGATGTTCCCGTTTAATTACGTTAGCTAAACGACAAGATAACAACGCGGCCTGAAGTTCGAGCCGCGGCACGGAAACCGGTTTTATAGGAGCCGCTCTGCACTTGCTTGCAATGAACGATACTGTAACTCGGCCGTCGCGATATGTATTCCTAAAGTAAGCGACGGCTGCGTACGCGCTCGGGGACGCGTCACAAAATAAATGCAATTCTGGTGCTATCTCGCTCGCGCATAACGCGTTAGCGCCTTTACGTTCGGTGCGGTGAAAGTACCACCGAGGTATCTTCAGATTGTTTATTTCGTGCAGTTGCACTATCCACGCGTGAAACAAAAGATATAAATCATCACTTAGCGTTTCGTCCCATTTCATATTTTTCCTCCACGTTTCTCGTAATAATATTTTTCCTTTTACTGTAAATGGGCTGAGAAATCCATGAATATCCAATATTGACATAATTATTCTTAACATTTCACGTTTGGTAGGCCTTCTAGTAAAATTTAAAATATCGCGCGGGATTTTCTTTAGCGATAGATCTATTGATAACACGTCAGTTGCCGGGAACCAAAGTAGACCAAGTGTTCGTTCCGGTTGATTATTTATATTGAACTGTACAATCTTGTTACTTAAAATCTCTTGTGGCATGTTATCTAAAACTTCAGATATATTACTTATCCAATTTCTCATTTCAAAACCTCCTTGTCGGTGAATATAAGAAATTTCTTGAACCATTTTTCTAGCGAAGGTGACGTCATTCAAGGAATCTATATAATCGTCCATGTAATGTGATTTTAATACCGCATTTACTGCGTCAGGCATCGAATCTTGAAATCTCTGAGCGTTTTTGTTTTTAACATATTGAGCTATGAAAGGCGAGCAATTTGCTCCGAAAATCAATGACGTCATAGCATACTTTTTCACCTGTTTTGATGTATCGCTTCTCCATAAAAACTGCAGAGCTTTTTGATCCTCTTCCTTTATCTTTATGCAAAGGAACATATCTTTTATATCTCCCATCAAGGCTACTGAGCCCTCCCGAAATCTAAACATTATTCCCAACAGAGATTCCAGCAGGTCGGGTCCTTGAAGCAAGAAGTCATTAAGGGATTTACCTTCAGACGTTGCTGCGGCATCGAAAACAATTCGAAGTTTCTTTTTATTAGGGTTGTCGACACCAAAGTGTGGCAAGTACCAGGTTCGATTTCCAGGTTCCGGGTCGTTCATCTCCCGTGCGTAATTATTTTCAAACAAGTGATTTATACGGTCACGATACCGCTTACCGTATTCCAAATTAGAATTAATTTTACGTTCGACCAATTTTAATCTTCTGTACGCGTTGTAGAAGGATTCTGGCAGAGGGTTACAAGACTTCCAGGGTAAACCTACCTCCCAATGTTGACCGATTAATCTAGAAGTTTTTTCCAGGATAGCGACTGCTCGCTTGTCGTCAGGATTCTCTCGAGGCCTGTTGTGAACACCTAAAGACTCAAAGGTAAATGATTGACGTACCAGTTCGAATAGTTCCGTCTCAGAATACTCCTGCTTATCGATGGCGGCAGAAGTAGCAGTAGCGTACGGAACACCTGCACTCGTTGATATAGTCAGCGCGAGGTCAGACCTAGGGACACAGGAATGTGCTGACACTACACCATGAACACACCACCCAAGCGGTGTCAAAGTTGCTGCAGGCTGGTTTTTACGACCTGTTAAAGTTTTTATAGGCATAATTAAATTATAGTTATCCTGACCAATTAACACCTCAGGTTTCACTTCAGTACAACATGGTATAAAATTACTTATTTCATTTAAATAACGATATTTTTCAGAATCAAAAGTAGCTAGTTTTTGCAAAGGTAAGTCTAATTCAGATATTTTTCTAGCACTAAACTTATATTTAACATTTTCTTTATTACTAATTTTACAGGTTATTATTTCACAGTTACAATTAAGCTCAGAATTAAATGCTCCGCGCAAGCTCATCGTGGTCTGTTGACCTCTAATACCTACTGCATTTGCAATAGACGACGATATAAGGGAGACGGTCGCGCCGTCATCAAGTAACGCATATGTACTTACAATACCTAAAGGTCCATAAATGTCTATAGGTACTACTTTGAGCAAAACACATAGGGAGTTGTTTGTCATAGCGACGGTTTCGGTTTGTGGGGGACTTTGACGCGATAACACTTCACTGGCATTTTTTACCGCACTTTCACTTTTCACATCACTCACGGTTTCCTGAGGCGCTCTCACGTTCCAGTGCAGCAGGCGGTGGTGGGCCTGCCCGCAGTCGTCGACGTCACACCTCTCCGCTGGACATGTCTCCTTGTCGTGCCGTGCCACTAGGCATTTAAAACACAGCCGTTTCTCGCGTACGAACCTCCATCTGTCCCGACGTAGTGCTCGCTTAAACCGCTTGCAATCCGGCAGAGTGTGTTCACGTCCCCGGCAAAATATGCACTTGGGGTTATTGCCCGCATCGTTTAGTAGGATGGACTGTACGGCCATTTTGCGTTCTTCGGGTTTTCGCTTACACTCTGCTTGACTGTGAATGTGGCTTAAGCCAGCCTCAGCTGTTTTTGTAGCTTCTTCGTACAAAAAATCTGTTAACAACTCTAATTTCGCTTTGTGCGATATGCTATGTAGATGCAGATAATCTGCCCACTTTGTAATCAAGCTGCTGGGGCACTTGGACACTACAGCTGTCATTAGCTCCGGGCTTCTTAAGTAGTCTGTTTGATTAATAGCTTTTACAGCAGTAACATAGTTTTTTATTTTAATTGCGAAGTTAATTATTTCATTATAATAATTCTGTGGTAATGGCTGTAATTTTTTAATCTCTTTTGTTATTCTATAAATAATATTCTCCGGCCTGCCATACCGTAATTCTAGCACTTCAATTATTTCTGAAGGCGATGTATTGCCTATTAATAATGACGATACAGTTTCTTTCGCTTCGCCTCGCAAACTTTTCCGTAATCTCCAGAGATTTTCATTGTCTGTGTAGTTACACAGTGTTGTAGACTCGTAATAAGCTTGTTTATACTGAAGCCACTCTAAGGCATCTCCAAAATATAAAGGTAAGTCCTTCGAAGTGGATAATCTCGTAAGTAATGAGTTGTTTACCTCGCCGCGCGCTGCGATAATAACATCTTTTAAAGCGCTCGTCAACTCGTGCATCGTGCCGGCCGGCGGCGCGCTGACTGGTGCCGGGGCCGCGTGCGGCTGCCGGGTCACGTTGCACCGCTCGTTATGGCTGCGCTCGAGCCATTCTTGCACCCGGTCTTCTGCTGCTCCTTCTGAGTGAGCAGAAGAGTTGTTCTGGGTTCCGCTTCGTAATTCTTTCTTAGAACAATATTTCTCTTCTAGATCTTTTAGCATTTTATTATGGTACTCCGCATTAGCTCGTGCAGCTTCGATTTCTTGCTGCTTTATTCGTCTTTCTGACGACGTGTGTGACCTTGATCTTGAACTAGGTCCTGGACTGGCATCGGTCTTGGGACGCGGTGGCAGCTGAATTTGAGGTTTACACGTTTCAACTAGATCGGATTTTATATCCCGAAACTCACCTACTCGTATTACGTTTTCCACGCGATCTTTCTTCAAAGTGCGACGTGATCTCAACACGTGTCGCGGCGGCGTGGTGAACATAATTCGAACACAAAATCACACGTTCTTTCCCCTACTTGGTCCGGCTCGAAGACCAGAATGTGCCGGATGGAGCCAGGGAAAGGCGATGGTGCGTGATTTCGGCGGATTGCGTTGAAATGAAACACTCGGATAGCTTAAACTCAATGTGCGTCTACAAGGCGTGGTTTGTGAAGACCGACTGACAAGATCGAAAGGGCATAGGCTCGCACCGCGAGCGTCTATCATAGACATTAATTTAACTAAAATTATGTATAATCTGCGCCTTGTATTCGCATGATCAAGTAATATTTTATTATACCAACAGATGGCGTTACAAGACTAATGGTAAGTAAAGAGGTAAGTATTTTAAATCTATTTTATATCTAATTATCACATTATATTACATTAATATATTTATTTTCTATTTACAGGTGCCGTGTCAGCAACAATATCTATCTCTTATGGATAACCCACAATAGCAGTTTTTTTCATTTACTTTTTACGAAAAATGATGCCTTATGTTCAAAGCAATTTTTATACAATACAGCATTAATCCTTATCCAATTGAGTACCTTAAATAAATTGTTGATTTAATATAGATCAATATTGCCGTTTACAGCATGTAATTTAAGTGAACATTTTCGGAGATATTACAGATTTAAAATCCCGCGAGGAGGCCGCGCTTCGACCTATAAGCACTTCGAATTTAGCAGCGACCGGAGGCGCAACTAATCCTTCTTTCAAGTTTATATTGTCTAATGATAAGAAAGCTATGAATGTTGTATGTAAAGACATGGTCTAATCAATTGTAAAAATAAATAATATCACTACATAGTATAAAACAAAGTCGCATTCTCTGTCTGTCCCTATGTCCGTATATCCCTATGTATGCATAAAACTTTAAAACTACGCAACAGATTTTGATGCGGTTTTTTTTAATAGATAGAGTGATTCTAGAGGAAGGTTTGTACGTATAATAACATTCAATACGGAGTAGAGAAATACTGTAATTTTTGAGGTTTGTGTAAATAATTACATTTTTTTCCGCTTACATTGCAAACGCAGGCTAAACCCTACGAGATTTATCAAAATAATGTACTAAGTATTTGTAAACATTGAAAAGGTCTACAGAAAAGTCCGTGATAGTATATGTCTATCGCTTATGGATAACCCACTAAAGCATTTTTTGTCGTTTACTTTTTACGAAAAATAATGCAATTTTTGAAGCAATTCTTATACAATACAGCATTAATCCTTATCCAATTAAGTACCTTAAATAAATAGTTGATTTAATATAGATCAATATGGCCGTTTACAGCATGTAATTTAAGTGAACATTTTCGGAGATATTACAGATTTAAAAGGCCGCGCTTCGCCCTATAACACTTCGACTTTAGCAGCGATGTCGCACTTTCAAGAGTTTGTTTAAAGACATTCTGTAATTAATTGTAAAAATAAAATACATAGGGAAAATATAAAAGTAACTAAGTAATAATGTACTATATGAATTTAGATATTCCAAAGATAGCAGGAAATCTTCTTGGTATAGGGAAAGGAAATTGTTTTTCTCCAAATTTAACGCTACGGCCACGGGCAGTAATGAATAAATCAAAACAACTGGATCAATTTTAATCATTTTTTTTACACTGACTGACATGGGATATATATTTTATACCCGTGCGAAGCAGGGCCAGGCCGCTAGTTATCTATAAATACTACTCACGATAGTTTAAATTTAAAAACTACAACTTGTATAATTATAAAAATAAAATTTTTATTATAATCAATTACCGTCCTTACATTCAAATCCAAAATTCAAAATATTCTTTATTCAAATAAACTTGTAAACAAGTGCTTTTGAATCGTCAACTCTACTGCTGGTTCGGAAAGCTGTTCCTACCGAGAAGAGCCAGCAAGAAACTCGGCGGTTGCTCTTTTTAAAAAATACAATTCTTAATACTAGTTACATTTAATGTTTCTATCTTGTACAGGGTCGAACAATATTTATATCCACGCATTTTTATCGTCCAAATAATCCTCAACAGTATAGTAGGCTTTCTGTATCAGCCTCTCCTTAATAGTGTTTTTAAACTGCTGTAATGGCAAAGTTAAAATTGATTGCGGAATTTTATTATAGAATCTTATACCCAAACCCACAAACGACTTACGTACTTTTTCAAGGCGCAAAGCAGGAGCCGCAAGCTTATGTCGGTTCCTACTTTGTCTATTATATACATCGCCTATTGTTTTATAATTTTTTATATTTTTATGTACAAAAATTAAATTACTTAAAATATAATATAATATAATACATTGGATTGGGTATCGATGAAATTTGGCACAATTATATTCCCTATACACCGGAGTAACATATAGGCTATAGAAATCCTGTTGATTCTACTGGAATAGGATGGTTTTAGTTAGTAGTTTTAGTTTAGGTCACGCGGACTGTAAAACTGTAAAAGCTAGTAAATAAATATATCGCCGCCAAGTTCGGCGTGTGTTCCATAACATTATCACCTTATCGCCCGCATGCGATTCGACGCGGCAGCTGCTACATTAGACAAGCACTTACCACAGCTGCGTGGCGTTTTGATACGGCGCATATTTAACCGACCACAAAATATTGTATTGGGGATTGATATCCAAACTGATATTATAAACGAGTAAAATTATATTTATAATTAAATCTTTAACATTTAAATGAGTTAATCCTACCGAGGTGTCGTATAAGGCGACTAAGGTAAGTTGACCCGCCGTGTGGTACCTGGCTGAGTAAAAATCAAGAAAAAGAGTAAAAAAGAAAAAAGAGACCTAAAACAATCGATTTTTAAAAAATATTTTTTGATGAAAAAATAATCGATTATTAAAAATCGGTTATTTTGAAAAAATAATCGGTTACTTTAAAAATCGATAATTTTTTCACATCGCTAAAGGTAGGTAAGTTGACGTCAGTTCGTACGTTCGTAAAATACCTAGCCATATCATATTATAACATGTTTATTACATGTTGTGCCGACCCCACTTAGAGTCGCCTTTTACTACACCTTGGCAAGAAATGAGGGTAGTCTATTCTACTCAGCCGTATACCAAACGGCGTATTAGTAAAACTGAGCAAATTTTTTTACTATTTTACAACTTTAGTCTAAAAAATATAAGTACTATTCCGCCGTTGCCTCTACCAAAAATTATAAATACATTAACCTTATCTACATAAAGCTATTTATACACATGTTGCGTCATACACTTCACATGACCGCCGGTCATCTGGTTTGGGTAATACCTCTGGAATTTGTGGGTTCATATTTCATATTGTTATCAACTATTTATTGTACTTGCATGAATTTATACAGTTATTGATATATCACTAGTTTTTGACCGCGACTTCGTTCGCGTGGACTGTTGTCGTGTGATAGGTTGATAATGGCGCTTGTCAATGTCATCATATTCCTGTTGAATAAACAGGATTTCTATAGCCTACGAGTATATGTTATTCCGGCGTATAAGAAATAATTGTGCCAAATATCATCTATATTGGTTCAGCGGATTCGCCGTGAAAGAGTAACAAACATACATTCATACTCACAAATTTCCGCATTTATAATATTAGTAGGACTAAAGTTTTGATTATAATAGTACTATTTAAAATTATAAGAGCCTTGAAAAAAAAAAAAAAATGGGACACTTACACAGTACACACACGGTCGTCCGTCCCCAAAGTAAGTAACTTAATACTTGTGTTATGGGTGACAGACAACTGGTGAATATATACTTATATTATTTTTAAATACATACTTAAATACAAATATACACCCAGGCTCGAAGACCAACAAATTCATTTATAGAAAATGTTGGCCCTCGGCGGGAATCGAACCCGCGACCTATGGAGCTGAAGGCAGGGTCACTACCCACTGCTCCAACGGGCCAGTAGTATTTTACTTATTATTTATTTTCTAAGTTCGAAATGACACCATTATTCTTTCTCTGTTATTTTTCTGCCCCCCGGTGTTGCCAATTTTTTTCTCTACAATTCCCAACAACTAGCTTTGAACCGCAACTTCGTTCGCGTGGACTGTTGTCGCGTGATAGGTTGATAATGGCTCTTTTCAATGTCATCCTATTCCTAAAGAATTAACAGGGTTTTTAGCATATATGTTAATTTTGGTGTATAAGGATTAATTGTGCCAAATATCATCGATATTAGTTCAGCGGATTCGCCGTGAAAGAGTAACAAACATCCATACTCTCAAACTTTCGAATTTATAATATTTAGAATTTAATAACATGGCGGAGTTCCAGAGTACAATGCTAATAAAAATATTATTTAAAAAACGTTATTATTAAAAAACTCTCTCATCAATCTCTCTCTCTCAATCTTTAACTATTTTTTATTTAAAGATATTAATTAAAAAATTAAGATTTTTATTATAGAACTATAGATACCTACTTAATATATGTAATTCTTTAGTTATTACTCGTATTCATTATTCAAGATGTATGTATCCTAAGTACAAAAGCCATGATAGAATTATTTGGCTATAATCCGAGTTTGTTATAAATATATAATTATAAAATCCGTGTAATGCTACGTCATTTCTCTATTCTCATACCTTATACGTATCACAAAAGACCACCACCAACAACACTACACAAGCACTACACACATTCACTACGACAATATCATCGATCGTTTCGCCCCGTAACCGACTTATCATCAGAAGATACAAAGTATTATAACCGTACCACTTTATCATTCATCATCAACTAGCAATCGCTAGTGGCTCCGCCCGCGTGGAAAGATTAAAACCGTCTTTTGATAACCATAAAAATGGTTAAAGTGGGTTAACCATAAAAGCCAGACATTTGCTGTCCCGGACTTTTATTTAGAACTTTTAGAGGAGAACAATTTTGTAATAAATAATTTTTGAATAACTATAACCGTTTACTCAGCGCACGCAAGGAAATCTTTAAATTTTGCTGTTTTTGTACTATCTTTTATACTCCTCTCCTATTAATCTAAGCGCGATGTTATATAGCCTATAGCCTTCCTCAATAAATGGACTATCTTACACAGAAAGAATTTTTCAAATCGGTCCAGTAGTTCCTGAGATTAGCGCGTTCAAACAATCAAACAAACAAAGTCTTCAGCTTTATATATTAGTATATATTATCCCATATCTTTATACCCTTCTATATTTCCTGTAAAGTGGTAATTTAATGTCGAATTGGTTATTGCAAAGAACAATTGAATCGATTTTAGATTCGCGGCTGATAAAAATTGAGGCAAATTAATATACAAATTTGGCGTGAGATTGCGACAAAACGCGGTTACATCTTAGATGCTGAAACGGTTTATTTAAAAAAATATATTTACTACCTCCTGATTTGCTCGTAATTACTCGTCTGCGTCGACTTTAATACCGAGATATTGAGCCTTTTAACTATTTTCATATCAATAAAAGGAGACTGTCAAAATTGGGCCTAACTGTTACAGAAACCATACATACTTCAAATAATTCTTAACTTTTTACACAAGTAATATCCATTATTTAAAAGGTGCTCTCCGGCAAATATAATGTAACTGTTAGAATTAAAAGAAATAAACAATTTATTTTATTTTATTTTAATTATCATGTCAGGTAATATGAGATTGATGCTTTAGCTGTTTAGATGATATTTGGATGGGTGGCCAAACTTTAGTAGTGGTTTTATTTAATAAGGCTTATAATAAAAACAAATGTCAATCGAAGTGGCTTATACAAGTTTAGTTTATTTATAAATTACTATGTTTTACCCGCGACTTCGTTCGCGTTCTATCGCATCATAGGTTGATAATAGATGGCGCTTTTCAATGACATCCTATTCCTATATGTAATGCCTATATGTTACCTCGGTGTACAAGGAATAATTGTGTTAAATTTCATCGATATTGGTTCAGCGTATTCGCCGTGAAAGAGTTACAAACATGCGTCTATACTCACAAACTTTCGCATTTAAAATATTATAAGTAGGAATAAATTAATTGTTTATAAAAGTTTTATAAAACAATGTGTTGTATATAATATGCGGAAATTATTCCATAATTTTGTTTTACCGATAAAATTAAACCGTAGATAAATCCCGTTCCAGGTGTTTCTAAGTGCTAATAAAAAGTTTTAATAATATAACTTGAAGGTAGGTATGTTGATTTATATCCAAAGATTGTTTTGCTGAAGTATTAGAATAATGATAACTGTTTCGTGCGAGAAATTCAAAAACTGTTATTTTATGTTGTACAAAATTATTTTATGATGATATAAAAAAATACATGAATAATGTTACCTTCTTTAATAATAATAATTATTAAAGAAGGTTTAAATAACGAAATTAGAAATTACGAATAAATTATTTTTTAATTTTTTCTATTAAATACATGAAAATGAATAGATTAGGTCCTTACCCTATTCATATATACTAAATTCAATAATTGAAAAAAAAACCTAAATAAATACGTCATAATCGCGGTATCAAAGGATTTATCCTTATAATGGACGCACGACCCAATTATTATAATATCATGTTATTACACATTAAATTTTTTATGATAACAATATAAATAATTATTTACCGTAAGTTTAAAACTAAAATCCAACACCAAATTCCAATATTTAATAAACACACGTCACTGCACTTTGGTTTAAAAAAAAAAAACAATTTTTAAAAAGAGAATCGTTGACGGAAACTAAACAAATGTGTCAAGTGCTGCGCGCGCAATACTAATCTATGGCTGCTTGCATACTATTCAGCGGTGGGCGATTTTACTTGGTCGCCGGCCACTTTAAAATGACCTGTTAATGCTTCTTTCTTTCATATTCAGATGTAAGGGATGAAGGAGCTCTGTATAACTGGTCGTTACGTTATACTATGAATTTTATACGGCCTTGCGTCAGGTGTTAAAGGCATAACGGCAGGCACTTATTAATTTTAATTTTTACGTATTCCGAACGGAGCGATAAGCGTAATGTTTTGTATGTAAATGCTTTGGTGAACTGTAAAATCGTTGCGATTATTTTCAGGAAGGAAAAAATGTGTTTTCAAATCGAAATATATTAATATTACATTTATGATATACAGTTATAATAATCCACACTGATATTATAAATACGATAGTATGTCTGTCTATCTGTACGCCGTGTGGTATCCAGCTGAATAGAATACACTACCCTAATTTCTTACCGAGGTGTCGTAAAAGGCAGGTAAAATGACCCGCCGTGTGGTATATGGCTGAATAGAATAGACCACCCACATTTCTTACCGAGGTGTCGTAAAAGACGACTAAGGAAAGCTGAGCTGTCGTGCGGTATCCGGCTAAGTAGAATAGACCACCGTCATTTCTCACCGAGGTATCGTAAAAGGCGACTAAGGTAAGTTGACCCACAGTATGGTATCTGGCTGAGTAGCATAGACCACCCTCATTTCGCACTGAGGTGTCGTAAAAGACGACTAAGCTAAGCTGACCAACCGTATGATATCTGGCTGAGTAGAATAGACCACCCTCATTTCTCACTGAGGTGTCGTAAAAGACGACTAAGCTAAGCTGACCCACCGTGTTGTATACGGCTGAGTAGAATAGACCACCTTCATTTCTTAACGAGGTTTAAGTAAGTTGACGTCACGCAGGCGACCGGTCGTAAAATAACTAGCCAAATCATCTAACGACGTGTTTGAAACATGTGTCAACCCCACTTAGAGTGGGATTAGAGCAGGAGAATGACGAATGTTATAATACCTATATTTTAATCATGCTTATATTATTTTAATATTACCATTTTAATAGTTGTTGATTGTGCTTTTTATATAGGCTATTTGTTATTTAAATAAATCGAAAGTAAGTCTTATCAGTTATGGAATTTATTCTCGACTATGTTAGATTTTCTTGCGCAGTTATTTGATATTATGGCACTTCTATTCTACTACTATTTCATCCGAATCTTTTTTTTCTGTACGTAAGTAAAGAAAAAAAGTTCTAAATTAAAAAAAATTCAGAAGATTTTTCACTAAAATCAAAACATAGGCTTATTTAATGCGCATCGCAATCGTAAAGGTCGCCGAAATCTCAAGGTCTAAGTCAAGGTGATGTGGCGTGTTGAATTAACAATGAATGTACGTAACGCGCTTTGTACCTCACTATTCGCTTTGAATGATATATAATCTATCAATATCTACTTAGTGTAAGTAGTTTTTGTGTCAAAAATAATACAAAAGTAATGAGAATATTATTTTGCTATAATCCGCGATAAATCTATTTAATTATCGCGGATTATAGCAACATTATATTCTCATTACTTTTGTATTATGGACCTCCGCAAAGTAACGCCTAATTCTATAAATTATTGTCTAAAATAATATCAACTCGTCCCATATCAGGGAAACTGCGTCAAGACGTTAGTCCCGACGACGACACTTCGGTAAGATATGGGGGTGATCGATTCCGCTCAGCCGGATGTCACACGGCGGGTCAGCTTATCTTAGCCTTTACGACGATTCGGTAAGAAATGAGGGTTGTCTATCCTGCTCAACCGGATATCATACGGTGGGTCATTCTCGGCAACCGACCGACACCTCGGTAGGAAATAAGGTGATATATTCTACTCAGCCGGATACCACACTGCGGGTCTGCTTATGTTAGTTGCCTTTACGACATTTCGGTAAGAGGGTCGTCTATTCTACTCAGTCCAATATCACACGGCAGGTCAGCTTATATTAGTCGCCTTTACGACACTTTGTTAAGCAAATATGGGTGGTCTATTCTACTCAGCCAGATACCACACGGCGAGTCAGCTTATTTTAGTCGCCTTACCGACACATTGTTAAGAAATATGGGTGGTCTATTCTACTCAGCCGGATACCACACGCCTATGATCTTCTCCAAAAATTACCCCTGATAAAACGAAACAGATATACAAATCCTATAAACAGTGATGAAATGAAATGAAAAATGTTTATTCAGCTCCATGTACTAAATTAACAGAAAAAAGATAATCTACTTTATTTATTCTATCATCATCATCCTCCTGCCCTTATCCCACTCTAAGTGGGGTTGGCACAACATGTTACAACCATATTGTCATATGATTTGGCGACGTATTTTTCGACCTGCCGCCTGCCTGACGTCAACTTACCTTAGTCGCCTTCTACGACACCTCGGTAAGAAATGAGGTTGGTCTATTCTACTCAGCCCGATACCACACGGCGGGTCGACTTACCTTAGTCGCCTTTTACGACACCTCGGTAAGGAATATGGGTGGTACTATTCTACTTAGCCGGATACCACACGACTAATAGTACTAACTTAACAGAAAAAATATAATAATCTAGTTATCTTAAACTATCGTTAAATTGCACTTTCACACTTGCACTGCACTTTCTACTTCTTATGTAAACAATACTCAGTTACTTCAAAATCACACAGGGACATTTCTATTTTATTTATATGTACAGATTAGTCGTCAATTTACTTTGATATAAAGAGAAATGTTATTGGCAAAGGTAAAGAAAAGGTTACCTTTTCCTTTGATCCGTAAGAGGTCTCTTTGTACACCCTCCGTCCAGTCAATTTGTTACAATGCAACTTTGCCAAAACGTCCTGCTTATAAAGGTTATTCTATTTGTATTAACGTTTATAATTCTTATTTTTTATTCTTAACAACGATCCAAGTTTTATTTATTAATAAACTTAATTAAATTTATTAAAATTTATTAAAATTTATTAAATTAATAAATTTATTATATTTTTTAGTTTAGTTTTATTTTTTTATTAGTTTTTTTTAGTTATTACTTTTTATTATATTTCAACGCCGTGTGGTATCCGGCTGAATAGAATAGTACCACCCTCCTTTTCTTACCGAGGTGTCGTAAAAGGCGACTAAGGTAAGTTGACCCACCGTGTGGTATCCGGTTAAGTAAAATAGACCACCCTCTTTCTTACCGAGGTGTCGTAAAATACGATAAAGGTAAGTTGACGTCAGGCAGGCGGCCGGTCGTAAAAACGCAGCCTAATCATATGACAGCATGTTTATAACATGTTGTGCCGACCCCACTTAGAGTGGGATAAGGGCAGGAAGATGATGACTTTTTACTATATTTCGTTTGTTTCTTTTTATTATTATTTATTAGTTTAGTTTACCATTTAGTTTTAAATTACGCCGTTTTTGTACCTACTATTTTTTATTGTTGTTCCTGTCCTATTCATCTTAGCGTGATGTTATAGTCTTTCTCGATAAATGGACTATCTCACACTCAAAGAATTTTTCAAATCGGTCTAGTAGTTCCTGAGATTAATGCGTTCATGAATCAATTAATCAAACAAACAAACAAACTCTTCAGCTTTATATATTAGTATAGATTAGGGTTGCCACCCGTACTATATTATATAGTATCGTACTATATTTTAGTCAATTGTACTATATATTATAGAAAAACAATATAGGACGAAAAATACTATATTTTTATCGCTAATTCAATTGTCGCGCTTTTTTTGAATCAACTGTGAATGGAACGCACCCGCAGCACTGCATAGGGAATGTTTGAACGAAACTCATTCATGTATTTACGGGGCTTAGTTAGTTAGTAACTCTAACTTTTTGTCATTGTCCAGCGAAAAGTAATAATAATAATCATAGAAAAATAAATAATGATTGAAAATAGATGTGTATTATTTTTTTTCCTGAATTTCCTAAAAGTACTGTATTTTTTTGATTGAAAAAGAAAAATACTATTTTTCTTCAAAAAAAGGTGGCAACCCTAGTATATATTAGTATAGATGAATGATAAGTTAATAACAATTGAATATATTAAAACATTTCCATTTTTGTTAAGGATTACGTGTCAAAGAAATAAAACTTAAAATAAATTATTGAAACCTACTCTTTATTTTGAATCGTCATCAACCAAATATTAAGATAAAAGTAATAAAGTTAAATTGACGTATTTAAAAATACGTTTCATAGAATAAGGCATTTTGAACGGAACGCTGACTAAGACATTTTTCAGAATCGAAAGCTCGTTTCGCAAGCGGAAACGACATATATTTGGCGGGAAAAACCACTTAAACATTTCCTTAATCAGATTATTATTTCTTTGAACTTTGGAATTCCTATGTCATTCACCTGCCGAAATATATTATCATTATTCTTAGAAAATTCAAGACTTGATTGTTGATGAATGAATGATTTTGAACAATGAATGATTGTCCTATACACAATTTATACTATACCGTTTCCCGAGTCTAAATGTTCAAATTATTCCCTTTTCGCGTCCTTTTTGAGGTCGTCAATATACAATTAATACAATATAAAAAATGTAATAATAGTATAAAAATTTTAAATATAACAATTATCATAGATGATAAGAAAAGAAAGAAAAAAAGAATGAAAGAAGGTCCTCTTCCTTTTTTCTTTAAATGATAAGAAAGCCTGGATGACTAATTTTGAATTTGAATTTGAATTTTGAATTTTGAATTTCGAATTTTGAATTAGAATTGTGAATTTTGAAATTAAATTTTGAATTTTGAATTTTGAATTTTAATTTTGAATTTCAATTTTGTATTTGAATTTTGAATGTGAATTTGAATTTTGAATTTAAATTTTGTATTTCAATTTGATAAAAAAATCCAGTGGACTTCATCTACGATGTTATTTTCAAAAATTATCGTCATTAAATCAACTTTAAACTTCTAACTACACTTTTGTTATTACTGGCAACCGCATGAAAATCTGTTTGGTAGTTTTGGGTTTTTTTAGCGATAGACAGCTCAACGGGGGAAGTGGTTTTATAATTGGTGATGAAAAATAAAATTCTGTTCCTGCTTTTAATATTTTAACTGCGGTATGATGTCATTGATGACGTCACTCAGCGGTCGTGGGTAATGTATGATAATGATAGATAATGGACAACCTACACGAACTGCGCATTAGGAGCTACTGAGAAACATTATAGCACGTTAAATTGTTAATTGAAATCATATTATGGTACATCAATTTAATGTTATTATACTAGTAGGTGAGCAAGTTAAAATGTTACTATCAATACTAATATTATAAACAGGAAAAATTTGTATGTATATTCACACAAAAACTACTGGAAGATTTCAAGAATTTTAAATTTTAATTCTAAATTCTCAAAATTTTTCACCAATTTTCAAACATTTTACTAAGTAACATAGGCTATATTACATTTTTAAACTTAAATGGAAATAAAACTTTCATGTTAACTTAGTATACTTAGTTAAATTAATATACTTTTATGTTAAGTTAGTAGACTTTCCACTGCCATGAGATCGGTATACACGCGGGTGAAACCGTGTTATATTACTAGTCGACAATAAAGTGAAGCAAATACACCTTCAAAGACATCTCGGTAAGAAAGAAGGTGGTCCATTCTACTCAACCGGATACCACACGGTAGGTCAATTTACCTTAGTCGCCTTTTACGAGTCCTCGGTAAGGAATGAGGATGGTCTATTCAACTTATCCGGATACCACACGGTGGGTCAACTTACCTTCTTACCTTAGTCACCTTTTACGACACCTCGGTAAGAATTGAGGGTGGTCTATTCTACTCACTATGATAGCACACGGCGGGTCAACTTACGTAAGTCGCCTTTTTCGACACCTCGCTAAGGAATGAGGGTGGGCTATTCTACTCAACCGGATACCACACGGCGGGTCGACTTACCTTAGTCGCCTCTTACGACACCTCGGTAAGAAAGAAGGTGGTCTATTCTACTTAACCGAGTACTACACGGTGAGTCAACTTACCTTAGTCGCCTCTTACGACACCTCGGTAAGACAGAAGGTGGTCTATTCTACTCAGCAGATACCACACGGCTAAAAGAGGTATCACCTGATAAAAATCATCATAGGGACTCAAGTTATAGAACACTCAAATTCAAAATCTTTATTCAAGTGGACTGTTTACTGTACTTTTGAATCGTCAAATGTTTTAAAGAAGCTACCACTGATAAGGAAGTTTGCTCGTACCAGGAAGAACCACCAAGAAACTCGGCGGCTAATCTTTTACGAAAAATTATTACAATTTGATGGTTACAATATGCGTCATATCACATTCCGTAACTATCAGCTATGCTAATGAAGAATTATTAGTGGTTGAGTATGATTTAGTCGCTAATTTGTTGATATGATACAGATTGGTTGGTTTCGAAAATGTTTAATGTACACATGTTATGCTGTGGTAGCCCAGTGGTAATACCGTCCGCCTCTTTCGAGGATGTCTAGGGTTCAAACCCCGGGCAGGCACCAATGAGTTTTCTAGTAAAAACTTGTATGTCTAATTGATAATTGCAATTTATTACTCGCTTTTCGGTGAAGGAAAACATCGTGAGGAAACCTGCATATCTCTAGAAAATTCTGGGGATATGTGTAACCTACCAATCCGCATTGGAGCAGCGTGGGTAGGTCTCCAATCCTTCTCTCGAAAAACGGAGAAAAAGCCTATGCCCAGCATTGGGATAGTGACAAGCCGTTACTTACTTACACAATGTTTGTGTAAACTTTAATTTATATCTATACTTATATATAAAGCTAAAGAGTTTGAATTAATCTCAGGAACTACTGGACCGATTTGAAAAATTATTTCTGTGTAAGATAGTCCCTTTATTGAGGAAGGCTATAGGCTATATAACATGTAATGATGAATAGGAGAGGAGCAGCAATAAAAATATAAAACGGTAAAATTTTAAGTTTTTCTTGCGAGCGCTGTGTAAATGGTAATAGTTATTCAAAAATTATCTATTACAAAATTGTTCCCCTTTAAAAGTTCTAAATAAAAGTCTGCGACAGCATATGTCTAGCTTTTATGGTTAACCCACTTCAACCATTTTTATGGTCATCATATGGTGATTCCTAATTTATTAAAAAACGAATTTACTAAAAGATAGTGCAATGCTACCGAAAGGTTTAGTTTAATAGAACATTACGGTTTTATGTAAATTGTATTGAATAGGTCATGCAGTTGTAAAAAAACTACCAGAGATACACTAAAGTTATGTACTAGAGATTTGTAGATCTACAAAAATACTACAAAACAGTTCACAACAGCATTTCTCTATCTCTTATGGTTAAGTGACAATAACTACTTTTATGTTCAAAATGTCAATTAAATACACTGATTTGCACGCGGTTACTTACTTACACAATGTTTGTGTAAACTTTAATTTATATCTATACTTATATATAAAGCTAAAGAGTTTGAATTAATCTCAGGAACTACTGGACCGATTTGAAAAATTATTTCTGTGTAAGATAGTCCCTTTATTGAGGAAGGCTATAGGCTATATAACATGTAATGATGAATAGGAGAGGAGCAGCAATAAAAATATAAAACGGTAAAATTTTAAGTTTTTCTTGCGAGCGCTGTGTAAATGGTAATAGTTATTCAAAAATTATCTATTACAAAATTGTTCCCCTTTAAAAGTTCTAAATAAAAGTCTGCGACAGCATATGTCTAGCTTTTATGGTTAACCCACTTCAACCATTTTTATGGTCATCATATGGTGATTCCTAATTTATTAAAAAACGAATTTACTAAAAGATAGTGCAATGCTACCGAAAGGTTTAGTTTAATAGAACATTACGGTTTTATGTAAATTGTATTGAATAGGTCATGCAGTTGTAAAAAAACTACCAGAGATACACTAAAGTTATGTACTAGAGATTTGTAGATCTACAAAAATACTACAAAACAGTTCACAACAGCATTTCTCTATCTCTTATGGTTAAGTGACAATAACTACTTTTATGTTCAAAATGTCAATTAAATACACTGATTTGCACGCGGGCAAAGCCGCTAGCTAGTATAGTATAGAACGCATGCACAGTTAGTAAAGTATGATAAGGAATCAAAACAGTTCATTTCAACGAAGATCTTATTCCCACATGTTTACCTGCCTTGGATAAACACGAATATAATGTGTCCATCCTCAATAATGATAAGGAAGTTTCTGCTTCACGGCTGCAAGATTATCTTATCAGTTCTAGGATAATGTATAAATTACAGGAATATCGCACTTGCAAGCGACAGTGGGTTACGGCGGATAATCCTTTTAACTACTTCGTCAAATACTGTCACGAGGCTGACACTTCTTGAACTTTAGTGACAATAATTATATTATTATAACTTTGGCTTTACTATTAAAAAGCAATATTACCTTATTATTATAACTTAGTCGTTAATTAAAGGTCTCATAACAAAGCTCAGTCAATGAGCGGAAGATGGGCGAACTATGTATGGACTGTAATATTATTAAATCAGGCATGAGTCAGTTTTTTTTATTACGTTTACCAGTAGTTAATATACATTCTAGAAGAAATGGGGTTTTGTAGAAGAAAGAAGATTATTGATATATCTCATTGCGTGGTGCAGTGTGAGGGGTACACGTGAACGATAGGCGTTGGGGTCCCAAGGTGTTGCAATGGCGACCACGCATCGGAAAATACAGCGTAGACTGACGATCTTTCTCATTGTGTCGTAAGACGGTAGTGGCATGGAATGGTACATGGGAACGATGGATGTTGGAACCCCAAGGTGTTGGAATGACGACCCGTATCAGAAAGCGCAGGGTAGACTAACGTTAATTCTTAACATGTCGTAAAGCAAAAGTGGCTGTGCGTGTGGTAAATGTATGAACGATGGGTTTTGGTGTCCCAAGATTTTGGGATGGCGATTTGGCGCAGGGTAGATTGACGATCTTTCTCATTGTGTCGGAAAGCGGAAGTGGCATGGAAGGGTACATGGGAACGGTATTGGTGTTGGGTCAAAGTCTTGGAATGTTGGTAGACCCCTTGCGAGGTGGCCTGACGATCTTGTCCTTGAGGTTGGGATATAAAAGAACCCACGACTTCGTTCTCGTCAATTTTAAAATACCCATTAAAATTATGTACCCTATTTTTTATCCTATTCCCGAAGTTAAATACACACATACATAGGTCTCTTCACGGGATCTCTACACTACACGATCTTGTGCCGCTTGGATCCAGTATGTATCCAGTATCCGCTTGGACCTTGTTGTGGGTATACCGACACTGCGTTTTCTGGTGCGGGGTCGCCTTTCGAATACATTAAGAACGCCCAATACCCATCCTTTCTCCGCACTATATCGGCAGTGAGCCTTCAGCTCTGCAGGTCGTGGGTTCGATTCCAGCGGGGGCCATTATTTACTATAAACAATTTGTTGGTTCCTCGAGTCCCGTTGTATTTATGTGTATATTTAATTATATATATCATTTTTTACTGGTTGTTTGTGACTCATAACTGTTAGATTACTTACTTTGGGAAAAGACGACCGTGTTATTGTCCCATATATCTATTTATTTTGGTCGATGCCAAGCACTTTTCTGTCAGCAAAGGCATAATGGGACACAGGCCGTGACGTGCTTCCCCATTTACGCCTCGTGTCGATGTGAACCACCGAAATAGCACCGGACCCACTTAACCTTGAGCCATCACACGTTTTGTACGTTGCTATTTATTTACTGTAGTCGATAAATTAATAAATTCTTGACGTTAAACAGACCACAGCGATATATTGCGTCATGATATGAAAAACTGAAGACCACAAATATGAGGAACAAGATGTAACCGCGAATTTGTTTGCGACAAATTATATGTTATAATACCCTTAATACTACGCTTTGTTTTTGTAATCCTCAACGAAGAAATCTACTACTCGGTATATAAACTCCATCATCTTCCTGCCCTTATCCCACTCTAAGTGGGATCGGCAGAACATGTTATAAACATGTTGTCACATGATTTGGCTATGGATTTTACGACCGGCCGCCTGCCTGACATAAACATACCTTAATCGTATTTTACGACACCTCGGTAAGAAATGAAGGTGGCACCATTCTATACAGCCGAATACCGCACGGCATCGGTATATAAACTCCATTTTTACTATTTTGACTTAGTCCCCTTTTAGTAGTTATGGGAAATGTAACCAGCGTTTCCGCTAAAAATATATATATACTTAACTTTTTTCTCTCAGTACATTACAAATTTCATGGACGTGCAAAAAATATTGTGCCATGTGCCATTGATGGCACGCCAATAGTTTGCCATCTTTGAATTAGAGTAATTTTAATATACTGTTTTTTAAAATTCTGTTTATCTTGAGCTTATGTGTCTAATTGATAATTGCAATTTATCACACGCTTTTCGGTGAAGGAAAACATCGTGAGGAAACCTGCATATCTCTAGAGAATTCTGGGGATATGTGTAACTTACCAATCCACATTGGAGCAGCGTGGTAGGTCTTAGCTCCAATCCTTTTCTCCAGAAACGGAGAGAGATGGTCTAAGCCCAGCAGCAGGTCGTTACTTTACTACTTTACTATCCCATTATTCCTTTCAAAATTGGAAAACAAGGAAGGTATTTAAACACCAATATTGACGCTATTGAAGTCTCTAGTAGATAAATAAATGAATTCATGTTGCAAAATAGAAAAATAGGTGGAATAATCGGGATTTATTAAAACAGATAATTTCTTTCCTGTTTTTCTCGGTAGTAACTTCCAAATCATTGATAGCATATTTAAAAATATTTGACGATTCGAAAGTACTGAAAACGGTGTCCTTGAATGAAGAATATATTGGACTAGCAGTCGCCAGCGGCTCCGCCCGCGTGGTCAGATTAAAACTGTAATATAGTATTTTGATTCTTTATTGCACCACATAAAATCACAATATAATGTATATTATAATGTAAAGGTATAATGTAAAGAAAACGATGTAATCTTAATGACAATACAATAAGGCGGCCTTATCGCTAACTAGCGATTTCTGACTAGATTTCTAATGGCTAGAGACATTAAATTTAGGGTGATAAGGTAGGTGGAGCAATGTATACAAATTTTAATACATAAATATATCTACATACATACATATGTATAACAAATTTTGACGTGACAACGTCTTAAATTAGGTTGCGGCTTGGAGTCACTCATGAAAAAGTGTAACGCCCGCTCACGTCTGTTACGATGAACCACCGAACGAAAGAGAGGCCCGCCGGACTGGCGAATGCCTTGCATCTCTCCCACTCCAATCCATCACATTTAAAAAGACGTTGTAACGTAAAATCACGTAAAAACCGACTTTACAGGCAACCGTTTTTTTTAAAAACGGTTGCCTGTAAACGCGGTTTTTACGTGATTTTCGATTATACGTGAAAATCTTTGCCCGTAAAACCGACATTTGCCTGTAAAGTCGGTTTTCACGTGATTTTACGTGACAACGTTTTTTTAAATGTGATGGATTGGAGTGGGAGAGAGACGCAAGGCATTCGCCTCTTGTTCGATGACTCATCGTAACAGACGTGACTTTTTTACACTTTTTCATGAGTGACTCCAAGCCGCAACCTAATTTAAGACGTTGTCACGTCAAATAGATTTTTTAGTAACCATTACAGTTTACTCTGCGCATGCAAGGAAAGCTTTAAATTTTGCGTATTATTTTTTATTGCTGCTCCTCACCTATTCATCTTATCGTGATGTTTATAGCCTATAACCTTCCTCGATAAATAGACTATCTTACACTAAAAGAATTTATCAAATTGGTCCAGTAGTTCCTGAGATTAGCGCGTTCAAACAATCAAACATACAAACAAACTCTTCAGCTTTATGTATAGCCTTCCTCGATAAATAGACTATCTTACACTAAAATAATTTTTCACATCAGTCCAGCAAGACCTGAGATAAGCGCGTTCAAACAATGAAACAAACAAACAAACTCTTCAGATTTATATATTATTATAGATTTGAATTGGAATATACACTGAATGCCCGTCTGTCTCGATCGTCCCCAATTTAAATAATACTCTTGCGAAATAAGTCACAATGGGTAATACGCGTATGTGATCAATATATTGTATCATATAGTAATGGGCGGTACAAAAACGCAACAATAAGTGTCGTCAGCGCAAATGGGGCATATCCTGGAGGCAATTTAGTTGTATTGAGCTCGTCTGAGTTCATATGGCTCCGGCCTGCCTCTACGGATTGACTGGTGAGTTGATACCTTTAATTATGAATTGATATAAAATACTATATAAAGCGAAGAGTTTGTTTGTTTGATTGATTGATTGTTTGAACACGCTAATCTCAGAAACTACTGGACCGATTTGAAAAATCCTTTGAGTGTAAGATAGACCGTTTATCGAGGAAGACTATAAGCTATATAACATCACGCTAAGACGAATAGGAGAGGAGTAGCAATACAAAATACTACGAAAACAGCTAAATTTAAAGATTTCCTTACGTGCGCTAAGCCGTGAAAGTTATTCAAAAATCTCTTATAATTAACTCAGATAACTACTTATATGTTAGAAACTGGGGAAAAATTGTAACACTGATTTCCATGTGGACGAAGCTGCTGGACGTAGAGTTATTATACTAGAGTAAGTGAGTCTAGTAACCAAAAGGTTTTGGTACGACGTCCCTCAACACCTGGCGCCCGTGTGCATTGCACCCACTAAACTAGGTACAGGACAAGACGGCCTGGTTCTGAAAAAGCAAACCAAAGTATCACAGTAGACTGGCAAAATTGTACTATCTAAGCTATTCGACGACAAATTGGAGGATTTAAAAACTAAATAACGTTTACTATTCCAGTATTAAGCCAAGAATTCTCTTTTCTTCTCAGGAAAATTTTCACTAACGCTATTTTCTTATGAATTATTAGGTTACACATATCCCACATATCCAAGCTGTGATGGCCTAGCGGTGCGACCGTGTGAATCTCTAGAGACGATCATGGGTTCAAACCCGGGCAGACACCAATGAGTTTTTCTAATAAAACTTATGTGTCTAACTGATAATTGCAATTTATCACACGCTTTTCGGTGAAGGAAAACATCGTGAGGAAACCTGCATATCTCTAGAGAATCCTAGGGATATGTGTAACCTACCAATCCGCATTGGAGCAGCGTGGTAGGTCTTAGCTCCAACCCTTCTCTCCAAAAATGGAGAGAGGAGGCCTATGCCCAGCAGTGGGATAGTAACAGGCCGTTACTTACTTACTTACTTACATATCCCAGATATCGATATTTTATACCGATCAAGATACCTTAGATTTTAACCCATAGACAGTTCTATATCTGTCTTTGCTTCTATGAAGGCCTTTACGAGTTATTATCCTAGAGTATGGAAGCCAGCGGAATAAAGCGAGAAAGCGAATGAAGCTTATCGTCTATCTCTTTTTTGCGCATGCGTAGTGTGAATTTTGAAGGTGTACTAAAAAGGTTCTAAGTATTTTATAAATTAAGAACACACCATGAATATTCGGCGCATGTGCGAATAAATAAAGATAGATATAGGAATCTAATCTTCCCTCTCGTTATTTATTGTAACACTAGCCGTGTGATATCCGGCTAAGTAGAAAAGACCACCCTAATTTCTTACCGAGCTGTCGTAAAAGGCGACTAAGGTAAGTCGACCTGCCGTGTGGTATCTGGCTGAGTAGAATAGACCAAACTCATTTCTTACCGAGGTGTCGTAAAAGGCGACTAAGGTAAGTTGACCCACCGTGTGGTATTCGGTTTAGTAGTAGAAACCACCTTCTTTCTTACCGAGGTGTCGTAAAATACAACTACGGTAAGTTAAGGTCAGGCAGGCGGCCGTCCGTAAATTACGTAGCCAAATCATGTGACAACATGTTTGTAACATATTGTACTGACCCCACTTAGAGTGGGAAAAGGGCAGCAGGATGATGACGATTTCATAATTGAGGTTATTTAACACTGAAATTTACGCAAACGAAGAACAAATGCATAAATAAAGTATTTCTTTCACAGTTGTATAGCTGATATGATGAACGCCCTTCAACTGTGTTTGTTCACGTGTTTGTGTGTATTCACCCACTCTTTGCCACCGGATAAGGTGAGTTAAACGTCCCAACCAAGCGATTTAGCCCGTCGTATTTATTAAGACGGTTCTAGACAGGACGAATCGATGCGAATGTTTTTTTTAAACTTGCAATTTATGTATGTGAAGGTGGAATCTTGCAAGTCCAATTTGACCTATCTTCCGAGATCCGATTGAGCTGAAATTTTATATATTGGTCCAGTAATAATGATAATGCATGTGGATGATAAATGACCTGATGCTACTGCCAGGATTGGCTCCAGACGAGGGAACTCCTCAACGGTTAACGGTAGGGACATTAAATTTTTATACTAATGCAGTCTCAATGACAACGTATGTTTATGATAAGCATGACCTGATGCTGCCAGGATTAGATATAGATGAGCTACTGCTCAACGGTTCAAACAGTAGGGACATGAAACTTTGCCAAAAGCTTGTTTAAAAGCATTTTTAACTTGACTTGTTAAATTATTTTGAAAATATATTATAATGTTTCAACTACTTCTTTTCTTGATTAATTTGATCTTGGTATTTGTGTATATAATTTCTTACATTCATGTTTATCAACGTCAATTAAGTAAATTATATAATAAGACATTTTAATTGCTAGCTATTTTATAACAAGTAGTTTGTTTAAGATCATTAGTATAGTCTTATTTATAGAATTAGGCGCTACTATTTGGAGATCCATAAAACAAAAGTAATAACAAATCAAGTTACAAAGCTTTTAATAAAATTTCATGTCCCTACTGTTAACCGTTGAGGAGTTCTCTCGCCTGGAGCCAATCCTGGCAGCATCACGTCATGCTTCTCAAAAACATGCATTGTTATCGGGACTGGACCAGAATTTAAAATTTTTCACGGTTCCACGAACTGTTGTTCTGGATCCAATCTGCTGCTGGTGAGTCCAGGTGTTAGTGACTCCACGCCCAAGCCCATCGTCTGCCACCCTAACTGGGGACCATCGGGTGGTCCCCAGGTCCCCGAGGTGGTCGGTGCATCTGGTGCTCCTGATGCACCGGTTAGCGGAGGGAGGCTTCTCTTTCGAGGGGCCCCTACCTGGAGGTGTTTATTCTCTGGGATCAGAGCTGTCGGCGGGATGGGGGCAATATGTACAATGATACCCTGTCCTTGCCATCGGCAGCGTGGTGGAGCACACAGGTCGTTTTAGTCGGTGCGAGTCCGACATAACCGCCGCCTGTCCCTGTCGGGCGGCGGTACCCATAAGAGGTTTTTTTCCTGTATAAAAAAAAAGTGTGTTAAATTTATCTTGCAAGATTCCAACTTCACATACGTTTTAAATATTTAAAGTTAAAAAAAAACTTTTAATTAATAAGTGTCAATTGTTAATCCTAGTAAAATTATAAATGCGAAAGTTTGTAAGTATGAATGTTTGTTTGTTACTCTTTCACGGCGGATCCGCTGAACCAATATCGATGAAATTTGGCACAGTTTTTCCTTATATACCGGAATAACATATAGGCTATAGAAATCCGTATCTGGTCGTATGTATAAATAACAATTAATTGTTAAAGATGCACGCCATTCACATAATCAAAACACGGAGCATAGATATAAACAACGCCCACGTATTAGCCATGGAGACCAGATTGGAAAAGTCAGTAGAACCGACCGGATATCGCCTGGAACTAGAACCGTACCTTGAAGATGGAGTGTTCAAGGGTCATGTGAGCATCAACGTGACCTGGTTAGAAGACACAAGCACAATCTGTGTCCATTGTGCTCACGAGATCGATATCACTGAGTCGGAAGTCAAGGCTTACATGCCGAGTGACGCGTAAGTCCTGTTTTAATGTAATGTGCCTTGCAATTATGTAAATGTACCTTTTGTTGTGATAGCCCAGCGGTGTGATCATGCGACTCTCTTGATACGATCATGGGTTCGAACCCCGGGCGCAGGCACCAATAACTTTTTCTATTTTTAATATTTAAATGAGTTAATCTTGTATATATATATTTTTTTGAATTTTGGAAACGGCTCCAATGATTTCCTGAAATTTGGGGTTTTGGGAGAGAACAATCGATCTAGCTAGGTTTTATTAAAAAAAAGTCGTATAATTCCTGTTTTCAGGCAATGAATAAAGTGCTTAAATAGAAATCGATTTCAAAGCTAAAATTTGCTGTTATTATAAAGTTGTCATCACGTCAAGTAATACAAATTCAAATTACTCTTTATTCAAGTGGACTGTTTACAGTACTTTTTGAATCAAATGTTTTTCAGGTTCTGACGTGCATTTAATAGTTGATTCTAATTAATTTGGTTAATGTTACGATCATAATTTTGGTTGTTAATATCCACAATTTTTATAGCAAAGTGCCACAAAAGATACAAATAAAGAGGACAAGCATGGACCCAAAGAAACCAGTGTTTACGTTGCGTTTGGAGAAATCTGTGCCCAAGTCCTCCGTGGGTCACATTAACTTCAGTTTCAAAGGGAACATGAATTCAGAAAGGACGGAAGCGTTCTTCAAAGAAACCTACGTCACAGAACAGGATGTTGACAGGTATTTTTTATCTAGTAACTATTGAACTTCGTTATGCCGTGTGGTTTCTGGTTGAGTAGAATAGACCGCCCTTATTCTTGCCAAGGTGTCGTAAAAGGCGACTAAGATAAGTCGACCCGCCGTGTGGTATTCGGCTTAATAGAAAAGACTATCCTTATTTCTTACCGAGGTGTCGTAAAAGGCCTAACCTAACCTAACCCTTCTCTCCAGCAACGGAGAGAGGAGGCCTATGCCCAGAAGTGGGATTATAAGAGGCCGTTACTATGACGATTTTTTCCAACACCTAAAAGCGTGTGATAAATTGCAAATTTATGCAGCACCTAACCCCTTGAAAAACTTATATGTTCTTACGCGCAGTTTTCCACTTAAGATTTTGTTTTGCCCAAAATTCTTCAGAAATTATACCTAAAAATCCCTAATTAATAGGCAATAGTGGAAACACTGTCACGGTTCAGCTATCACAGCTTATAATATTAATAAATTAAGATTGTTATAGGATTGTGGCAGCAACTCAGTTCCGTCCAAATAAGGCCAGGCGGATGTTCCCATGCTTTGACGAGCCTGGCTACAAGACTCCCTTCGAGTTGAGCGTGGTCCGCCCTCGCAGCATGGTGGCCTTGAGCAATACTCCAGTCATGAGAACTGAGGATATGTAAGTAATTTAATGGGTTAAAGATCCATGCTGAACGAGATTTGCTTTTTAAAACAACGACAACGGACAAACTTATTCGCAGTTTCACAGCCTCATAAGAAAGTAGATGACGGTAATGAATAAGTAGGAAAGTATTTAAATTTTATAAAACATTGGTGGAACACTTAGCTAGATACAAGAAGTTACAAGAAAATACGTGCTAAAAAGGATAGTAAATTAAAAGTTTTTATTTAACTTGCCGTATGTGGAGGTGGAGTGGAGGTAAGTAAAATTTGACCCACTTCTCGATGTCTGATTGAGTTGAAATTTTACATACTAAACTAGACCATACATATAAACTAGACCATAGTTTACATATAAACCATAGACTACATATAAACTAGACCATAGTTTTGATAGCAATCCATTTTATGATAAGCATGTACTGATGCTGGTAGGATTGGCTCCAGAATTGTATATTTTCAGAATTTGGAAAAAGGCTCCAACGATTCTCCTGAAATTCAGCATGCAGGAGATTTTGGGAGAGGAAATCGATCTAGCTAAGTTTTATTGTAAAAAATTGGTTTTATACCTTGTTTTGGTCATTAAAAAAATACAAAAATTAACATTGAATATATAAAACACTATTTTTGGCGAAACTGTCAAGTCAGCATAGCTTATTCGAGGAACAGGTGGTATCTAGAAATAAAAATACCTAGGATCGAGCCCAACCTACCCAATTATTTTTTTCTCTTTATGAAGCTGACGTGGCGAGGCGCCCTTGTTAAAAAAATAGGAGAAAAAATAGCATTATAGTTTTGTCTCCTTCGCACTTATTGTCACACGCTTTAGTCTCTCGGTTAAAAAAAAGTGTAAAAGCCAATTTCAAAGAATATTTTGAACTTGCTTGCTATTTGCTAAATGTTCTCTTTTCTAGCAATGGTGAACCGAATGCTGTATGGGATCACTTTGAAAGAACACCTCCTATGTCCACGTTCGCATTGGGGCTTATCATCGCTGATCTGCAGCAGCTCGGAGATTCTATACATTACAAAGATGACAATGGGAATGATGTCGGTGAGAACTAATCCTCTCTTTTTCTTTCTCTCTTTTCTTCTTCTAGGGATATCTGGGACACGATCTTGTGCTGCTGATACAGCATCACGCCTCGACCATCTCGACCATCTCGCCTGACATCAACTTACTTTTGTCACCTTTTACGACACCTAAGTAAGAAAGGGGGTGGTGTATTCTACTCAGCCGGATACCACACGGCATAAAATAATTCTATAATAACATTTGAACAATAAATCTAATCGCGTCCCAGAACATTTTTCGCACTTCCATCCATGTTTTGACAAAGATTTTGGCGATCCGATCTCAAATATAGAACATCCTAAAACGAGTGGCTGTGGGCCCATAAAATTTGTGATAACTTTCACCATTTGCCGCGAAATTGCGCCCTCAACTGAACAAAGAGTAATGGAATTCGTTTATGACATCGGAGTTGTGATTTTCGACTTTTACATTATACGCGGGTTGTAAATTATTATCTTTAATATTTAAATTTATACTAATATATAAAGCTGAAGAGTTTGTTTGTTTGATTGTTATCAAACATGCTGTCACATGATTTGGCTGCGTTTTTACGACCGGCCGCCTGCCTGACGTCAACTTACCTCTGTCGTATCTCCCACGACCATTACCGCGACCACGACAATAGACCACCCTCTTTCTTACCGAGGTGTCGGTAAGAAAGAGGGTGGTCTATTCTACTAAACCGGATACCACACGGTGGGTCAACTTACCTTAGCCGCCTTTTACGACACCTTGGTAAGATATGAGGTTGGTCTATTCTACTCAGCCGGATATCACACAGTGGGTCGACTTACCTTAGTCGCCTTTTACGACAACTCGGTAAGAAATGAGGTTGGTCTATTCTACTCAGCCGGATATCACACAGTGGGTCGACTTACCTTAGTCGTCTTTTACGACACCTCGGTAAGAAATGAGGTTGGTCTATTCTACTCAGCCGGATACCACACAGCGGGTCGACTTACCTTAGTCACCTTTTAAGACACCTCGGTAAGAAATGAGGGTGGTACTATTCTATTCAGCCGGATACCACACGGCGTACTTTAACCATTTTTATGGTTATCAAAAGACTATATTACGGTATTAATCTTTCCACGCGGGCGAAGCCGCTGGCGATTGCTAGTAATAAATAAAATCTAGGAATATATTTTTCTCGTCGTAGAATTGCGAGTCTGGGCGCGTCCGGAGTTTCTCCAAGCATTGGAAGGGGTGAGCCAGAAAGTGGCGTTGGTTTTTGAAGAAGTGGCTAAATTATGGCAAGTGCCACTTCCTTTGCGCCGATTGGATATCGTGGCTTTGCCAAATTATCACGGAAGGAAGCCCGCTGATAACTGGGGTTTGATTATGTTTAAGTAAGTTACATATTTATTTAAATTAGGCGTTACTTTGTGGAATTCCATAATACACAAATATGATTATATTATTTGGTTATATTTCAAGACTTAAGCTGATTATAATCATTATGCATAGAATAATAAATGTGTTTTTTATTCTCTGCATGAATAATTAAAAAAAATGATGATGTACATAATAGACACAGTAGAAACGGATAAAAGTGGCCCCTCATTTTCGCCTTACAAAAAAGCGTAAATCGTTTTTGAGTTTTCGTATATTAAATTCCAGGGTTAATTCTAGCTTTTCCTGTTTAATATATTTTTTGTATCATATATTTTATCCCCTTATTTAGGCTTTAATTTTACGAAATTTCATCAATATTGGTCCATCGAACTAGTCGTAAAAGCGTAAGAGACATAAATACAAACTTTCCTATTTATAATATTAGTATGGATAGTGTACGCTAAAACTATTGTTTCTTAAAAGGGAAAGCGATTTAAGCAATCAAGGTTACTTACAACTGGCTCAAGAAATATCATATCAATGGTTGGGAGCTTTGGCGACACCTGCTTGGTGGTCTGATGCCCATTTGAATAAAGCACTAGTGGGATACCTTGCTGCGGAAATTGCTTTCAAGGTACCAGTGACTTTTTTTTAATTTCACTAAATCTGGCTACAATCTTATTTAAGAGCGAACTATGAGCTAAGCTGAATAATATTTTGCCTTTGACCAACCTATATTAGTTTTATTTGTATGCACTATGATTATTTGTATGTCTTTTAAAATAATTTGGGCCTTCTTTGAGCGAACAAAGGTTATTTAGACTTTGTACATTTATCAAGAACCGGTGACAATATAAAATAAATAAATAACAATCAATTGTATTTACTAGAAAGTGGAAAATAAAAACGTAAATCATATTACACAACTGAAGATTAGGTGTACCTTGTTCGTACAAGACTATACAATCCGATCCGTGTGGTATCCGGCTGAATAGAATAGACCACCCTTATTTCTTACCGAGGTGTCGTAAAAGGCGACTAAGGTAAGATTATCCGCCGTGTTGTATCCGGCTGAATAGGTGTCGTAAAATACGTAGCCAAATCATGGAACAACATGCTTGTAACATAATTGCTGACCCCACTTAGAGTGGGATAACGGCAGGATAATGATTATGATGATTCGTACAAGACTATAAGAGCTGGTTATGGAAATAATCTTTAAAAAAAGATCAACCTTCCAAACCACCGATCATCATCCTGCTGCCCTTATCCCTCTCTAAGCGGAGTCGGCACAACATGTTATAACCATGTTGTTACATGATTTGGCTGCGTTTTTACGACCGGCCGCCTGCCTGACGTCAACTTACCTTAGTCGTATTTTACGACACCTCGGTAAGAAAGAGGGTGGTCTATTCTACTAAACCGGATACCACACGGTGGTTCAACTTACCTTAGTCGCCTTTAACGACACCTCGGTAAGAAATGAGGGTGGTACTATTCTATTCAGCCGGATACCACACGGTTACTTTCAAACCACCGATAACTCCATTAATCTAATTACTTTTGACGTTGGAAAATGCTTGAAAATGTTTAATTCAATAGAGAATTATTTCGGTTTGATTTGATTTAAATATGAAATCGATATTAAGTATATATATATATTTCCAGATAAACAATGGATCGGAGATGGAAGGAAAATGGCCAATGACAGTCCTATACTCACTGTACTACGAGCTCAGCAAACGCTACCCCCATTCAAGGATCACGGGGATGAAGCAAGAAACAACCTGCACTAAGATAGAGCTATTGTTTCGTATGTTTAACTACACTATTGGAGGGGATACGTTTAAGAAGGGGTTAAGAATGTTTATTGAGTCAAGGTACATAATCACATCTTGTCATCAAAATTTCTTAAATATTAAGCTTACTTCGATATTTTACATTATCTATCGCGGTTCTATAGTAGTAGCTGGTTGACCGATTGCTCGGTAATTTTTACAAAATAAAAAAAAGAAACTTCAGAAAAAAGAAAAAAATTATGGGCCTCAATCCTAGGTATTTTCATTTCTCGAGACCACCCGTTCCCCGTATAAGCTAAGCTGACTTGACAATTTACGACAAAAATTGTGTTTTATATATTCAAGGAATTTTTTTGTATTTTTTTAATGCCCAAAAACAGGGATAAAACGATTTTTTTTAAATAAAACCTAGCTATATCGATTTTTGTCCCCCAAAATCTCCTGCATGCTGAATTTCAGGAAAATCGTTGGGGCCGTTTCCGAGATTCCGAAAATAAATATATGTATATACAAGATTAACTCATTAAAGATCGGTTCCGATAGTATACTACATATGTATTTAATTCTCTAACTATCTCAGCTTCTTACATGCATCCGCGTTTAACCATCATAAAGTTGTTGGACTGGAGATATTCCTAAGTGACATTAACACCTTTTACGCTATCCAACACTTTGTAAATTTGACATTGTTTATGTTAACCAAAATGAAGTTATTTGCATACTATTAAGTTAGTTTAATGTAAGGAACTAATAATGATCACACCATCGTATTGTATCTACCACGTAACAGCAAATAAAGATTATGATTATGATAATTTGTGGTTCTGTTTTTTGGTGTATAAATTTAACAACCTACTCGTTTTTCTCTACCATCTAGCAGCTATCTATACGAAATTATAGGCTTCGTAAGATTTTAATAATAAGGTAATTGTATTTCTTTTAGTTTAAGTTGTTAAAGCGAATATAACAACTATATCCTCAAATACTTTGAAAATACTTAAGGAACGTCTAAGTATTTTTGTCTTTACCAATGTCTGTGTATATTATACGTACTCGTATTATTTGTAAAAAGCCATTGAGTAATGCCCTTAAATCTCTGTGAATTGATAATCACTAAATCATTTTGCTTTCAGGAAATTCAAAACGTTCACTGGTGATGATATCTGGAACGCACTAAACGAAGCGGCTCTTAACGATGGCAAGATTCCTAAAGACGTTGACATAAAAACTGTAGCCAATAGCTGGATTGATAAAGAAAGGTTGCCCCTGATCACTGTTAAAAGGAATGCTGATACAAATTCTGCAATGATATCGCAGGTAGAACCTTGAAATATATTTCATCTACCTTTTTTCATATAACTTTGTCATATCCATCTTATTAAATTAAATAAAATTACATTTAAATCCACTTATATATTCATTTTCCAATTAAAAAAATCATTTTAATAAAATTTTATTGTAATCCATTATATTCTTAATTGTAATCTACATCGCCATTCGCGATCGCCATTGAAAACCATTGTTGAGGTACTCCTCAACTTAAGCTGAAGGGTGGTCTAATTCGTAACGTCACATTTGTGTATATTTGTCTTATTTTTACTGTTATCTACTTTACTGTGACGTTATTAATAGAAGGTTTTTTGATTTTGATTTTTGATATCCTCATCATTCCTTATTGTGGTGTCGTGAATGGCGACTAAGGTAAGTTGACGTAAAGCAGGCGGCCGGACGTAAAATACCTAGCCATGTGACATCATATTTATAACATGTTGTACTGACCCCACTTGAAGTGGGATATAGGTTAGAGAATGATGAGTGATTCAAAGGCTTTTTACAATATAAATTAATAAATACCTGACACGCTGTCGCTTCAACAACTTAAACTAACTAAAAGAAGAAATATAAAATACTTGTTAAAATCTAAAGAAGCCCATAGTTTTGCATAAATAGCTGCTAGGTAGATAGAAAAAACGAGTAGATAATTTCAAAAATAGCTTAAAAACACAAAATAGTGATAATCTATATCGGCAAGAGAATGATGATGACTATTCTTTTTATAGAAAGTTTACCTCCGCGAACGGCCTCACGATGTACCAGATGCTGATAAAATGATGTGGTGGGCACCAATAGTGCTAGCACGGAGCGATAGTCTAGACTTCACCAACACCACTCCCACCACCTGGATGCGAAACCACAAGGACCTTAACCTGGTGAATATGCCAGAAAAGGACCAGTTCATCATCGTTAATCCTGAAGAGATTGGTACTTGGATTTTTTGCAAACTTTTTACTACTTGAACTTGCAATTTCGTTCGCTATCTTTGTTTCTTTGGTTTAAAATCTATGATTTCTCACAATTGGAGACGTGAACGCCGAGCAGTGAGATTGTATATATTATATCTTACCAGTCGCAAGTTTAAATATGGGGTGGGCATCCATGAGTTTTCTATTAAAAACTATGTGCCATTGATATTTATAATATATCACACGCTTTTCATCGAAAAAATATATTATGAGCTAATATGGGTATCTCTGGAGAAATCTTGGGATATATGTTACCTACTAATCCGCATTGGAGCAGCATGGCGGATCTAAATTCCTTCCATTCTCTATAAAAGAAGAGCGGAGGCCTGTGCCCAGATGTAGGATTACAACAGGCCCTTAATTTACTTTTATTTAACTGATATTAATTTACTACGTTACTTTACTTTTACTTTCAATCATATTTATTTCCTCTTCTCAATTCTCATAGAAAAATACGAGAATCCGCCGTGTGTTATCCGGCTGTATAGAATAGTACCACCGTCATTTCTAACCGAGTTATCGTAAAAGGCGACTAAGGTAAGTCGACCCGCCGTGTGGTATCCGGCTGAGTAGAATAGACTCATTTCTTACCGAGGTGTCGTAAAATACGACTAAGTTAAGTTGACGTCAGGCAGGCGGCCGTCGTAAAAACGCAGCCAAATCTTGTGACAGCATGTTTATAACATATTGTGCCGACCCCACTTAGAGTGGGATAAGGGCAGGAGGATGATGATGACAGAAAAATACGAGAATGTTGACCCAGTTTATAAGTTTCATAAAATTTTATCAATATTACCTTGCGGATTAATCATGAAAACATATCAGATATATTATAGACTTTCACATTTACAACTTGAGTTAGATTGTAGCTTAAATTAATTTATTTATTTCATTTTAAAAATTAAAATTTTTAGCTCCATTCCCGGTAAACTATGATGTGGATAACTGGAACCTCCTCTCTGAATATCTGCAAGGTGATGAAAGGATCAAAATTCCGGAACTGACTCGAGCGAAGCTATTGCACGACGCTTGGAACTTAGCATATGCCGGGGAGTTATCTTTCGCCACTGCATTAAATATGACACTTTTCATGAAGAAAGAGAGACACCATTTGGTTTGGGACCCGGTCTTTACCATGATAGATCACATCGGGAAGCACATTTGCTCTTGTATGCACGATAAGTTTCAGGTAAGGAAACGAATTAAAAGTATACAAAGGCAGATAAATGAATTTAATTAGTGCGCCTTAATTTGATTGTTTGCTACAAAGATTGGCCTTTATGTTAATTAATTTGACCCCTATTTACGTCCTTCTTTTATTAAAAGATGGGAAACAAAAGAGGGGCAATTACGGCAATTTCTTTATTGCTATTAAATATAATGAAAAGTGTCTTCAAACGATTATATTGTTATTTATTAATAGAATTTTGTTCATAAAACTTTGTTTGATTCATAATTTACATATACTTTAGTGATTATTCTTCTTTGCTTTGAAAATCTATCTATGAATTTATACAATTTATCTTTGAGTAATCCGTTTGAAAGACCGTTTTTCGTTCCTTTAGTTGATAAGAGGAAATAGATGCTAAAATTATCGAAATAGCCTGGTTTATTTTTCAAGTTGCGGTGGGAGATTAAATGGCTTAATTTTCATAAAAGTTTCCCAATACCCCTCACTGATTTGGTCATTGTTATATTTAATGTTTTTTAGGCTTACGTGCGGAATTTGCTAACCCCACTATACGATGAACTGAACAAAGATGTTAGAGATGACGAGGAAAATTGGAGGAAAAACCTTCGATCTCTGACCAAGACATTTTTATGCCAAGCCGGATACAAACCTTGTATACAAGAGGCTCAGGAGCAGTTTAACAAGTGGATGCAGGCTACAAATCCCGATGAGGGAAACCCGTAAGTATTTTTCATTAATAGTTTTTATAGTTCAATCTATTTTAGATATGTTTGCCTAATACGACAATGTTATGAGATTATATTTTATATCGATTGCGCGTAACAATTACGGTGTGGTTAAGCAATTTCTATTCAATTATGTAGCAAGACAAATAGCCATAACGTGATATTGTGGTTTTTAAACTTTGGCTCCAATTAGTAACTTGATGGGCTTCTTTATCGGGTACCAGTCTAATGGGTGATCAGAAAATTTGTCAAAGCCGCTTTGTCTTTTGACCAACCTTGATCGTAACATATGGGTTACTTGAAGCGATTTCGGCTACAATCATTAAGATAGTTTTATGAGATATGTTCAGCTTATATCACAAATTCGACTTATATTTAACACACGTTAATGTTAATGGATGGACAGGTTCCCACTGACTAGTATTTCGCCTAGTACGAAGTGTTACTCAAGTGTTTCTAATATATTTTATACAAGCTTAATAGTATTAATTAGGTTGTAGATGTGATGAATGTGATGAATAAAAGTAAAAAGTAAAGTAACGGCCTGTTACTATCCCACTGCTGGGAATAGGCCTCCTCTCACTGTTTTTGGAGAGAAGGATTGGAGCTAAGACCTACCACGCTTCTCCAATGCGGATTGGTAGATTACACATATCCCCAGAATTCTCTAGAGATATGTAGGTTTCCTCACCGAAAAGCGTATGATAAATTGCAATTATGAATTAGACACATAAGTATTAATAGAAACTCATTGGTGCCTGCCCTGGGTTTGAACCAGCGACCTCCTCGAAAGAGTCGCACGGTGTTGTACCGCTGGGCTATCACAGTTTACATTACGCTAAACATATTAAATAGTAATACCATTATAAATTAGGTCCTTATGTGTACTGTTTTCTCCACAGGATATCAAATCAATATATATGTCCAGTATTCAAATGGGGTACACAAAAAGAATGGGACTTTGGCCTCCAAAGAGTCATAAACTTCCCGCCGTCCAGAAAGCAGAGCGAGAGGACTTATCTCCTTAAAACACTCGCTGGGTGTCCTATTGAAGAATACAAGATACATAAGCTACTGAACATAACGCTGCTAGAGGGCAATGGAAATTTCACAGAGACAGATCTGTTCTTGATATTCAGTATGCTGACTGGTAATTCTGAGGGATACACGACATTATTCCACTTTCTAAGTAATAACTGGGAGATGCTTAAGGAAAAGTAAGTAAATTGGACTGATTCAACTGATTTGCATGTATGTTATTCCCTTGATTATAATAGATTTTCTTTTCCATTGTCAAGATTGGATAATAGGGTCTTATGATGAACACAGTCAAATGCCTTGCACAAATCAAAATACTTTGGACAAAATACACAATAGCATCCATTTAACCTTATTGCTCTTGGTTCTATCAAAATGAGCTAAAAGTGTCTATAGATTTTGAAATTTAATTTCTGATCCCAGATTAAAAATATGTTCTAAATCTATATACATGAGTTAAATTATTAAATTTACTTTTCTTATTAAATATTGTAGGTCCGCCGTTTGCTATCCGGCTCAGTAGAATAGACCACCCTCATTACTCACTGAAGTGCCGTAAAAGGCGACTAAGGTAAGTTAACCCACCGTGTGATATCCGGTTAAGTAGAATAGACCACCATCATTTCTCACTGAGGTGTCGTAAAAGGCGACTAAGGTAAGTTGACTCACCGTGTGATATCCGGTTTAATAGAATAGATCACCCTCTTTCTTACCAAAGTATCGTAAGGTCGTTTAATGACAAATTATAACATGTTGTGCTGGCCCCACTTAGAGTGGGATAAAGGCAGGAAGAAGATTAAACATTGTAGGTGCTTATATTATAGAGGGCGTACGTACCTTGTAACATCATGAAGTATATATGTATGTGATTGCTTTATTTTAACTTTTAAGGTATTCAAGTAAAACCAATCTCTGGGATAATTTGATCACAGCAGCCACCTCTCAGTTTACGACTCAGGCCGGACTAGACTTAGTTTCAAGTCTTTATGTGGGTCATCAAGGAGAGTTTGGTTCAGCGGAGCACATCATTGAGAAATCAATGAGAAATATACGAGAGGAAGCTAAATGGTCTGCAGAAAATATTCCGGTCATTGAAAATTGGTTGGATGATTTCCTTGACACATCTGAGGTTAAGAGTGAATAAACAGAACTGAAATCAGATTATCCTGTTAAATAGTCTGATAGTTTTTTTACCTAGGAATTTACGTATAATTAATCAGGATTTATTATATATTGAACCAAACCAGTATCAACTTGGATCATGAAAATTGTAGACGTCTGTAGAATCTACAGACATTTAGCAATCTTTACAGAATCAGTGATACAAATTATTTTTTCCATTTTCATGGATAATTGATCTTGGCCCAAATAATGTAAATTTATCTAGTAGTCTAAGAGAGAAAATAATAACGTTATTGAAAGAGTAAAGGATAAATTTACGTGGGAAGTTTTACGTCAAATTTTACTTTCATCAGGGAGAGACAGAGAGGAGAGAGAGAGAGAAGGAAGAAAGACAGAGAAAAGAAAGAGATGCAGTTTCGACCTGCATTAATGTAATTTGGGTCGAAGCTTCATAGCTCCTTTCTAATTATTGTTAAGTTGGCTAAGCAAAGGTCACTTTTATGAACAAAAAAATATATATTACATAATATGATATGTTATTTGTATTATTTAAAAAGATGCTTATTAAATAGGTGGAAATATAGTAGATACTAAATTATCCAGTGTCAACACATTCGAGCAAGCCAAAGGACATTTTTATTAAAGGTTACTCTGTAATAAAAATGCCCTTTGCCAAGCTCATATGGTAATTGCCGGGTCAGCAAAGGGTATGAATTATATTATACAGTTTTGTATGAATAAATAGTAATCCAATTAAATCATGCCTTTTCTTTTCTTATACCAATGTTTATTAATGAAGGCGTATACAAGCTTTTTAAAGAATTAATTATTAAAGTCTAAAAAGTTTGACAAAGATTATATCGCCTTTTTATAGAGTGGATCTATTACCTTCAAATTTGTTAAGGAGGAACGATTGTCGAATTAGTAAATACTAGAAATCGCCACCGGTTCCGCCCGCGTGGAAAGATTAAAACCCTAATATAGTATTTTGATAATCATTAAAATGGTTAACCTTAAAAGCTAGACATGTGCTATTGCGGACTTTTATTTAGAACTTTTAGAGGGGAACAATTTTGTGATACATGATTTTTGAATAACTTTCACGATTTACTTAGTGCACGCAAGGAAACTTTAAAATTTGCCGTTTTCGTAATATTTTTTATTGCTGCTCCTCTCCTATTCACCTAAGCGTGATGCTATAATAAATAACCTATAGCTGTGCCCGCGGCTTCGCAAGTGTTGAAACCAGTGTGTCACAAAATTTGTCGCCCATAAATTTCGAATTTCTGACTATATGCTCCACAATCACTTCTATCTTCTAGTAAAAGTCACATCAAAATCTGTTTAGCCGTTCCTGATAATTATTCACTAAATGAAATTAAAATTATAAACATAATTCACCGTGTGGCATCCAGCTGAATAGAATAGACCATCCTCATTTCTTATGTTTCGTAAGTTGACGTTAGGCAAGCGGCCGGTCAAATGATGTGACAACATGTTTATAACATGTTGTGTCCAACCCACTCAGAGTGGGATAAGGGCAGGAGAATGATGATTCCACAAGAAATGTGTAACCTGTGCAAAAGTCCGTACAGTAGATTTTAAGAAAAACGATCACATACACACAGGCAGCTTTTGGGGACGTTTTATCTTAAAAATAATAGATAAAAATAATTTATATTCGAATGCAATGAAATGTATTTTCTCTACTTCACTATCAGTTGTCGTTGAATAGACGTTAGATAGTCTTTGGCAATAAATCCATTTATCTTTTTTAAAAATAGAATCAAGAAAAGAGGGCGAATAAAAATTCCCGCCATCCCGAGACCGGCTGACGAGCTTCCGCAATGGAGGGTATTGGAAAAATGTTTAGAGCAGTTTTATCGCCTTAAAGAAACCCTCCGTTTTTATATTCGGACGTTCTGGTGTCGACAGGGATGTTTTGTTACTGTTATGACAGGCCATTGTGAAATGCGCCTTGGTTATAAATATAGGCTGTAATTTCAGATAAAAAATGATTTGTCGGATTACTCATTAATGTTTATTACATCGGTGTTTTTATTTTATTATTTGCCTTTTACGACACCTCTCTTTGAAACATTCACTTTATTGGTCACGTTATTGTCGCGTTGTCAACATATCCAGTATTCAAAAACAAAGAGATGATATTTGACTACACCCGTTTCCATAATATACATACCTATAAACATGTTGTCACATGATTTGCCTATGTATTTTACGACTGGCCGCCTACCTGACGTGATCTAACCTTAATCGTATTTTATGACACCTTGTTAAGAAAGAGGTGGTCTATTCTATTCAACCAAATACCACACGGTGGGTCATCTTACTTTAGGATACCTCTGTAAGTAATAAGGAGGGTCTATTCAACTCAGCCAGTTACCACACGGCATGCAAATAAAAATCCGTGTTCACTAAATTCAATTTCCGAATGGAAACAAAATTCTTACATTCAAAGATTTCATAATGGAGAACGTAATAGGATCCCGTACCCACCTGGTACGCGACAATAGGTTAAATTTATATAATTTATTCAGTAATTCAATAGACTCGAAGTATTCCTTCGCTCTACTTCATTCAAATAGCTACACGGATGAATGAGTTTTAAATCCAACTCATTCGTTCTTCGTTTTAGCTCTCGCGGCTCTTTAAGTTATTCACTTTATTGGTCACGTGATTGTCGCGTTGTCAAAATATCCAGTATAAAAACCAAAGAGATGATATTTGACTACTTCTGTTCCCATAATATACATACCTAATAATAAATATATAGAAAAATACAAATAAAAAAATCCGTCATCATCCTCCTGCTCTTATCCCACTCACTGTATAACATGTTATAAACATGTCACATGTTTTGGCTATGTATTTCACGACAAGCCGCCTAATGTCAACTTAACTTAATGGCATTTTAGACACTTCGATAAGAAATTGGTGGTCTATTATACTCAACCGGATAACACAAGGCGAGTCAACTTACCTTAGGCACCTTTACGATACCTCGCTAACAAATGAGGATAGTCTATTCTACTCAGGCGGATAACACACAGCACACAAATAAAAAAACCCGTGTTCCCTAAACTCACTAAATTCAATTTCCGAACGGAAGCAAAATTCTTACATTCAAAGATTTCATTGTGGGGAACGTAATAGGATCCCGTACCCACCTGGTACGCGACAATAGGTTACATTTATATAATTTATTCAGTAATTCAATAGACTCGAAGTATTCCCGCTCTACTTCATTCAAATAGCTCCACGGATGAATGCGTTTTAAATCCAACTCATTCATTCTTCGTTTCAGCTCTCGCGGCTCTTTGAAGTATTGTTGGTCGGTTTGTTGGGAAAGTTTTATTTGTTCAAGTTCTGTTGTATATTTTTAACGGAGTTTTAATTGCGAGAAAGTTTTATTGGGTACACGGTTGTAGGGCGAACTTGAGTTTTATTTTTATTATAAATGAGTACTTTAAAAGTAGCCCAAGCTGTGGTAGCCCAGCGGTAACACAGTGTGACTCTTTCGAGGAGGTCACGGTTTTAAACCCCGGGCAGACACCAATGAGTTTTTCTGTTAAAACGTATGTGTCTAATTGATAATTGCAATTTATCACACGCTTTTCGGTAAAGGTAAACATCGTGAGGAAACCTGCATATCTTTAGAGAATTCTGGAGATATGTGTAACCTACCTATCCGCATTGGAGCAGCGTGGTAGGTCGTAACTCCAATCCTTCTCTTCAAATACGGAGAGAAGAGGCCTATTCTTAGCAGTGGGATGGTAACAGGCCGCTACTTAGGTACCTTTTTTTTTACTTACTTTAAAAGTTACCTTTCATAGTACTTTTAATAACCTTACGTACGAGAAATACGGAAGTCATCATAATCTTGCCCTTATCCCACTCTAAGTGGGCTCGGCACAACATGTTATAACATGATTTGGATACGTACTTTCCGACCGGCCGCCTCAGCCTGAGCTTGAGTTTATCTAACCTTAGTCGTATTTTACGACACTTCGGTAAGAACTAGATAGATGGTCTATTATACTCAACCGGATACAACAAGGCGAGTCAACTTACCTTAGTAGCTTTTTACGACACATCGCTAACAAATTATGGCGGTCTATTCTACTTAAAATGTTCAAAACCCTGGTTCCAATCCCACATGTCATACCTTCTTTCTTTTTTTTCCTTTTTTTAAAATATATTTTTTTGTCTTTTAAAAAATTACTGAGCAAGACCCAAATTTAAATGAACAACAATTTAGTTCACAAGTTCTAAATCGGTTTTCCTAACAGTGACTCCCAATCGCTCAAAGTTAAATTATTTCTGATTACATTATTAAGCCAAACATAACATTTATGAAATTTGTTTGACAAATACCCTAAAACTATAAATTTGGTGACGAAATTTAACTTTATAACTAGCGTCGAGGGTTTAATTAAAAGTTATTATTAGACTCTTTTGAAAATCGTTGACGCAGTACCGTTACAAGTTTCAAAACCCTACGTTTAAATAATTTATAGAATTAGGCGTTACTTTGCAGAGGTCCATAATACAAAATTATGAAAATTTTATTTTGCTATAATCCGCGATAGAAGAAAATGTATGTAATGCTAAATGTAGAGTGTACTATTCGTTTTCATACGTGATACATGCAGATCTGGCACCCTCATTAACGATCAGATAAATGTTTCTAGTTCAAGCTTGTTACACTTGTTCGCAGGCAAAATAAAATAAAAGGTGGGGTTGAACCGATTAGTGTATAACTAAGCTTATTTTGCTAAGCTTGTTATGCTTCGCTTTGCGATTTTGGTCGTGGAGTCTCTCCTGATGATGTCTCGGTTGCGGGGCGAAACGATTGTTGAGTTTGTGATAGTGAACGTATATAGTGCTTGTGTATTGTGGTGGCGGTGGTGGAGGTTTGTGCATGTGTTTTTACGAATCCTGCATGTATCAGGTATGATAACCGATTGTCCACTCTACATTTATATATATTTTCTATTTTCCTTCATCGCGGATTATAGCAAAATAATTTTATTATTACTTTTGTAAAATGTAATTATCAATTAGACATATAAGTTTAAACATTGGTGTCTGCTCGGGTTAGAACCTGTGGCCCTCTCTGGAGAGTCCCTGTTTTTAATATATTTGCATTATTTAAATAATAATGTTGCCCCAATCAATAATTGATATGGAGATACAATCAGGCGCTTTTATTTTAGTATGGTGATTTTTTACGACAACGACTTACCTTAGTCGCCATTTACGGGACCTCGGTAAGAATGTGGGTTATCTATTCTATTCATTCGGATAGCACAGTGCAGGAGGATGATAATTCTTTTTTTATTTTATCACTTTTTTAATGCCTGAAAAAAAGGTTAATAACTTGTTTTTAAATAAACCTAGTACGATTTCCATGAAAATCTTTGGAGTAGTTTATGAAATCCCGATTATATTGATTAATGTCGATTAAATTTATATATTTTTATATATATATATATATATATATATATATATATATATATATATATATATACATATGATATATATATATATATATACATAAATATATATTTTCAGAATCTCGGCTCCGACGATTTTCCTGAAATTCAGCATGTAGAGGGTTTTGGGGAAGAAAAATCGATCTTAATAAGTATATATATACATACAAGATTAACTCATTTAAATATTAAAGATATATATATCCTGTCGGATGATGATGGAAAATGTTACTTGGAATTGATTTAGATTTCCTGAATTTGAAATCGGCCGTTACTCAAAAGAGTATCTATCTATGACTTTACAATCGAAAGCTCATAAAATTGAAGCAGATTTTTTTAGTGCCCGATAACAGGTATAAAACAAAATTTTTTTAATACCACCTATCCTGATCAATTTTCCCTTCCAAAACATGCTGAATTTTATGAAAATTGAATCATCTTCATCTTCCTGCCCTTATCCCACTCTAAGTGGGGTCGGCACAACATTTTATAAACATGCTGTCACATGATTTGGCTGCGTTTTTACGACCGGCCGCCTGCCTGACGTCAACTTACCTCTGTCGTATTTTACGACACCTCGGTAAGAAAGAAGGTGGCCTTCTACTAAGCCGGATACCACACGGCCGGTCGTCTTACCTTAGTCGCCTTTTACGACACCTCGGTAAGAAATGAAGATGGTCTATTCTACTCAGCCGGATACCACACGGCGGGTCGTCTTACCTTAGTCGCCTTTTACGACACCTCGGTAAGAAATGAGGGTGGTACTATTCTATTCAGCCAGATACCACACGGCGTAAAAACAACATTTTTTAAATCTATCTACCTATTTAGATCGATTTTTCCCCTCTAAAACTGCTGAATTTCATGGAAATGATTGGAGCCGTTTCCAAAATTCTCTAATATATACAGGGTGAACGATATGAAGTGTTACCTTTTCAAAAGACTACGATTTTTTAGTTATAACAAATCTTTTATTACTCCAAGGGAAATAATGCGAGAAAATTAGCAAAATTTTGAAATCAATTCACTTAAACTCGATATGACCACGTTTTGCTTTGACTATAGCCTTCAGCCGGTCAAAAAATGAGTTGCACGCTGCACGAAAGTGATCCTGAGGTATCTTGTGCCATTCACGTACGATTTCTTTCTTTAGCGCATCCATACTGGCATATTTTTTAGTCCTCACTTTGCTCTCCAAAATGGACCATATGGAAAAGTCCATCGGATTCGCGTCTGGGAAATTCGAAAGCCATTGTGTGGACGAAATGAAATGTGGAACATGATTTTCCAGCCATTCTTGGTTCACGCGTGCTTTGAGAGCCGGGGCCGAGTCTTGTTGAAATGTTCACGGCCTAATACCGAAGTGTTTGCATGCCCGCGGGTCCAATGCAGCTTCTAAAACATTTTTTCGATAATAGGCAGCATTTAATTTGACACCAGGCCGAATGAAAAAGACTGGAGAGCGTCCATCAGCGGTCACTGTAGCCCACACCATAACTTGTGATGGGAAATTACTTTGGGTGGTCATTTGAAGGCGTAAATTCTCGTTTGTACGTTTGGTCAAGTAAACACAATCGTTTTGAGTGTTGATAAATCGCTCAATCGAAAAAAAATCTCATCAGAGAACACAATGTTTGGAAATTGATCATCCTCGTGCAAGCGCAGCAACTGTTTTGCTCTTTCAAGCCAAATTTTTTTTGCTTCTGTGTAAGATCGCGTGCTTTCTGGAACTTGAAAGGCTTGACTTTTAGTTCATTTTTAAGTATGCGGCGAATGCTATCTTAGTGTATTTTCAATTCTTTAGCCATTTGCCGTCCACTTCGACGTGGATTCCGCTCGAGCCGCATCTTCACTTTCCGAACCATAGCACGTGACGTTGCTGTCTGTTTCGGTCCACCACCATAGCATTTGGCAATGCTGCCAGTATCATTATAACGTTTTATAGTGCGATATACAAACATTTTATTCCCTTTGAGGTGACTGAGCTCACGCACGATAGCTGGTTGTGATTTACCAAACAAATATAACGCAATTACACTACAACGTTTGTATTCCATTTCGAATATTTGTCGTTTTACTGACAAGGGATGCAAATGCTTTTGGGAGCTTGTGAACAAGATAATGAATTATCAAAAAAGCAACTGTGACCTTGCCGCGATCAAAACTTTTGACAGATATGACCAGTGTGAAGTTAGTAACACTTCATATCGTTCACCCTGTATATTAGTATACAAGATTAACTAATTTAAATATTAAAGATATATTATTAGTTTTTTCAGTATATTTTACAGAATGAACAGCGTTGACGTGTCCACTACGAAATGAATGTAAATATATTAAAGCTTTTCATTATGTACACTCGCTGAATAAATACATCCCGCACACATCAGATAATTAAACATTTGCATTATATATGCAAGTTGAATGGGATTTATCGGAGTCAAAGAGAATAATTTATGAAAGTGATATAAATATAACTAGCGGCCTGCCCCTGCTTCGCACGGGTATAAAATATATGTATATTCCATGTCAGTCAGTGTAAAAAAAATGATTAAAATCGATCGAGTAGTTTTGATTTATTCATTACTGCCCGTGGCCCGCACGCGTTAAATTTGGAGTAAAACAATTTCCTTTTCCTACACCAAGAAGATTTCCTGCTATCTTCGGAATCTCTAAATTCACATAGTACATTTTTACTTATTTACTTTCACATTTTCCCTATGTATTTTATTTTTACAATTAATTACAGAATGTCTTTAAACAAACTCTTGAAAGAGGGACATAGCTGCTAAAATCGAATTGTTATAGGGCGAAGCGCGGCGTTCTCACGGCATTTTAAATCTGTAATATCTCCGAAAATGTTCACTTAAATTACATGCTGTAAATGCCATATTGATCTATATTAAATCAACTATTTATTTAAGGTACTTAATTGGATAAAGATTAATGCTGTATTGTATAAAAATTGCTTCAAAAATATGGCATTATTTTTTGTAAAAAGTAAATGACAAAAAATGCTATAGTGGGTTATCCATAAGGGATAGACATATACCATCGCGGACTTTTCTGTAGACCTTTTCAAGGTGTACAAATACTTAGTACATTATTTTGATAAATCTCGTAGGGTTTAGCCTGCGTTTGCAATGTAAGCGGAAAAAAATGTAATTATTTACAGAAACCTCAAAAATTACAGTATTTCTCTACTCCGTATTGAATGTTATTATACGTACGTAGTTTTAAAGTTTTATGCGTACATAGGGATATAGGGACTTTGTTTTATAATATGTAGTGATGTAGTGATTCGCCGCGGCCGATCGTAAAAACGCAGCCAAATCATGTGACAACATGTTTATAACATATTGTGCCCACTTAGAGTGGGATAAGGGTAGGAGGATGATTATGTAAATATTAATTTGCTATAATCCGCTATAAAAGAAAATATATGTAATGCTAAAACAGTCTTATGACATCTCGGTGAGAAATGGGGGTGGTCTATTCTACTCAGTCGGATACCATGCGGCGGGTAACTTACCTTAGTCACTTTTTACGACACCTCGCCAAGAAATGAGGATGGTCTCTTCTACTCTATTTTACCCTGTCTGATTCTACGCGGCGGGGTTACTTACCTTAGTCACTTTTTACGACACCCCGGTAAGAAATGATGATGGTCTATTCTACTCAGCCGGATACCATACTGTGGGTCGCCTTACCTCAGTCGTCTTTTATGACATCTAGCTAAGAAATATGGGTGGTATATTCTACTCAGCCGGATGCCACACGGCTGGTTAAGGTAAGTACCGTAGTCGCCTTTTACGACACCTCGGTAAGAAATGACGATGGCCTCTTCCACTCAGCTAGATACTACACGACTTAATCGTAGTAGGTCGCTGTATAAAAAAGTTTAAGAAGCCCTGATCTATACTAATAGATCAGGGCTTCTTAAACTTTTTTATATAGTGACCCCTCTTCAAGCTTAGGAAATTTTAAACGACCCCCTCCTCCATATAATGAAATATTTATTAACTGTAGATGTAGATGTAATATCGCACTATTTTACAATGTAAATAACAGTTTTGCATTGCCACTTTTTTCAAAAAATAGTTATAATAAAACTACAATAGTATCTTGTATGATTTTTATTTGTATTTATATTTGTACGTAGTGTGTATACTAATTTTAAAATTTTATTTATAATTGTTGTAAACTAACCAACCATAAATTTAATAAAATCTATTTAATTAAATTTAATGAAAAGGGGTAATGAAGGAACTTAGGAGGAGAAATATCAATAAATCTTTGTTAGAAAAGTTCTTTAAAGGACAGCTGCAGCCATGTAGTTGTATCAATAATGATTGAAAAGTATCAGATCTTTGCGACGCCTTTTGCTTTCAGTAGCCTCGCGACCCCCCTGGGGGTCGCGACCCACAGTTTAAGAAGCCCTGGTATAGATGATAATAAACGTAATTTACGAGTAATTGGTATTACAAGTTATTGACATAAATATATTCTCAGAAAATATATATCGCTGTAAGTTTATCACACCGACCTTGACATTAGAGTATGAGCGTGTTATATTTATTCTGCTAAATAATATTAATTTGGTACAGTTCAATACAAATTTAGTATTTGTCAATTATATATCAAACTAAGCCGTGTGGTATCCGGTTGAGTAGAATAAATCACCCTCATTTCTTACCGAGGTGTCGTATAAGCGACTTAGTTAAGTAAACCCGCCGTGTGGTATCTGGCTGAGTAGAATAGACCAACATCATTTCTTACCAAGGTGTCGTAAATGGCGACTAAGGTAAGTTCAACCTTCGTATGGTATCTGGATTAGTAGAAAATACCACCCTCTTTCTTACCGAGATGTCTTAAAATACGACTAAGATAAGATGACGTCAGGCAGGCTAGCCAAATCATGTGACGCCATGCCTATAATATGTTGTGCCGACCCCACTTAGACAGGAATAAGGGATGATGTAAGAAGGTTTAAGATAGTTCGGTGTAAGATAGTCCATTTATCGGGTAAGGATATAGACTATATAACATAACGCTAATATTAATATGAAAGGAGCAGCAATAAAAATATTGGGAAAACGGTAATTTTTTAAATAATTAATTTAATAATTTTTCAAAACGATCTAGTAATTCTTACAACTAGCGCGTTCAAACAATTAAACAAATAAACTCTTCAGCTTTATATATTAGTATATATAGATTAAGAAAAAACATTCTTCGGCTATAAAGGCTTGTAGTAGTGTTTATTCGGTAGTATTCAATGAAATAGGCCACTGATGAGTGTCTGAAGACCGTAACGAGTTTTCCATAACTCGATAAAGCTGCGCTAAACATTTTTCCAATACTCCCTGCAGCGGATGTTCGTCAGTCGAGCGAATGGCGGCGATTTTGCGTCGTTCAAATTGTTTATTGCGACTTAAGACGTTCATTTTACGGTATTTCATAAATCATTCGATTTTTTTTCGATTCGATTTAATTTAAACGATTTTGGAATCGATTCGTATGGTTTTAATAATAAGTTTCGGTTTTCGCATAGTGCAAGGGTTGTATAAAAAGTAAGATCTATAAATATCTAGGCATAGATATCCTATACATATATCCTCTAGATCTATAGATATCCTATAGATAATACACTTATCTATGGGTATAGACAAAAATTGACTTTTCTTCTTCCTATGCTCTCTATGATCATAGATTTTCCTGGCATCGAACAATTACTATAAAAGGTTTTATATAAAGTACCTAGGTAATTTTTTTACAAGATAAAAAAGATAAAAGTTGAAAAAAACAGAAAAATATAATCGGGCGGGTAGGATTCCATCCTAGGTATTTTCACTTCTCTAGACCGACCGTTACCCAATTAAGCTATCATGACTTTACAATTTACAACAAAAATAATCTTTTGTATTCAATGTAAATTTTATCATTTTTTCAGTGCCCGAAAATAGGGATAATACGACACTTTTTTAAATGAAAACATCGAATCGTGATGATATTAAGCAAAATATTAATATTTCAATGTATTTTATTTGATTTAAATTTGCAAGTTTCTATAACGACATTTTCAACATGAGTATATGAATATGTAAAGTAGATACGATAAAGCTGTTCCTAATATTTTTCCAATAGATACCGTCTTGTATGTTACATCCGCTGGGAGAAAAATGAGACGCCATTATGAGGTTGTTAAAGGTACACACTTGATAAAACTATTAATAAAAGGTTCTTTATAATGTAAGCATCGAGAAATACGATTAAAAAAAGCTATATTTTTTAAAAATAGTTTCATCAAACTTTAGTAAAATTTATTATTCATCCAAAGGTAATGATAATATCATTTTGCTTTAATTAATCCGTGATTAATAATAAGACTAATCATACGACCAATAGTTTAAATAGGACTAATCGCTGATTATATCAAAATTATATTACTATTTTTTACTATGGAACCCAGCGAAGTAAGGAAGTCATATTTTTATAATTATAAATATGACCGACGGTCTCTGGTCTATGCATAAATAAACGAGGGATATGTTTTAAGGTTTTCAGACACTTTAAAGTGAGAACTTCTATCAGTAAAGTAATACATTCACGTGTAAGGTGAGACTGATAAAAACGTCTATTCATAAACAAAAAAGGTATATGTCGATTTAGTGTCAAGCTTCTGTCAAAAGCCTCGTAAAAGGCAACTAAGGTAAGTTGATGACAAGCTGGCGGCCGGTCGTAAAATATATAGCCAAATCACATCACACCATGTTTAAAACATGTTGTGCCGACCTAACTTAGAGTGGGATAAGGGCAGTAGAATGATGAGAGACGTAGAAAGTAGATCAAAAATCATATTTTTATACATAAAAATAAAATTTTTGGTCTATGTAAATAAAACCGGTATGTGATTTAAGATTTTCAGTCGCTTAAAAGTGCTGAGCTTCCATCAGTAAAGCAATACATTCACGTGTAAGGCGAGACTGTTTGCGCGTCGACTACATTTCTGTGAACACCCTATCCGCTATCCCGAGAGTTATCTCTGTTGACATTAAATCTGGACACACCGCTGTTACGAATTGTAATTTTCGTGACCAAAAGTTTGCTAATATCTTATGAGTTAATTTCGTGAATCTAAATGAGTAAATATATATTTTCTGAATCTCGGAAACGGCTCCAACGATTTTCATGAAATTCACCATGTAGGGGGTTTTGGGGGAGCGTTCGCTATCAGCGTTCGATACAAAATCGAAAGCTTTACGATTTTGTCGTGGAGTCTATCTCCTGACGATGCTTCGGTTACGAGGCGAAACAATTGTTGAGATTGTGGTGGTGAATGTGTGCAGTGCTTGTGTATTGTTGTGCCATCGGTGTCGGGTAGTGCATGAGTTCTTACAAATTCTGCATGTATCAGGTATGAGAACGAATAGTACACTCTACATTTAGCATTACACATATTTTCTTTTATCACGGATTATAGCAAAATAATATTCTCATTACTTTTGTATTATGGACCTCCGCAAAGTAACGCCTAATTCTATAAAGTTATAAGAGGTAAATCGGGACACGCGAACGTTATAACTGTGTGTCTCGCATTAATTGTGTCAAGACGTCCCTCGCAATCATCGGAGCGAGCGATAATTATACAGTGATAGACGTGTTGAGATGTTACGGTCGTGTGTGATTGCATTTGGTGAGTTAACATTAAGTAACAAATATGATGATAAGTGATTACTATCGAAACCTGACACGTTTGTGGTCACTTTTTAAAAAATATTTATGACCAAGTTCGTGCAGGGGTATACTCGGATTATTTCCCTCATGCCCTTATCCCACTGTAAGTGGGGTCGGAACAATATGTTTTAACTATGTTGTTACATGATTTGGCTAGGCATTTTATGAGCGCCCGCCTGCCTTACGTCATCTTACCTTAGTAGCCTTTCACGATAAGAAAGAGGGTGATTAGTTTTACCAGCTATTTGTGCAAGGCAATATTTAAATTTTGTTTTGTGTTTTTATTGTATTTTGTATTTGTATTTTATTATATTAGCAGTGTGCGTGTGCCTATCGAGATGTGACACAGGCTCGTGCCCTCCAACACTCTCGGTTAACATATGCGAAGCAGCATGCGGGCCGGCTGTGGAATGCAATTCAACCCAGTTGTGCTGCCCGACAGCATGCGGTGGCTCGATGTGCGTCGACGCTATGACGAAGAGGCATTTTGTTACTTTAGGTTTGTAGACTGTAACTTGACAAAGTCCTTCGCAAGCGAGCGACATGCAAGCGTTTCGACGATGTTCGTATGCGAGCGGGGTGCAAGTGACTCGACAATGTTCGTATGCTAGCGGGGTGCAAGTGACTCTACGAACTCCTTCGCAAGCGAGCAGAGCGCATGCTACTTGACAAAGTCCGTCGTAAGCGAGTGGAGCGCAGGCGACTCGACGAAGTCCTTTGTAAGCCAGCGGGGCGCACATTATTCAATGAATTCCATCGCAAGCGAGTGGATATTCGCTACTTGACAAAGTCCGTCGCAAGTGAATGGGGTGCAGTAGTAAGCGAGCGGGTGAAGGCAGGTGACTCGACGTAGTCACTCATAAGCGAGCTGGGTACACGCAACTCGACGAAGTCAGACACAACCGAGCAACTAACAATCCCAATTTAATTACGTTTTAATACTTCGAGCATAGTTCGCTCCATCACCAACTGAATGGTTTCTTACAACTACTAATATTCTCCAGGTCGTTAACTATCTCCAAACAAAAAAATGCTCCGTTCGAATGTAAAATTTGGATAAAAAATAAAACCTTTGCAAAATGCTGTTAACAAAATTTCACGTACCCTCGTCTGGAATCAATTCAATCAATTCTGGTAACAGCATCAGGTCATGTCATATCATAAACATGCATTGTGATCTAGACTGGACCAGTATGTAAAATTTCAGCTCAATCGGACACCGGGAAGTGGGCCAAATTTAACTTGCAAGATTTCACCTTCACATACATTGGAAGTTAAATAAAAACTTTTAACAGAATACTTTAACGTAACCGACCTTACAATAACAATAGTGTGGATTCATCAGCGTTATATATAACTATATATTTTCCTGTTTCAGTAAAGAAAGGCAAGTGTCCAGAATATCCACGCGGGGTGTGGATCTGCAGCCATTCGTGTACGGGTGATTCGGACTGCCCGCGTACCCTCAAATGCTGTCCCAACAGATGCGGAGCTCTTACATGTCAGAGACCAGAAATAGAAGAACAACCGGAGTCAAACTGAAAGTCGGTACGAAGCACTCAAAACCGCAGAAAGCACGTAAATTCACTACGAAGTACAAGAAATTATCACGTACTAATCTTATATACTTAATTGTACAATATAATATACCTAAAAAGTGTATTAATTTTTACAAATAACATTTGATTTTAATCAGTTTACGTAAAATATATACCTTTTCTGAATTAGATCTGTAAATTCGAAATCTAAACGGGTTTCTAATGATTGAGGGAAAGAGATATTATTAAATGTCATAAACATTTCATTAACTGTATTATAAACAGTACCTGGTTAACTGAGCTTAGCTCGGTAATTTTTGACAAAATAAAAAAAGCAACTTCAAATAAAGAAAATAATAACTGGGTAGTTGGGGCTCGATCCTAAGTATTTTCATTTCTCGAGACCACCCGTTCTCTGAATAAGCTACGCTGACTTGACAATTTACGGCAAAAATAGTGATTTACATATTCAATGTAACTGATAAATCATAAAACTTTTTTTTTTTTAATAAAACCTAGCTTGATCGTTTTTTTCCTCTAAACCTCCTGCATGCAGAAGTAGTAGGGAATAGCCGGTTCTAACTCACTCCCAGCACCTTGAAATCCTTGAAATAGGCTAACTTAGCGGATTCTAAAAAAAGCTCGCCAAAGCAGATTCCAATCAGACTAAATTCCAATTGACCGTCGGAGGTCTCTTCGGATTTTCCAATTGGATCCTGGGTTGCAAAAGGAATTTCCTTACTTACCCTCGTAACGAATCGTTTTTTCTCGTATTTTATTAGATTAACTTAGCGGACTCCTTGACCAATTGGATTTTCCATTTGATCCACGACTTTCCTTTCCTTGATTAATTAATCAAATTAACTGAATTCTCATTACAGTATGAATGTCTGATATTTAATGGCCGATTCTGGCACATTGGCTTGGTTTTATCAAACTTGATTAGGTTTCCAATCTAAGATTTTTCTTAATAAATAACATTAATCGTTCAATTTTGTTTTTATCATTAATTTGATATCAAACTGATAATAATTGAATTGGATGTGTGTCAGATATAAATTCAATATGAAAATGTAAATAAAAAAAAAGTCTCGTACAAATAACTCAAAAGTTTTATTTTTTCGAAGAAACGCTTTGACTTTTTGCTGCTATTTCAAAGAAAGTGTCTCATAAAATAATATTTTAAATTAGACAGGGTCGTAGTAATTTATTATAATAGACCCTAATAAATCAATGGAAATAATGGGCATCGACCATTCGCCCTCTTCCTTATAATATTCTTTTATCCAGCCTAAACGTTGTATTCTGTGGCGACAAGTTTAGACACGATCTCGCAAAAAGCAGATGTAAAAGGATCACATGGCATCATGTATATCATAATTTATTATAATAGACCTTAATAAATCAATGGAAATAATGGGCATCGAACATCCGCTCCTTTTTTATAATATCCTTTTATCCAACCTAAACGTTGTATTTTGTGGCGACACGTTCAGACACGATCTCAAAAAGCAGATATAAAAGGATCACATGCATCATGTATATCACAAGATATTTTAATACCACGCGGCTAGTATCCAGGCTGACGTAGTGTTCAAGTGAAGGCAGTAACTAGGCAATTATTAATCATGGAGGTAAGATTACGTACTTATATAGTATAATTTCATGATATATATGAATATTCGTATTAAATTTTAATCCCTGTTGACCAAGTGACAAGAATACGTGTTACTAGTAAAGTTAAATTAATAAGACCAAGATTAATATTTTTTATAATTAAAATCTTATGTTTCTAACCTAACCTAACCTATAACGGTCACAAAAATCTATAGATTCATTCTGCAATAAAAATAATATTAATGTATTAGATTTTAATAATAATAAAGGTTCTTACTGTATATGAATAATTTTGATGACACTAGTGATTATATTTGCTTATTTCTATTTTTTTTTTCAGATCTCACCGAATCTCGATGAATTCAATGTAAAAAACTATTATTATCCTATTAACTTAAGCGATGACGAAAATGCAAGCAATTCTTGCATATTGAAAAATAAAAAAATCGCAACGAAAAGAGCTGGTAACAATATCGACATATTCTTTGAAAAGCCTAAGAAAAAGAAAAAAACCATTCCGTCTTCATGTGTGGCTCAAGCGTGTGATGGAGGTGTATCATTTATTTCTTCCAATGATAATGACGGAGCGAATGCTTCATACCTCATGAAAATAGAAATTTATGACATGAAGAATCTGAAAGAGGTTTCGCCTGTAGACTATTGGAAACATGCAGACTTGCGATTAAAGTACTACATACAATCCAATACTGATAAACATTATCAGAACACACGAGATATAATATACAACATTACAAAGCAGATCGCCTGCAAGGAAGACTGTAAAAAATATTTCATTGATAGAGACAGTAAGAAACAATAGAACTTTCTCTAACTCATCACAAATCAAACCCATAATATAACTTTACTTACAAAAACCTTTTAAAAAAATACAACCCCCACTGCCGCTCTCGCCTCGCAAACAAATTATAAAGAGATCAGTCATTCGCTACAAGCGTTCATACTAAGCACAACGAAACACAATGGCTGAGCTTGACAACTCTGTATACGACGAAGAAATGGTCGCGATATGTGAAGAAATTGAAGACAACTTTTTGCACCTATGTAAAAAAATTGAAAAGGACCATGCAGAGATGTGAGTGATCAATCTTGTTTAAACTTGACTTTTATGGAGGGGTTGATTTTGTATATAAATATACGGACATCTAGAACGTTTTATTCAGTCACGAGTACGCAGTGAATATATAAAAGTTACTATGGAATTCTTAACCAGTGATGATATTAGTTCATTTACAAAACAGTTTTTGATCGATAAGATGCATAAATTCATACGTTTGTGGTATATCAGTGATAGACTTCCAGGGTGGATGTTACAGGATCCTGATATAAAACCCTATTTTACTCCTTGTAGTGGACATTTTCAAACGTGTTCTGTATTTGATGATATATATGATGAAATTGATGGAGTATTCCCGATGGAAGCTTATTGTACTTTATGCAAAAAGTCTGAAAAATAAATAGTTTATGTAAGTTGAATATTTATTAACATCAACTTAAAACGTAACACGGAATATTATTTGAATTTTATATATTTATTGGTTTACCTTATTCCAGTACGGATCAGTTTGGAGCAGGAGTGAGACAAGTTGGAGAAGCAGTCAAAAGAAATGCCACAGAACATGGAACTCCTCAATATTCAAGGAAGCGTTTATACGCACAAAAGTCTACATCACCTGGGAAGGCAACAGCTTCACCACCGAACACAGAAACAGAGCCATCTGTAAGTTCTGCAAACTTAAATAGCATTAAATGCCCAACTTGTGAAATATTTGTTAACAAAAGGTACTTTACCAATCATCTTAAAAGTAATAGGCATAAAAATAATGTTTTCACGTTGATACCGAACTTAAATAATGTTCAGTTAATAGAAAAAGCGTTCGGTCAGAGATTAGTAACATACAGAGTATTCTCTAACTCTGCTACAACTGATACCGACTTTAAAACTCCTGAATCATTTCTTGGTTCAATTCGAAGCACTGTTCAAACATTACTGGAAAAAGTCTTGAAAGAAAATACCACAGTTAAAGTTAATTTTATTTTAAATGGGGATTTTGTTCAGGCAACGAAAAATTTAGAAAACTCCTTTGACTTTCAAACTTTTAATTACATGTTCTGTTTAGGTGATGAATTTGATGATATTTACTCAAATATAAGTTCTGAAATTTCAAACAAAATAAGTAATTTTGAAAAGAAAGATAGTGGTTGGAGTCTTAAAGAAATGAGATATGTCGATCTAAACATTAACAAATTCAACCCATTAAAAGGATCTTCATACATAGACCTACCGATAGATATCAAACGTAAACGAGCAGTAGTTAATGTTAAAAACAATGATTATCAATGTTTTCTATGGGCTGTTCTATCCGCTTTATATCCTGTGAATAGAAATGCAGACAGAGTTTCCTCATATTTATCTAAACAAAACTTGCTAAATTTCAAGGGTATTGCTTTTCCAGTAAGACTAAAAGATATTATAAAATTTGAACGCTTAAATAATATTAGTATTAACGTTTCTGGAATAGAAAAATCTAATAATAAATCTACGAAGATAATTGGGCCTCTCCATTTTACCAAATGTCGTAAATTAGTTCATGTAAATTTATTATATTTAGATAATGGTTCTAACGGTCATTATTGTTATATTAAAAACCTTTCTAGACTAGTCAGTCGTCAATTAACTTCACATGAACATGCAGTCTATATCTGTGATGGCTGCTTGCTTTATTTTCAAACATATGATAAATTGATTTCTCATAGACAATTTGATTGTAATCACGTTAGAACAGATTTGCCTGATATCAGTAAGGCAAAAATTTCATTTAACAAATTTGAACGTGAACTAAGAGTACCTTTTGTGATATACGCAGATTTTGAAGCATTTTTAAAGCCAATACAAGGGTGTGATAATAATCCATCTCTATCGTATACCAGTAATTTTCAAAAACATGATGTGTATAGTTTTGGATATTATATCAAATGTGCGTATAACGATAGCCTCTCCAAATATATAACTTATACAGGTAGTGATTGTGCAAAAGTGTTTATGGAAAGTTTGAATGAAGATTTAAAATATATATCTAAAGAGTATTATGTCAAAGTTGATCCTCATCCGCTTACAGATGAAGCTAGGAGAAGAATATCTTTGACAACTACTTGTTGCATATGCAAAGACACTCTGAAATTAGATAGTAGCTTAAATTTTGATAAATATACTGGAATCTTTACAGGTGTTAGTCATAAAGCTTGTTGTAAAAAGTTAGAAACCCCTCGATTTATACCGATTATTTTGCATAATCTTAGTAATTATGATGCTCATTTCATAGTGCGCGCATTAAATTTTGCTGAAGGTGACATTAAAGTTATACCACAGAATAAAGAACGTTACATTTCCTTCTCAAAGATATTAAAAATCGAGAATCAAAATTTTGAGTTAAGATTTATTGACTCTTTTAAATTTTTATCATGCAGCTTGGAATCTTTATCAAATAATTTGAATGATGAGGATTTTATCGAGCTGCGTAAAAATTTTCAGCACCCTGACGATTTTTATTTTTTAAAACGCAAAGGCATTTATCCATATGATTACATGACCTCATTTGAGTCATTAAAGTTAACTTCACTTCCCACACAAGATCAGTTTTACAATATACTAACTAATAGCGATGTTACAAATGAAAATTATAACCACGCTAAAGATGTGTGGCATCATTTTAAGTGTCGCAATATGGCTTATTATTCTGATTTATACCTGAAAACTGACGTGTTACTTCTAACTGATATCTTTGAAAATTTTAGAAACGTTTGTATCAAAACTTACGATTTAGATCCTGCACAATATTACACTGCACCTGGCCTAAGTTGGGATGCAATGTTGAAGCACACAAAAATAACATTAGATCTATTGACAGATTTTGATAAAATTGCTTTCATAAAGTCTGGTATACGTGGTGGTATTTCTCAATGCAGTAACCGTTATGCTCATGCTAATAATAAATATATGTTCAATTTTAGTGAGAAAACTCCTACATCTTACCTTACTTACTTAGACGCGAATAATTTGTATGGCTGGGCTATGTCTCAATATCTTCCTACGGGTGAATTTCAATGGGTAAATTGTGACACAAATTTTATGGTTCCAATTGACTCAGAAATAGGTTATATTCTTGAAGTGGATTTAGAATATCCACAAACTTTGCATGAATCACATTCAGACTTTCCACTATGCCCAGAAAATATATGTATTGGTGGTAGCAGAGAAACAAAATTAGTTCCAAATTTATATGATAAAACTAAATACGTTATTCACTACAGAAACCTCATACAGTGCATAGAAATGGGATTAAAGTTGAAAAAAGTTCATAGGATTTTAAAATTTCGTCAAAGTCCATGGTTACAAAACTATATAGATTTAAATACACAATTACGTATGTCTGCAACATCTGATTTTGAAAAGGATTTTTATAAATTAATGAATAATTCAATATTTGGGAAGACTATGGAAAATGTAGAAAAACGTGTGGATGTCAAACTTTGTACTCATTGGGAAAATAGGGGTAAATGTCAAGGTGCTCAAAATCTAGTAGCACGACCTGAATTTCATAGTCTGTCTATATTTTCAGAAAACTTAGTGGCCGTTCAACTTAAAAAAACAAAAATACTCTATAATAAACCCATCTATCTAGGACTTTGCATATTAGACATATCCAAAACGCTCATGTACGATTTTCACTATAATTATATGAAAAATAAATACGGTTCACGCTGTAAAATGATGTATACCGACACTGACAGCTTCATATATCAGATTTTTACTGATGATTTCTATGAAGATATTAAACCGGACTTGAACAAATACTTTGATACCTCTGACTATCCTTTTGATAATCTTTTTGGTTACCCTCAGATAAACAAAAAAAAGATTGGTTTTTTCAAAGATGAAAATAACGGTAAGATCTTTACAGAATTTGTCGGTTTAAGGTCAAAAATGTATGCGATGAACGTACAGAATAAATTTATAGCTAAAGCAAAGGGAGTTAATAAGTCCGCTACAAAAAAGTTTAATATGCGAAATTACAAAAACGTCTTATTTAAGAAAAATAATCAAATATGTGAAATGTACAGATTTAGATCGATAAAGCATGTTATTTTTACTCAAAAGGCTAACAAAATTTCTTTATCGCATTCTGATACTAAACGATTTTTAATTAGTAACTGTACTGATACTCTGGCTTGGGGTCATTATAAAATAAAATCATATAAAAGTGATGAATAAACTAACATACACTATTAAAATGACTTTATGTTTAAGAATTGCTAAGTATTATTATTATTTCGTCAATAGTACCTAAGAATGTAAATATGTAATTATAATATAAAATACGAACTTGTTGAGTTTTTTTTAATTGGATTCCTACCTCTTCCAAAAACACACGTATTCAAAAAATGTATCACTTTCTTCATCCATTTACTGCAATCGTGGCAGGTCCGAGTGGTTGTGGTAAATCAAACTTTGTTACTAATTTTCTAAAATATTGTAATGATATATGTAATACAAGTTTTGCACAAATTTTATGGTGCTATGACGAAATGCAGCCACTCTACAACCTAGAAAATGTATCTTATGTTCAAGGGTTACCAGATATGAGTATGTTCGACGGCATACAGCCACGATTAGTTATAATTGATGATCTTATGAGAGAGTCCGATGGTCGTATTGTTGACATTTTTACTAAAGGTAGTCACCACAGAAATTTAAGTGTGTTTTATATTACGCAGAACTTGTTTCACCAAGGTAGAGGACAACGAGATATATCTCTCAATACAAGCTATATTATTTACTTCAAAAATCCTCGAGATCGAACACAAATACGTTACTTAGCACGTCAAGTGTTTCCAGATAATTGTAAATTTGTTGAAGAAGCTTATAAAGATGCTACTGTCGAACCACATGGTTATCTAATGATCGACTTAAAGCAGAATACACATGATCTCTGTCGCTTTAAAACCAAAATCGATCCAATAAAAAATCTATGTGTTGTCTATGTACCAAAGAAGGGACTTAAATACAATATACATCAACCAATTATAGTTAGTGATAAATAATGGTCGAAGATAGCACAACGTTAGATGAAAAATCGTTAAGGTGTGCATTACAAACTTTCAAACCAAAATATCGTAAAATATTGCTAAAGTCGCTTAGTAAAAAAGAGATAGATCTGGTTTGTAAATATATTCAAGAAATTTTCAAAGATAAAACCCCAACAGAAAGAGTTAAACGATCGTCTATTGTTAAATTGAACTGTTTTCTTTCAACTAATATTATATAAATATTAAGTTATTTTAAAAATCGCTATCAGTCGGATATAATGCCTGGACGAGTGACAACTCATACGGATTTATTAAAATCGTTACACACTCTCAAACCTAAATACCGCACAGCTTTATTAAAAGCTTGTAACGAGGAAGAAATAAATTGTATTTGCGAATGCATTTATAACACCTTAAATGGTAAAGTGGTTTTAAAAGAAAACGAGAAATCAAAATTAAGAAAACATAAAAATATTCTCAGAAAACTAATAGGTAAAGGTAAAAATAAAATAAGAAAAAGAATTATCATTCAAAAAGGAGGAGCATTTCTGCCTATCATTCTAGGAGCTGTGTTGAGCGGATTATTAAAAAATTTTTTATGATCAATTATTTTAATTAAAAAAAATGGATAATACTAAGAAAATGATTCTCATTGAACAAGATGTTATTGATAGACTTAAATCAAGAGACACAACGCCTGAAAGTAATTTATCTAGATTAGATAAAGAAATGCAAAATATATTAAGTAGTAAAATGGACGATCGCGAAAAATGGTCACTGTACATGCAAATCTTACAAAGATATCTCCATTTCGCTAATGAAAATCGAAAACCAATAAAACTACCCGTGACCGTTGAAGGTGAGCATAAATATTCAGAAGATTTGACTCCTCATAAAAAGACAATTAAAGACGAGGACGCACCAGTTAACGAAAACTCCGTACATGATAAGGACGCACGAGATGTATCAAATGAAACATTGTATACACCTATTTACATAAATAAATTCATTCCAAAGACGTATCGGAGAAGAAGTGAATTATTATTGGACACTATTCTCAATCATAAAGATAAAATTAGTTGGAACGAGGAAGGGTTGGTGTTCATCGATAATGAAGTTGTAGACGACAGCAACATTGTTGATCTCGTGAATTATACTCTTAGGCCTTTAAAGCGCCCGAAACCTAATGGATGGAAAAAGTTTACAGAAACTATTAAAGATATAAGGGTTCCTCTCACTTGTATTGGTAATCCGCAAACTCTTGAGTATATTAATAATCTTTCTCTGAAAGGACAACAACATCTAACACCAAGTGATGATAGTAATCCAAAAATCAAAACATCATATAAACTGAGAAAGAGAAAAGACATTTGGGAAAGATGGAATCCGTACTAGACATTAAAGATATATATTACGACGTATCGAATCCAGCGGGATACAGCAGTGTTGACAAGTTAACTCGAGCGTTAAAAGGTAAAATGAACAAAAAACAAGTAAAGGACTGGTTGCAATCCCAGGAAACTTATACACTACATAAACCGGTACATAGAAAATTTCAACGAAATAGATACATATTGTCAAATTTTAATGAACTGTGGCAAGCTGATTTGAGTGATATGCGGACTTATTCTCAATATAATGATGGTTTTAAATATATACTTTGTGTTATTGATGTTTTTAGTAAATACGCTTTCGCTAGACCGTTAAAAAAGAAAAATTCAGAAAGTATAAAGGAAGCGTTTGAAAGTATATTTACTGAAGCTAACGCGACCCCCACACACATACAATCGGATAAAGGAACAGAGTTCGTATCAAAGGATGTTGCACAATATTTTAAAACTAAAAATGTAAACTACTATACTACAAATAACCCAGATATTAAAGCTAGTATTGTCGAGAGATTTCAACGAACTCTAAAAACTAAAATGTGGCGTTATTTTACACATAAAAATACATACACTTATATTGATATTTTGGATGATTTGCTTTATTCTTATAACCATAGTTTTCATTCAAGCATTAAGATGTGTCCATTTGAAGTTAGTTCTAGTAACATCATGAACGTTTGGAATAATTTATATGAGAATAAAAAATATAGATTGGATGTTATACAAAAAAATAAGTTTGAAGTTGGTGATCACGTAAGAATAACTAGACATAAGCATATTTTTCAAAAAGGCTATGAAACTAATTGGAGTGATGAAATTTTTATCATAACAGCTATAAAAAATAACATGCCTAAAGTAGTCTATACACTCAAAGATCTTCAGCATGAGCCCATTATAGGAACATTTTACGAGAATGAATTACAAAAAGTAATTTATAACCCCACTACTCATTATAAAATAGATAAAATACTGCGTTCTCGTAACTCAGGAAACAGAAAAGAGGTTCTTGTTAAGTGGAGAGGTTATCCCAACAAGTTTAATAGTTGGATCTCTGTATCAGAACTTGAAAAAATATGAGAGAAGACAGCTTTTATCTCACTTTGCTAAGTAACAGTTCCATGACATACTTTGCTGAAAACACTACAGCAAATTTTTTTACCAAGTTACCAAAGACTATGAAATTAGAAGGCGAATGGGAAGTCGCTATTGTGGAATTTCATTACCCATGTAGTATGTTTAATCTGGAAGAAAATGAAAATATTATTTACATCACGTCTAAAGGCGATAAATCGCAGTTATTCACGCATCTGGAATACATGACACCAACCAACTATATTAGTGTGGATCAATTCGTTATCGATTTTAATGAAAAATTAAAGGATAAAGTTAAGCTTAGATATGATACATTATCGAAACTCGTTACAGTGAGTAGTTGGGCAATCGACGTTACATCTGTGGTATGTAGTCCTAGACTGAGTGTGCAGTTAGGCTTTGCACCATTTACTAATTTAATAAAACATAACTTCGGAAAATATCCCGCGAATCTAAACTTGGGTCTACCTTCACAACTTTTAATATATTGTGATATAGTAGAACCACAAGTAGTGGGTGATGTCATGACACCTTTATTGAGAATTGTTTCGTTGGATCCCACCAAATATGTATATGGCGCTTCTAAAATAAATATCTTTTCGTCCCCTCATTATGTACCTGTTATGCGCAGGGAATTTGACGTTATAGAAATAGATATAAGAACAAGTACAGGTCAAAGAGTACCATTCCAGTTTGGAACTACGTGTATAAAGGTACATTTTAAAAAAGTCAAGTGAAAATATCAATCATGTCTTGTCCATATTTACATTATTATACTCATCAAGCTGGTTCTGGTATGGGGGTAATTTACAAAGGTGCACCACATCAGCGAGGTCATGGTATAGGGAGCTTTTTGGGGGGTTTGTTCCGATCGGTTCTTCCATTTTTAAAAAATGGTGCGAGATTTGTAGGCAAAGAAGCTTTAAATGCAGGTGTAGGTCTTCTATCTGACATGTTAAATGTTCAACCAATGGGTGAATCTGTCAAATCACGCTTGAAAACGGCAACTTCAAATTTGAAAAGGAAAGCTGATGAAAAAATAGATTCAGTAATGTCTGGATCCGGATATAAAATAAGAAAGCTAAAAAGGAAGATCATCACTTCTAAAAAACCTTCCAAACGGAACGGTACTAAAAGAAATAAACGACAAAATATTCAAGATATATTTTCTTAAATTACTTCTCGTAATTCAAAAATGGCGTTTTTACATCATCATTCCTGTGAATGCGTAAAATCAGAGTTGGATTTATTTGCTCTACCATCTACGCAAACGAGTATTGAGAGTGGTCAATGGATACATTACAATCCCATTTCATCATTGACTGACGATGGACCGATTGAGTTTTTAGTACCGGGCAATGGAGACGATTACATTGACTTGTCCCACACTTTACTTCATATAAAAGCTAAAATACAGAATGGTGATTCAAGCAAACTTTTAGCAGGAATTCATGTCGCTCCAGTTAATAATTGGTTGCATTCTCTTTTTAGTCAGTGTGATATTTATCTTAATCAAAAGTTAGTGTCTCCTCCAAATAATACCTATGGATATCGCGCATACATTGAAACGTTACTCAATTATGGAAAAGCTGCTAAGGAAAGCCATCTTACTTGTGGACTTTGGTACAAAGACACTGCTTCGAGCATGGATTCATGTGATGTTTCAAATCGAGGATATGTTCAAAGAGAAGAACTGGCAAAGGAAAGTCACACTATTGAAATGATAGGTCACATACATGCTGATATTTTCAATCAAGATAAGTTTTTAATCAATGGTGTTGAAATGCGCTTAAAACTAGTTCGTTCAAAAGATACTTTTAATTTAATGTGTTCATCTGTAGATAAAAAATTCAAAGTCCATATTTCAAGTGCTAGTCTCATTATGCGTAAAGTTCGTATCAATCCTTCAGTATTAATTGCTCATGAAAAAGTATTAGCAACCACTCCTGCAAAATATCCAGTTACGCGTGCCGAGGTTAAGGTTTTGACTATCCCATCAGGAATCCAGGGTAAAATGCTCGACAATGTATTTTTAGGTCAAATACCTAAAAGATGTATTGTTGGGTTCGTTAGTAATGCTGCATTTAATGGTGCTCTTAATGTGAATCCGTTTAATTTTGGTAACTATGGTCTCAACTTATTTGGTTTGTATGTCGACGGTCAATCTATACCATCGAAAACGTTGGTTCCATCTTTTCATGATAATACATATATAAGTGCATATCATACCTTGTTTTCGGGAACGGGAATTCATTTCCTGAACGAAGGAAACGATATTTCCAAGGCAGAGTACAGTCATGGTTATTGCTTGTATGCATTTGATTTAACTCCAGATCTATCCGCTAACTCAAACTCTCATTGGAATCTTATAAAGCGGGGTAGTGTAAGGTTTGAAGTTCGATTCGATAAAGCTCTAACTACAACACTTAATTGCATTGTGTATGCAGAGTTTGATAATGTAATTGAAGTCAATAAAAATCGAGAAGTCAGCTTAGATTATAATAGTTAAGATAAATATAAGTGGAGATTTCTAATGTTTAAGTCATTCTTTGTTAGGTCATGCTATTACAAAGATATGGATACAAAAGAGATAGAAAATTATTTAAAACAAATAGATAAAAATATTGAGTTCAATGTGTTTGCGGCGAATCAAATGCCTGTGTATTTTACTAAGCCAGTATATCTCATTTCAAATTTAGATCCTGATACAAGACCGGGATCACATTGGGTTGCCATATATGTAGATATTTACGGATTTGGAGAATATTTTGATTCGTTTGGCCGTAAACCAGAAGGATATCATGAAATGTTTTTAAAAACCAACTGTAAAAAGTGGATTTCTAATAATAAAATACTTCAAAATTATTTCAGTGCGCAATGTGGACTCTATTGTTTAGTTTATATTTATTTTAAGTATAATCATGTTTCAATGTCTAACTTTATTGATTTTTTTTCTAATGACACTGTAACAAACGATAAACTTGTACAACAAATGTTTATTTCTTTATTTAAAACTTGAATAAACAATAACTATGTGAAATGAGGTTGTTTTATTTATTTCAATTATCTATTAAATTCTAAGCGTAATAAATAAAAACTTAATATAAATTTAAAGAAATTTATTACAAAAAATTAAAGTAAAAGAACATATTTGACTTAAAATTATAACACAATTATTATTTAATCTCCCATCGATTCCCAATCTATCTCCAGAGTATTCGATAGATTCTCCTGAAGGATCACGAATGGAATTGGGACTTCGTAATCTCTGTAGTCAGACACATGGAATGAATCAGGGCTATATAAACTTGGACTTGGAGACAGGATCACTAGTTCATCCGTTTCGTCTTCTTCAAATAATGGTTGAGACATTGGTTGGTACTCAACCATGTACTCGAAGTTTAATGGAGCTATTGGATTGGAATAACCCCTTTTAATTTGGTCCTCCACGTCCTCACATATTAACACTAATTGTTCTTCAATATCACTCTCTTCGTTCTTATCCAGGACACGACACATATCATTTTCTAATTCAATTTCTTCACATATCGCGACCATTTCTTCGTCGTATACAGAGTTGTCAAGCTCAGCCATTGTGTTTCGTTGTGCTTAGTATGAACGCTTGTAGCGAATGACTGATCTCTTTATAATTTGTTTGCGAGGCGAGAGCGGCAGTGGGGGTTGTATTTTTTTAAAAGGTTTTTGTAAGTAAAGTTATATTATGGGTTTGATTTGTGATGAGTTAGAGAAAGTTCTATTGTTTCTTACTGTCTCTATCAATGAAATATTTTTTACAGTCTTCCTTGCAGGCGATCTGCTTTGTAATGTTGTATATTATATCTCGTGTGTTCTGATAATGTTTATCAGTATTGGATTGTATGTAGTACTTTAATCGCAAGTCTGCATGTTTCCAATAGTCTACAGGCGAAACCTCTTTCAGATTCTTCATGTCATAAATTTCTATTTTCATGAGGTATGAAGCATTCGCTCCGTCATTATCATTGGAAGAAATAAATGATACACCTCCATCACACGCTTGAGCCACACATGAAGACGGAATGGTTTTTTTCTTTTTCTTAGGCTTTTCAAAGAATATGTCGATATTGTTACCAGCTCTTTTCGTTGCGATTTTTTTATTTTTCAATATGCAAGAATTGCTTGCATTTTCGTCATCGCTTAAGTTAATAGGATAATAATAGTTTTTTACATTGAATTCATCGAGATTCGGTGAGATCTGAAAAAAAAAATAGAAATAAGCAAATATAATCACTAGTGTCATCAAAATTATTCATATACAGTAAGAACCTTTATTATTATTAAAATCTAATACATTAATATTATTTTTATTGCAGAATGAATCTATAGATTTTTGTGACCGTTATAGGTTAGGTTAGGTTAGAAACATAAGATTTTAATTATAAAAAATATTAATCTTGGTCTTATTAATTTAACTTTACTAGTAACACGTATTCTTGTCACTTGGTCAACAGGGATTAAAATTTAATACGAATATTCATATATATCATGAAATTATACTATATAAGTACGTAATCTTACCTCCATGATTAATAATTGCCTAGTTACTGCCTTCACTTGAACACTACGTCAGCCTGGATACTAGCCGCGTGGTATTAAAATATCTTGTGATATACATGATGCATGTGATCCTTTTATATCTGCTTTTTGAGATCGTGTCTGAACGTGTCGCCACAAAATACAACGTTTAGGTTGGATAAAAGGATATTATAAAAAAGGAGCGGATGTTCGATGCCCATTATTTCCATTGATTTATTAAGGTCTATTATAATAAATTATGATATACATGATGCCATGTGATCCTTTTACATCTGCTTTTTGCGAGATCGTGTCTAAACTTGTCGCCACAGAATACAACGTTTAGGCTGGATAAAAGAATATTATAAGGAAGAGGGCGAATGGTCGATGCCCATTATTTCCATTGATTTATTAGGGTCTATTATAATAAATTACTACGACCCTGTCTAATTTAAAATATTATTTTATGAGACACTTTCTTTGAAATAGCAGCAAAAAGTCAAAGCGTTTCTTCGAAAAAATAAAACTTTTGAGTTATTTGTACGAGACTTTTTTTTTATTTACATTTTCATATTGAATTTATATCTGACACACATCCAATTCAATTATTATCAGTTTGATATCAAATTAATGATAAAAACAAAATTGAACGATTAATGTTATTTATTAAGAAAAATCTTAGATTGGAAACCTAATCAAGTTTGATAAAACCAAGCCAATGTGCCAGAATCGGCCATTAAATATCAGACATTCATACTGTAATGAGAATTCAGTTAATTTGATTAATTAATCAAGGAAAGGAAAGTCGTGGATCAAATGGAAAATCCAATTGGTCAAGGAGTCCGCTAAGTTAATCTAATAAAATACGAGAAAAAACGATTCGTTACGAGGGTAAGTAAGGAAATTCCTTTTGCAACCCAGGATCCAATTGGAAAATCCGAAGAGACCTCCGATGGTCAATTGGAATTTAGTCTGATTGGAATCTGCTTTGGCGAGCTTTTTTTAGAATCCGCTAAGTTAGCCTATTTCAAGGATTTCAAGGTGCTGGGAGTGAGTTAGAACCGGCTATTCCCTACTACTTGCAGAATTTCAGGAAAATCGTTGGAGCTGTTTCCGAGATTCCGAAAAAAATATATAAATATAGTACTAGGTTTTATCCGCAACTTCGTTTGCGTAAACTGTTATCGCGTAATAGTTTGATAATAGATAGCGCTTTTCAATGACAACCTATTCCTGTAGAATTAACAGGATTTCTGTAGCTTATATGTAACCTCGGTGTATAAGGAATAATTGTGCCAAATTTCATCGATATTAGTTCAGCGGATTCGCCGTGAAAGAGTAACAAACATACATCCATATTCACAAACTTTCGCATTTACAATATTAGTAAGATTGGATTATTTATCTATAATCTTGGATTATAGCAAAATAATTTTATTATTATTTTTGTATTATAGATCTACGCAAAGTAACCTAATTCTATAAATTATGTGTAAGACCTTAATAAAGTGGCATATATTTAGTCCCCTTGCAATGTTCTCAATCAAACCGTTCGTAAATCTTGATAAAATATTTATACCTTTTGAGAACAAGCTCAGTAACGAGGGAATCAGGGTTTAGCCTGAAAGAGACGAATTGTCGCCATCCTTCATGTTACCACAATTACGTCTTTATGGCGAAAGAAATTCTCGACGTTTCCATTATACCACGTGACGATTGACTTATTTTTCTAAACTAATAATATTCAAATTCAAAACATTCTTTATTCAAAATAAACTTATAAACAAGTGCTTTTGAATCATCAACTCTACTGTTAGTTCGGAAAGCTGGTCTTACCGACAAGAGCCAGCAAGAAACTCGGCGGTCGCTCTTTCCAAAATATTATTGTGATTACTGGTTACAGTAAGTGATTACTGGGTTGTTACTGGGGATTACAGGATCGAAGAGTTGCCTCATCCACTCATTTTTGTCATCTAAGGAATCCTCAATTTCTGTATTAGCCTTTTTTAAGTGAGGGTTACCAATCGCACGTTAACATTGGGCTATCACAGCATTACGTTTGACCGATATATATATATATATACACACACAAGATTAACTCATTCAAATATTAAAGAGTACCTGGGTAACCCAGCCTTGATCGGTAATTTTTAAAATTATGAAAGAAAAGAAAAAACAGGGACAGGTGGGGCTCGATCCTAGGTATTCTAACCTCTCTAGATCGCCCGTTCCCCAAATGAACCACCATGATTTTACGTTTGACAGCGAAAAATTTTGATTGTATACAACGTAAATTTCAAAAAAATTTTAGAGTCCGAAAACAGGGATTAAATCTTGCAACTGATTTAAATATTAAAGATACACATTTAAATACATAATCTATATATATAAAAGAAAGTTGGTCTAAGTTACACTATTTATAACTCAAGAACGGATGAACCAATTCGGCTGAAAATTGGTGGAGAGGTTGCTTAGAACCAGGAGACGGACATAGGATACTTTTTATCCCGTTCGACCGCATTTATTTTATCCCGTCAAGTCGCTATAAAACGTGGTATAACAAAAACGACTATGACAGTAAAATAATAAAACGCAAATTTCAGTGGAATAACAAAACATAAATGACAGCTAAACGTAATTTTGTCTTTGATTTAGTATGGAAAAAAATTTGACAGTTATCAAAATAATAGTGTTATAACATGTTTTTAATACAACCTCCTTCTTAGAGTTGGTCATTAATATGAAAAAGCATTGTGGCTGTCATATGTGTCATTAAGTTGTTGAGAAAGAGTAAACGGGTTGATTCTGGGAAAATGTTTTTATTTATTGAATAAATATAATAATATAATAAGTATTAAGGAGAAATATCGTCGTTTATTATATTCAGAAGGGGATGTAACCTAAACTCACAAATAGAGCGGACAAAAGGAATATCTGGAAATTTAAAGAGTTTAAAGAAAAGACAAATGACGATCAATATCTTGAGACAACACGGAGACTGCGAATTTCGTATAATTTGAGAGATAGTTGCGATATGCGATGCTATGGAATAAAAAATGGAGTTTTTATTGAAGAGATTATTATGATGATATTATGATGGTAATTGGTATTCGGTTTATTAACTCTGTAAGATCAACGTGACGATGTGCTATGTGAGGCCATAGACGCGCCCGTGACTATTGTTCGATTGAACTGTCAGCTAGAATGACGTTGTTCTCTGGATTTGTTCCAGTTGTAACGATTGTTTTCTAGACTGTGGCCATCTGCAACGACTGTCAGCTAGACTCTGCCTAGATGTGGTGATTGTTCTTTGAGCGTTATCATTTGCGAGTCTGTTTACGTGTGTATCTGCTGAGTTGGTTGCCACTTATTGAGCTGTGTAATGCCATGACAGTGGTTGAGGGTGAGCTTTAGGTGCGAAATGCTTATGGTGCGAAAAGGAGTTGAGCTTAAAGAGTTGAGCATAAAGCGTGAGCGTAGAGCGTGAGCGTAGTCCTGTCATGTCATGGCATGTGCGGTTTTCTTTTACAGATTAAAAGAGCAAGTATTGAGTTTCTGGCCGATTCTTCTCAGTATAATCAGCATTCCGAATCAGTGGTAGAATCATTCCCAGAAGTCAGCTTATGAGATTTGTGGGGTCGCAAATGTTGTCAGGATGGTCGACTGTTACAACATGTTTTTAATACAACCTCCTTCAGAGTTGGTCATTAAAATGAAATAGCATTGCGGCTGTCATGTGTCATTGAGTAGTTTTTGAGAAAGAGTAAATGAGTTGACTTTGGGAAAATTGATTTTTATTATTGCATAAGAATAAAGGAGAAATATCGTCGTTAGTTATAATAGCTAAACGTTACTACATAGTACAAAACGCTTTCTCTGTCTGTCCCTATGTCCGTATATCCCTTTGTATGCTTAAATCTTTAAAACTACGCAACCGATTTTGATGCGGTTTTTTAATAGATAGAGTGATTGAAGAGAAAGGTTTATATGTATAATTTAACATATTATAAATATTCAATATGGAATAAAGAAATACTATCATTTTTGAGGTTTTCAATGTGATGTCGTAAATAATTACATTTTTTTCCGTTTCCATTGCAAACGCAGGCTGAAGCCTACAATAATTGTCAAAATAATGTACTAAGTATTTGTACACCTTGAAAAGGTCTACAGAAAACTCCGCGATGGTATACATATTATGTCTATCTTTTATGGATAACCCACAATAGCATTTTATTGTCTTATAGCACTTCGAATTTAACTGCGATTGGACGGGTTTTTTTTACATGGCCAACTATATGTCGCTTTATCAAGAGTAACCTCTAAAGAAAACATGTTTGTATTGTGTAATGAGGATTCTTTCTTTATGACAAGAAAGCTGTGAATGTTGTATATAAAGACATTCTGTAATTAATTGTAAAAATAAAATACTTAGGGAAAATGTAAAAGTAAATAAGTAAAAATGTAGTATATGAATTTAGATATTCCAAAGATAGCAGGGAATCTTCATGGTATAGGGAAAGGGGGATTGTTTTTTTTATACAGAAAAAACTTATGGGTACCGCCGCCCGACGGGGACAGGCGGCGGGTATGTCGGACTCGCACCGACTAAATCAACCTGTGTGCTCCACCACGGTGCCGATGGCAAGGACAGGGTATCATTGTACATATTGCCCCCATCCTACCGACAGCTCTGATCCCAGAGAACAAACACCTTCTCCGGGTAGGGGCCCCTCTAACGAGAAGCCCCCCTCCGCTAACCGGTGCATCGGGAGCACCAGATGTACCGACCGCCTCGGGGACCTGCAAGCCAGGCGTCCGATATACCCCGTTCGGAACAATACGAGGGTCCCCAGTTAGGGCGGCAGACGATGGGCTTGGGCGAGTCACTATCACCTGGACTCACCAGCAGCAGATTGGATCCAGAACAACAGTTCGTGGAACCGCTCCGCCGCCTCCCTCCGCCCCCCTCCGCAGAGCAAAGGGAGGCCATCGCTGCCCACGATCGCTCCCTGCCCACCGTGTTTGTTATGTCCCGGTCGACAGGGAGAGACCGCGCCCCAAGTAGGGGCCCCAACGCCTTGGTGGGCGTTTCCGCCCCTACCGGGTAATTTTTATAGAGGTTTTCTTCCTCGCAACCCGAAGGTCCCCGTTCCCATTGCTGTGCTTCCGGGTTTCGTCGACGGTGGCCGTAACCATGTCCAGCCAGACTTAAAGTAAGCCCAACCGGATCCGTCGCTCATTAGAAACCCCACCCCAACCCCCCCGGAGTCCCCAGCCTGTCCAGATTGCCCTCTGCTAATCAGAGGGACAACTGGAGTGGCCACCCCACAGTGGTCCGTTCGCTAAGACTATGCTTGCCCAGGGTGCGCCACGAGGAGGCCGACCACATTGGCACCCCAGGGGAATTGTTTTACTCCAAATTTGACGCGTGTGGGCCACGGGCAGTAATGAATAAAACAAAACTACTGGATAGATTTTAATCATTTTTTTTACTGAGTGACATAGGCTATATATTTTATACCCGTGCGAAGCCGGAGCGGGCCACTAGTTTATAATAAAATAGTTGACATGATTAAAAGTAATTTATATACGTGCAATGGAAATAAACAGCTTACATGAAAAAACTTGAAAGCAAAAATGTGCGGAATGGTGCGCCCAAGGCAATATAAAGTTCGCGATTGATTCCCAGAGAGCGGGCTATAAAAAAGCGATTTGTCTTTGGACTTTTCCCCTTTCAATGTACGAGTAGACAGATGATGATAAATAAAAAGCGACACATAAAGTACGACTTTAAGTATACTTTACTGCAAAAATAATTATAGAATTATGTTGCTATAATCAGTGTTTTTCCAGGAAATATATGTATTGCTAAGAGTAAGCACAATCCGTTCTCATACCTTATACATGCAGGTTCAGTAACTACACCACCACAGTACACAAGCACTGCACACATTCACTACGACAATGTCTCATTCAATCAATGATCATTTCGCCCCGTAATGCATGCATCATCAGGAGATAAGCTCCAAGAGAAAATCAGAAAGCGATTTACGATTGTTTTGTTATACGTGCTGAAGAGACATACAGACTTGCGAATTTTAAAAGTGAGTATGGATCTATAAACTTTCATTATTTAGAAAAAAGTACATCCCAGTAATATAGCAGTAGCTACATGTACCCGATATTTGCTTTCCTCTCGCCCTATACGCTTCGTCCATCCATTCTTCATCACTCAGTAATTGGCAGCGCGTTGTCGACTACACGCTCTGAACAGATAAACACCATAGACTAAAAGAAGCAGTATATAAATTAATATTTGCTAAACCTAGGCTCAGAGTTACTCAGCGAGCGATGGAGGAAGCTATGACTGGGGTCACTGAACGAGGTCAGGTAAGCCAAGATACGTAAAAGAAACAAAATTACCGATTTAGTTCAGCGATTAACGAAGTGGCAATGGCCGGGCAATACGTAGAATGGGCGGTGGGGTCCTAAAAAGCTGGAGTGGGGACCCTGCATGGGAAAACGCAGCGTTGGTAGACCCTCTAAGAGGTGAACTGATGACCTCGAAAAACCTTGCTGGTAACTGCTGGATCCAAACAGCACGAGATTGTGATGTGTAGAGATTCAAGACACCAATTTCCACCTTTAAAGACACCAATTTCTTGCAATGGACGTCGACAACAGAAAGAAAGGAAAGAAGAAACTTAATTTACCTTGATTAATATCTTAAGATGTTTGAATGATGACCCTTCACAGAAAAATGCATCGTTGGTAGACTCCTACGAGGTGGACTGAGAACCTCAAATGGTGGCGGTTGGTACTGGATGCAAGTGGGGACCTTGTGTTGCGGTAATCGCTGAAACCTATGTAAAACTTTAACAAAGGTTTACATTGTCCAGCAGTGGCCGTATATCAGTTGAAAAAAAAAACAGTAAAGACTGTTATGACTTTTCTAAACAGAAGATTCGTGATTGTCTAACAGTGATACCATATGATACTTACAGGGAGGTCCGGTGTTCCAACCCAAGGAAAGTCAAAGGGAGCCTAGCTGCACAAGATTATATTGCGTGGAATCTCTTACAAAATATTGATGTTCACCCGTAATTATCCGTTGAAAAAGGAAAAAAAGATCGAGTTTGGGGTTGTCGAAGAATATTGCGTCTCATGCTATTTGCATTGTTTATAGGTTTTTGGTTATGTTTACGCTGGTGTACTGTCCCTATAAATATTTAGCCTGTGGTCTATATGAAAACTAATTAATTTTAGATCCACCTGCGAGCAACATTGGATGTAGGTCGTGCAATCTTAAGATCCGATTATCTAGTAAAAATAAGGATCACACGTGATTGGATCACTATTCTATATCCGGTTTATTTACTTACAAAGTGTTCTTCCGTTATGGAAGGGAAAATTATCTCGTAATTGATCAAATTAGTATTGTAAATTTACGTAACCTGTACTATTAATATTGCAAAATATTTTTTAATCATTCTCCTGTCCTTATCCCATTGTAAGAGTCGTCGTTACGACATGTTTTTCTCTTATCGTTCGTTAACTCCTGCGCTACTCCTTTTATATCTATGTTATACTTTATACAATCCAAGCATTTCTTTTTTGGCCACTATCTAGTCACATACTCATATACATTTATATTTATCACTCGTTTTCATCTCTCCTCATTATATATCCATACCATCGTAATCTTGCACTTCTCGTCTTTTCTAAAATGGGAGCATCTTTCAGACTTCCCCTTATATACCGGATTCAATTTTTGGCCAATTTCGTCACATTCTACTTAACATTCTCATCTCATTTGCGTGCACTCTTCTGTCATCTGTCTTTTTATTGCCCAACATTCTGACCCATACAATACGACAGATCTTATGACCGTTTTATAAAATTTTACCTCAACTTGAAGAGGCATTCACAGGTCATTTAAAGTATCTGAGACCTGCCGTCATTTTATGCATTCTGAATTTATTCTATTAGCAACATCTTGATCTATATCATCGTCGTTCTGAAAAAGCGAATCGAGGTATCAGAAATCGGAGCAGACAGGCAAAATGTTCCCGGAATAAAACTGAAGGTTCCATTGAAATTGCAGTACATGTGTTCTGTTTTAGTATGACTAATTTTGAAACTAGTTCTCTCTGGTAGTGAGATCATCTAGCATACTCCTTTGAGAGTTTAGGTGGGGTACGGGCCTCGAGGCGAACCTCTTTTCCCAGTCTGGTCCTTGCAGGCTCTGTGACTAGAACTGTGTTTGGGCTGTAGGCCCACCTTCTGTAGGTCACCTTGAGGACCTAAGGGATGTCTGGTTCAATGGGGGGAGGGGGTCTGAGCTCTCAGACCCTCTCTCGGACTCGGTGTCACTATCGGGGTTAGAACTCTTTTTGTATAGCTGTCTCTCTCTCTCTCTCTCAGTAACGGCCTGTTACGATCCCACTGCTGGGCATAGGTTATCTCTCTCTGTTCTTGGAGAGAAGGGTGGTAGCTAAGACCTACCTCCAACCTGCCGGAGTTTATACGCGTGACTCTCTCAATAGAGTCACACACAGTCTTACCGCTATCAGTATAACTGTCTCTAATTGCTCATACAAAACCGTTAGGTATATATTAGAAAATAAATGTGGGCTTTTGTTATAAAAAAACAGTTGTTAAATGACGTAGGTATCAAGCGTTAATATTTTTGAGAGGAATAGTTTTGGGAGCCGCAATTTTAGAGGTTGTCGTGGTAAACTTTGTTGTGGTCGCTAATTACCATTTCAAAGGTAAAGTTGACCGTTGACATTTTGGCATATGGCTGCATAGAAAATGTATTGTGGTTATTTTGGTCACAATGTGGGAATTGGCGAATTTAATAACCATATTTGATATACGGGTGGGGTTGCTAATTTTATGGAGTTTATATTGAGTTTTATTTAAATATATTACTTGTAATGCATATTGTATATCACGCCGTGATATTGTATGTCACGGTTAAAAAAAAACGAGTAAACGTATAAAGTACTCAATGAAATCTAAAGTTATTGGTCTTTGACAATTTGACATGGACATATTAATCATTCGGGATGTCGAAGTTACCAAAAAGATTCAGCATGAATAAACATGAATAAATTTTTCATGAAAATATTCATTTCGATATACGTCGCAAACTAATTTACTGATTCTGATTTTCTGATTCTACCCTAGTGTAATAACCGCCGTGTGGGCTGAGTAGAATAGACCATTCTCATTTCTTACCGAGGTGCCCTAAAAGGTGACTAAGGTAAGTTGACCCGCTGTGTGGTATCCGGCTGAGTAGAATAGACCACCCTCTTTCTTACGGAGGTGTCGTAAAATACGACTAAGGTAAGTTGACGTCAGGCAGGCGGCCGGTCGTAAAATAGGTAAATCATGTGACAACATGTTTAAAGCATGATGTTCCGACCCTACTTAAAGTGGGAAAAGGGCAAAAGGATTCTATGCTGATTTTTTAACAGATAATCTACCAAAATCAAAACAATGTGATTTGGGAACTTAAATCCATGGTACATTTTTAAGCAATACTATTGTTAAAAGCAGTATTTAATTAAAAAAATACTAAGAATGTGGTTACAATAATCTTATTTTTATTTAAATGTAAATGTAATGTAAAATGCTTAAGAGTTTAATTTGAGATGTGAATAATGCAATTGAATAGTGTTAAACGTAGCTTTAGTAAAATTCATTCATATTATAATCCAACGTGAATTCCTACGCAGTTTAGGCGAATTAATTGCGGAACACAAAACCGCCAATTTGGAGGCTGAAGTGGTGTAGTTTGCTGTGGACGCCGATTTCCATTTCAAAGGCAAAACCGACCGCGGATTTCACTTCCCGTGGCTTTACAAAAGCGTACAATTTTGTGAATAAAATGTAACGCGCTAAAAATTTGTGACAATAGTATCATCTACTTGGCTAACTCAGCAAAAGTAATGTCCATTTACTATTCCACAACTGGGCATATGAAACCTCTGCCCGTTTTTGGAGAGAAGGGTTGGAGCTAAGACGTACCACGCTGCTCCAATGCGAATTGGTAAGTTACAGATATTCCAAAAATTCTCTAGAGATATGCAGGTTTCCTCACAACATATTTCTTTCAGCGCATAATAAATTGAAGATTTCAATAAGACATATAAGTTTTTACAGAAAACTTTATTGGTGCAACTTCTAAAAATATCTAAAAATAATGAACTCAAAACACGAATAAAGTTGAAGAATGTCGTCTCTCTAGTCGCAGCAGGAGACTTCAGCCAGAATATTCTGAAACTCGGAAACGGCTCCAACGATTTTTATGAAGGGTTACAGCATATAAGGGGTTTTGGGGAGGATAAATCGATCTAGCTAGATTTCATTAAAAAAAAGTAGTTTTATCACTGTTTTCCGGCATTACAAAAGTTAATAAATGTAGAATTGAATCCATATGATATTTGAGCTGACAAACGCAAAGCTGTGATAGCCTAATGGTATTGGGCGGACCAAAAAAGTCTGGTTTAGAACTTTTTTGGTCGATCGATTCCCACATGTCACCCGGCGCTTTCTTTCTTTTTTATTTTTTTTATTGCATTTTTTGTCACCCAGGTACTAATGCTTATTGAACAAAATTGTATGTAAGTTGTTGACGTAATACATAAATAAATAAGGTATTTATATACCTTATTTATAGATTTTGTTTAAACGAAGTTTATTTATATAGATTTTGTATTAATGGAGAGAAAAATATTTGAATCTTTTTGTTTGTTTCAACATGTCAGATTGATTGACTGCGCAACAAAATAATTTGCCTAGTAAGTTAGTTAGCTCGTTGACCGAATGCGATTGTATTGGATTTGACCGAATTTGTTAACTGAATTAGTCCGTTTAAATTAGGTCAGCTACGGAATCTGAGTTTCTCGTCCAACGGTTGTTATCGTCATTTGATTAGGACCGAACTAGCTTTTACCCGCAACTTCGTTCGCGTGTAAGTAAGTAGCGGCCTGTTACTATCCCACTGCTGGGCATAGGCCTCTTCTCTCCGTTATTGGAGAGAAGGATTGGAGCTAAGACCTACCACTCTGCTCCAATGCGGATTGGTAGGTTACACATATCTCCAGAATTCTCTAGAGATATGCAGGTTTCCTCACGATGTTTTCCTTCACCGAAAAGCGTGTGATAAATTGCAATTATCAATTAGACACATAAGTTTTAATAGAAAAACTCATTGGTGTCTGCCCTGGTTTGAACCCTTGACCAGCTCGAAAGAGTCGCACGGTGTTACCGCTGGGCTACCACAGCTTGGGCTACTTTTAAAGTACTCATTTATAATAAAAATAAAATTCAAGTTCGCCATACAACTGTGTACCTAATAAAACTTTTGTTTTTGGAAAGAGGGGTTGGGGCTAAGACCTACCACGCTGCTCCAATGCGGATTGGTAGGTTCTACATATACCCAGAATTCTCTGAAGATACGAGTTTGTGGGTTTCCTCAAGATGTTTTCCTTCACAGAAAAGCGTGTGATAAACTGCAATTACCAAATAAACACATATGTCGCCATGTACCCTGATTGGTACATCACGAAACTGAGTAATCTTTCGAATGCACTGTATATAATATAACTTACACATATTAACAACTGCTTTATCTGAACTACACGTTTCTAAAACTCATTATACGACTGATAGGTAATACAGGGTCTGGTCCCCAGCTGGTGTTACCCTCGGGGTATACAACACGCGGGGTCTGTTCCCCGGAGTGTTACATCACACAGGGCTGTTCCCTGGACTGGTAAATCACACCGGGCTGTTCCCTGGACTGATACATCACACAGGGTCTGTTCCCTGAACTGATATAACACACAGGGCTGTTCCCTGGACTGATCAACACGCGGGGTCTGTTCCCCTGATAGTCGCCTCCGACCTCCCATACAGCCACCCCATGCCTCGCTTTACTTATCTGATTTAAACTGATACTATAAACCTCTGAATTGCCGTTACAAACATAATACCAAATATAACTCTGAATACATTGCAAAATAAGAGATTAATCTGAATCACTTACATGGTGTCACCAGTACTGCCACTAACAAACTTCAAAACACGAATGCTCGCGTCGCGCGCTCGGTTGCTATACCGGCTCGCTGCACCCCACTACCCCTTACCCTTTGATGTCTCATTTTTTATCTTATTTCATTTCGCGACTGCCTACTGAATTCGCGACAACATAAGCTTTAAGAGAAGAACTCATTAGTGTCCCGGGGTTTGAACCCGTGACCCCTCTAGTTATCACAGCTCAAAAAAGGTATGAACAATTAATTCTTAACAATGAGGCGCTACGAAGTTACAATTTTAATTATGCCTTCAACCTTCAATTTTTTCAAGCCGTCCAACCCTTATCAAGAAAGCCGTCACACACTGAAAATGATTTAAAAGTTTCCAAAGCAAAAATATTTATGCTATATTTTATGCTTCAGAAAAGGCAATTAAGGTTTTTTGCAAGCGTTAAACTCTGCCCGGGCTTATTTACCGAATTCCACCCCATTTGGGAGCCCGTTCGTGACTTTTGTAAGAAATCTCTCGTGTTCCGCTTTCGTGCCGGTTCACGGTTCGTTTGTTACATTTCTCTGGCAATTTTTTAATAATTAGCTATGACCTTTTAACCTTTATTTCATATCAACGCGTATTTTGTTTTTTAAATGTTGTTCTGTAATCTATTATAGTTCTTTCAGCAATGATTAATATAATACTAAATGCACCTTTTTTAAAAGCTTTTATTTAACTTGCCGGGCATGTGAAGGTGGAATCTTGCAAGTTAAATTTGAGCCATTTTTCGGTGTCCGATTGAGGTGAAATTTTATACTCTGGACCAGTCCCGATGACAATGCATGTTTATGATAAGCATGACCAGATGCTGCCAGGATTGGCTCCAGACGAGGGAACTCCTCAACGGTTTATACTAGGGACATGACATTTTGTTTAAAGCTCGTTTAAGGTGACTAGTTATTTAATAATTAGTCATGACATTTTCACCTTTATTTCGTATCAACGATTTTCAATCTTTTGAATAACTTTCACCGTTTACTCAGCGCGCGTAAGGAAAGCTTTAAATTTTGCTCCTGCTCCTTTCCTATTCATCTCGGCGTGATGTTATATAGCCTTCCTCGGTAAATAGACTATCTTACACTCAAAGAATTTTTCAAATTGCGCCAGTAGTTCCTGAGATTAGGATGTTAAACAAATAAACGCTCAGCTTTATATATTAGTATAGATAGTTACATTAATATTTATTTTAAATATTATATGACTTAATCTTGTATGTGTATCTTGTATATATATATATATATATATATATATATATATATATATATATATATATATATATATATATATATATATTTCGGAATTTCGGAAATGGCTCCAACGATTTTCCTGAAATTCAGCATGTAAGGGGTTTTAGGGGAGAAAAACCAATCAAGATAAATTTCGTTTTATCGCTGTTTTTGGGCTCTAAAATAATTTTGAAATTTAGGTTGAATACAATCATGATTTTTCGCTGTTAAACGTAAAGTCATGTTGGTTCCTTAAGGGAACGGGTGGTCTAGAGAGGTGGAAATAGGATCGAGGAACCTGCACATTATTTTTTTATTTTTCTTTTCAATTTTTTTTTTATTTTTTTTACATCATTTTAAAAATAACCGAGCAAGGTTCGGTTACCCAGGTACTTACTTTTAAACTTAATTGTTTGTCTAAAGTATGGATGTATAATTTTGTTTATTACATTCCGGAACTGTTTGTGAAACATTTTGGCTTGGTAAAAGGATTTTATGTTGACACGGCGTACACCACAATAATTCGATGCGTGTCCAGTACAAAGCCTTTGCCACTGTGATATTGTGTGTAGCGACAGCCAAAGGGTACCAACTAAATTAGAATTAGCTTCCTTTAGCTAGACACTGCGGCTGTTCGCTTTGTCAGCAGATAAGCCAAATTGCCTAACAAATTGTCCTTTACGAGACTCCTAATAGCATAAATTGTAGTATCTGTTAATTTATCTATTTCTTTTTGTACTTTATTCATAAACTAGGAGTCCCGCCCCAGCTTCGCACGGGTATAAAGCATATAGCCTATGTCACTCAGTGATAATCGCAGTATTTCTCTACTCCATATTGAATTTTATTATACATATAAACCTTCCTCTTCAATCACTCAAAAAAAATCGCATCAAAATCCGTTGCGTAGTTTTAAAGATTTAAGCAAACATAGAGATATAAGGACAGACAGAGAAAGCGACTTTGTTTTATACTATGTGGTAACGTTTATAGCTACTACTATTTTGATAATTGTCAACTTACCCAAAGACTAAATTACGTTTAGCTGTCATTTATGTTTTGTTTTTCCATGTCCTAGTCGTTTTTGCTGTACCACGTTTTATAGCGACTTGACGGGATAAAATAAATGCGGTCGAACGGGATAAAAAGTATCCTATGTCCGTCTCCTGGTTCTAAGCAACCTCTCCACCAATTTTCAGCCGAATTGGTTCATCCGTTCTTGAGTTATAAATAGTGTAACTTAGACCAACTTTCTTTTATATATATAGATTGATTATACAGTCTATATAAATATACTATATCCTACTATAATATTTATATTATAAATGCGAAAGTTTGTGTTAGCCGTGTGGTATCCGGCTGAGTAGAATATACCACCCTAGTATTTACCGAGGTGTAGTAAAAGGCGACTAAGGTAAGTCGACTCGCCGTGTGGTATACGGCTAAGTAGAATAGGCCAACCTCATTTTTTAACGACGTATCACAAAAGGCGACTAAGGTAAGTTGACCCACCGTGTTGTATCCCTTTTAGTAAAATAGACCAATCTCTTTCTTACCGAGGTGTCGTAAAATACGACTAACGTAAGTTGACGTCAGACAGGCGGCCGGTCGTGAAAACGCAGCCAAATCATGTGAAAGCATGTTTATAACATGTTGTGCCGATCCCACTTAGAGTGGGATAAGGGCAGGAGGATGATAAAATGCGAAAGTTTGTGAGTATGGGTGTATGTTTATTACTCTTTTACGGCGAATCCCCCGAACGACGATCGCTGAAATTTGGCACAATTATTCCTTACACCGGAATAACATATAGGGTATAGAAATTCTGTTAATTTTACAGGTATAGGATGATATTGAAAACCGCCATCTATTATCGTCCTATCGTACGACAACAGTCCACTCGAACAAAGTCGCGTGTTAAAGCTAGTATGAATTATTTGTAACGGCTTGTTATTATCTCACAGATGGGTTCTTCCTATCCCCTTATTTCGAGAGAACTATGGCGCTTAGACTCTCCACGCTGCTCCATTGTGGATTCATAGGTTCTTTCTTGTAAACATACCCCCAGAATTCTCTAGAGTCTAGATATATGCAGGTTTCCTCACATGCCGTTTGGTATCCAGCCGAGTAGAATAGACCACCCTAGTATTTACCGAGGTGTAGTAAAAGGCGACTAAGGTAAGTCGACTCGCCGTGTGGTATACGGCTAAGTAGAATAGGCCAACCTCATTTTTTAACGACGTATCACAAAAGGCGACTAAGGTAAGTTGACCCACCGTGTTGTATCCCTTTTAGTAAAATAGACCAATCTCTTTCTTACCGAGGTGTCGTAAAATACGACTAACGTAAGTTGACGTCAGGCAGGCGGCCGGTCGTGAAAACGCAGCCAAATCATGTGACAGCATGATTATAACATGTTGTGCCGATCCCACTTAGAGTGGGATAAGGGCAGGAGGATGATAAAATGCGAAAGTTTGTGAGAAAGTTTCTGTTAATTTTACAGGTATAGGTGATATTGAAAAGCGCCATCTATTATCGTCCTATCGCACGACAACAGTCCACGCGAACAAAGTCGCGGGTTAAAGCTAGTATGAATTATTTGTAACGGCTTGTTATTATCGCACAGATGGGTTCCTCCTATCCCCTTTTTTCGAGAGAAGGATGGCGCTTAGACTCTCCACAAAAACCTATGAATCCACAATGGAGCAGCCATTGTGGATTCATAGGTTTTTGTAAACATACCCCCAGAATTCTCTAGAGTCTAGATATATGCAGGTTTCCTCACATACCGTTTTGGTATCCAGCTGAGTAGAATAGACCACCCTCATTTCGTCGTAAAAGGCGATAAAGGTTAGTTTTTTATTTCTTTTTATTTTCTAGATAAAATCTTAAATGATATCAAAAAATCCGATACGACATAGTATAAACTTAAAACAAGTTGACGTCATGCAGGTAGCCTGTCGTAAAATACTTAGCCAAATCATGTGACGACATGTCTATAACATTTTGTGCCGACTCCACTTATAGTGGGATAGGAGCAGGAGAATGATGATGATGTATCAGAACATTTATCAACTAATTAATGATTGAAATAGAGCTTCTTCTTCTTCATTGCTTAAATTAAAGGGTTGAAATGATATTTATCTCATTCTAATATGTAATGTTCAAAATTCCATATATCATTGTGGAGATAGGTAAAAGGCAATTTAACTTTAAATATCATTTAGGAAGGGTCGGGTAATCCAACTTCTACCATTAGTGCTTATATGTTGGATTTAATTATTCAATTTTATGGCTTTATTCTTAGCCCTTTTCAGATATTTGTTCGATATTGGCAGAGCCATAATTATATTAGTATATTCTTGCATCGTTATCTCATTGATGAGAATCATGGCTCTTTGCCGATAGGACATTTTCAATGGTGTTGCGCCAACCAGCCCTATTCTCCGCGGCATGAAGAGCACAATAAAGGGGGAGTTGAGAGTTTCCTTGACCTGGTCCTTCCAACGTCTTGGGCTACGTCCACGTGGTCTCCTTCCATCGACACTTCCTGTGATCACAAGCTTTTCGATACAGTCAGAGTTTTTTCGAGCTATGTGACCGAAGTACTGAAGAGTCCGCCGTAGATAGTGGTTAGCCGAATTTTGATACGTAGCCTGTTCAAAATTGAGACGTTGGTTTTAAAGTAGTACCAGGAAATACAAAGCATTCGGCGCCAGCACCAGCACCAGCACATAATTATATTAGTATATTAACTGGGTTTCTGTTAGGGTATACGTGACTCTCAAGAGGTATAAGCGTTACCCCGATCAGGTAGTAGCGTAACCCCATTTAGGCGTGATCCTATTCAAGTAGAAGGACCTCATCAGTTACTCGCATGGCCTCATCACCACCACAGATACAAAAAAGTGAAACTCTTGGGGTTTTTGTTATATCTGGTTAAATATGGCATGAGAAATCTACAAGGTATTTTAACATTAAAGTTGACGCGGGAACAGCTAGCAATTTTTATTATCATTTGAATTTATATAAATGCACGTATAGCCACATTAAAAAAAAACAAAAATCGTCTCTAAAACAGAAAGTCTGAAAAATGGCAACATTTTCAAATGTACCTAAAAGCCAAAACAAAGCTGCGAGCTGCGAAATAATGCTTACTTTGCTTCGTCATAACCGAAAACCTGAACGTCTGCCGAATCAGTTTGTATAGCTACCGGCTTTGCAAACAACTTGTGCAAAGTCCACACTATTAGCTCGCTAAAGTTGTGTTTATGGATTGTATTATGTTAATAAAGGTTTATAATAGGAATGTGGAATTTTTTTTTTTATATGATAATAAATATTTTTAAAAATGGTGTTTAAAAAATCGCTTCGAGTCTGTATCTGTCTGTTTTTGTGTGTCCGAAATGCTTTCGAGATTGGGGTATTATTGATCAAGTTTTATGAGCTCAAAACTAAGCTAAGTTATTACTAGCTAGTTTATACTACTACTATTACTACTAAGCTAGCATAAACAAATAAATCCTGTTTTTTCTTTATATTTAAATTCAATGCAATTTTTATTTTTTTATCATATTATTTTGAATTTAATTTATTGAAAATAAGGCAACGGAGTTAACTCTATAATAAATTAGCAAATAAAGAAACAATTGTTAATCTTTGCCAGCGTTTCGTTTGTTTATCTATAATTTTGAGTGAATAACAGTAAAATTGGGAGTGAGTGACAAGATGGCTACTTAGATACGCGTCAACCCATTCTTTCGAAATCCAAGTTTATTATTATAATCCTATACGAATTTTAATTTTAATTTGTCGTATTAATTATAATATACTAAGATAGTGATAACTTGAGTAATATTTTAAAAACTACTTACACATATGCGCTGATATTGCAATCAATAGATTATAGTTATATGATTAGTATAGACAATAAGAGCATAATATAGATAATATCACATTACATTTTATAGCCTTATGTATATAATATTAACGTTACATAAATACCGATATAACAAGTATTCCGTTACGTGAAAAACTATAGACGTATTTTCTGGAACGATGGTTTTTTAAAACTGGCCACACGTTAAAAAATAAAACAATTTAAAAAGCAGTCAACCGGCGACGGAAACCGGGCTATTGGGAGGCGGAGCTCCATTCCAGTGGTCGGATAACGAACCTCTTTGCTGGCTGAATAGAGCCTCTTTCGTATTCATATGTTACCTGCTTTAGAAAAGAGTTGAAATATGTTATAAGCATAAGCGGAATTTTATGCTAGGATATTAGACAAGCTGAACTGCCAATTTTTTGATCAATGTATGTTTTTTATATTATATCATTTATTTTCCATAAAAAATTTAGTCACATACAGACTCACTTTATTTCAAACTAACAGTGACGGCAGCTTTACCTGCGTGGTATTTTGTTACAGTTTTTCCCGCGTAAATCCCGACCTCGCAAAAATTCTACAATTAAAAGTAGCTTTTATTTTGCTCCATAATCTCCTCTATTTTCCAGTGAAAGTCCTTAAGCTACGTTTAGCCTAAACCTTTTTCAAGAATTACACTATCAGTAAAAACCGTATCAAAACCTGTAGAGTGGATTTTGAGAAAATCATACAAACAGACAGCTTTTGGGGACTTTATTTGTAAATATGTATAGATCTAAATTAAGCAGATTTCGTTGTCGTCCGCTCAAGAGGTGGATATACGACATAAATCGGCACGCAGGTCGAGATTGTATCTTGGGAGCACAAGGACGCCTGACAGGGAGGGACACGAAATACACCTACGTCCAAAAAAGGACCCGAAAAGCTGAAGATGATTCACAAACTCACAAACGCAGTGTCAGTAGACCCCCTACGAGATGGACTGACCTCAAAAAGATCGCGGGAGCAGCTGGATCCAAGCGGAACATTGTTTTATGGAGATTAAGTGAAGAGACCTATGTATACGTTTATAGGTTGAGAAGTAAACTAAAAAGCAAGTCCTACTTAGCTTGACTCGGACGTCGGACTAGCTGCTGGCAACCCCAGCCCTGGTGACATCTCTAATCAGCTGTTCTGTTTAATTAATTTCTTAAAACTTAATATAATATTGTAATATAAGTAATAAGTGATATAATCAATGTGGAAATATATGTTATTCTTCAAGATTCATAAATATAAGTTATAAAAATCATTGAAAAGGAAAAGCAAGTCCGCGTATAAACCTGTTACCTGTCACCGAAATTTTTCAGTTAATTTTTAAATTGGTGTTTATTAAATTCAGGGAAGTATCTTAGTTGTATCTTTTTATAATTATTATTTGCACCTTAAAACACACACAAAATATTTTCTTTTTTCTTTTGATTACTTCGTCTCTCGTACTTTCTTTGAAAGTATGTTGCAGATGTTCTAATCTTTGAAATTTACCTGAGATATATATTTTAAGCATTATTTGAGCACCTGTCTCGGTTTGCTTAGTATTTAAAAGCAAATTGGATGACTAATTTTGGAAAGTTATATGAGCAAGTCTACCTTTTTATTAAAAACTAAACTAATTACTACTCAGTCATTTTTGCCTCACTATTATTTATATTTTTTAAATATACTTAACTAGTTTATCAGCAACTAAACACACAACAGCTTATCATTTAATAGCAAGGTTGTTGCAATAATAGTGAATAATAATACAGTATTTCTCAAATAAATTCAGAATTTAATTACTGAGTAAATAAAAATTAAAAAAATTATATTTCTATAGTATACTTATCATGTCATAGCTGAACATAACATTGTAAACAATAATAACATCTTATAGCTATCACCATAAGTAAAAATATTATATATTATTGTCTCCTTTTGCTTGGTATTTAAAAGCTCAATTGATGACTTTAATATATAGCATTGTTTATTATCTTTTTGAATAAAAAGTACTCATTGTGCAAGTCTCTCTCTGCTTATTAATTAAAAGTGGAGTGGATGACTAATGTCACAATATCTTCAGGAATAGTTGATCACTTTATTTTTTTTTAAATAACATAAAATAATATACAATTAACATCAATATCTGTTAATTAGCAACCAAATTAATTAAAGAATAAACTACTTCCCATACAAAAAACTAATAACTCTTACTAATACAGTCTTACTTACTTTCAGCATAATCTTAAAACAAAAATGATGACCCGTCAAGCATCATTAAAAGACATGGAGTCAAAACTTAGATTGGCTTTGCAAGATTTAAAAATCTCAAAGGAGCTTAATGCTCAACTTCTTAAAGAAAGGGAAGACAGTGAGATTGAAATCACAAAAATTATAAAAAAAAACAGTGAATATAAAGATCAACTTGCTAAACTCCATGTTGAGTATACGGACATTTTACAACAACGAGATCAGCTGAAGGATATCATTGAATCATTTGATCAATGTGCTTATGAACATGAGAAGGCTCTGGGTCGCATAACAGAGTTGGAAATTAGCCTTCACGAGACACAACAGAATGTTTGTCAGCTGGAACAAGCAAAAAGTTCTCGTGAATCTGATGTGACCCAGTGTCTTTTTAGTGAACTTGTTGAATGTAGTTCAAGTAGTAATTTGGATAAAAAAATTATTGGAAATGAAGCAGCAAAGTTAGTATGCTTCAGTAGTCACAATAAATTAAAAAAATATATTAAAATCAATAAATTTATTAAAAAATCCAAGCGAGTGATTAAAAACAAAAACTGCATTCAACAATTAGGGAAAGCTAAAAAGGAACGTTTGCGTTTAATTGATAAAATGAAATCTATAAATGATAAACTTCATTGCAGAAGACACTTGTATGACACTGAAACCCGGCAACAGCAAAATAAAATACATTCTTTAGAAAAATCCTTAAATCATATTACAGATCTTTATAGAAAGTCTCAAGTGCAAATTGACGAGCATATCATCTTTTGATAACTTATTAGGTATTTGTAATGACAACTTAGAACGTATTGAATCTCTGTCAAGCAATAGCAAAGAAGTATATAAAAGAGACTGTTTGTGCATGCTGAAATCAGGAAGTGGAAGTGTTACACAAGTTTCTTCACCTTCTGTCATATGTAAATCCAATAACTTAGATACAAATAACTCAGTTACTACAAATTTTAATATGTTGAAAAAGACAGATATAAATAATTCAATTAATTTGAAAGTATTTGAAAAGAAAACAATAATTGTATCAGATGAATTAGGTAAAGGCTTTGGATCTTTAATGAATCATTGTCTATCACATCCAGTTATTAATAGATGTTCACCAGGTGCTACCTTCAGTTATTTAGTTGACAGCCTTGCAGCAAATTCTTTAGATTGTAATACTAATGTAATTTTAATGTGTGGAGATAGCTTGAATATAAGCAAACAAGACATTATGAAATGTGTAGATAAATTGCTATTCCTACATGACAATACAGAATGTAAATTTATTATGTGTTCATTTCCTTACTCAAACACACTAACAAAAAAACAAAATGAACATATTTATAAGTTAAATTTATTAATTTATAATTTGACACTCCGTCATGGGAAGGCAATTAATTACTTTGATAGTAATAAATTTATTACATCATTTAAGATGACAAGGGATACTATGTATCTACCTTTTAGAATTAAAAGACATATAGCTACATTGTTAGCATACAATTTAAACAATAAAGTTACATGTGTAACTAATTCTTTTGACACATATATTAACTGTACTAATAGTACTAATATTTCTGTTTTTGACTCCTGTACTAGTAGTAGTACTTGTATTATTCCTAGTATTAATCTTTGTAGTGATAATACTAGTTTAAACTAGAAATAAGGACAACAGATAAGCCTTGTCAAATAAATTTAGTGCACCAGAATTTACAAGGCTTATCTGGCAAAGAATTCGAATTAGAATTGTTTTTAAAAAAATATAATATTGATGTTTTGTGCATAACTGAGCACTGGCTTAATAGTTCGCAATTAATGTTAAATATTAAGGATTATACAGTACCCAGTGCTTTTTCAAGAAAGACCGCAACTCGTGGCTCAAATCGTGGGGGTTCTCTTATACTAATACGGGACAATATACAATATAAAAAAAGGAATGACATTATGGGTCTTTCTGTAGAACACACTGTTGAGCTGTCTAGTGTTGAGCTGGAGCAATATTTAGTAGTTTGCGTGTATCGGCCGCCAACAGGCGATTTTATTGTATTTGAAGAAGTTATGGAGGAAGTACTTAAGAGGTTAAGTAAATCACCTAAAAAGTTATTAATTTGCGGTGATTTCAATGTAGACATTTTAGTAAAGACTTCTAAAAGAGAAAAATTACTTAACCTATTCAAATGTTTTAACCTTGATAATGTTTTTAATGAACCTACTAGAATAACTGCAACCTCAGCTACTTGCCTCGATAACATATTTTGTAATTGTAAAATCTTACATAAATCAATTATAAATAGCTTAAAATCAGATCATAGTGGACAGACAATATCAGTTCCTGGTTTAGAACAAAAGTTCAAGAAAATAATCCAATTTAGACCTGTTACTACTAAAAAAATTAATACCTTTAGAGATAACATCTTAGCTAAGATACCTAAAATTAATACAGCTCAGAATGATCCGGATGAACTTTATAATTCTCTCTTTAGCTTAATCAACCTTGAATTTAACCGTGTCTTTAAGATTGTGGAAAAAAAACTATCACCAAATCTAAAGTTTAGTGATTGGGCAACAGTTGGCATTTACAAAAGCCGGAATAACTTGTTTGACTTGTATGCACAAAAGCAGTTCAATCAAACCCCCACATTCGCCGATTATGTAAAAAAATATTCTAAATTATTTAAAATTGTTTGCGTACAAGCTAAGTCATTATATATAAAAAGGAAGATCGCTACTTCTGAAAATAAAATAAAAGCAACGTGGAATATTTTAAATGATGAAATTGGTAAAAATAAAATTCAAGGTAATAATAATAACAATCTTGAACTTAGCATCAATAACAAAATTATTACTTCCAATTTAGAAGTAGCTCGCACATTTGAAAGTTTTTTTCGAGACATACCAATTACCACTACTAAATCCATCAATTCCTCGCCAACATTAGCACTTAATCTTTTAGAGGGGTGCGTCACTGAATGTAACGTTGTCTTTAATTTTAAACACATTACCCCGTGTGACGTTCTAAAAAGCTTCCAAACAATCCAAATGAAAAAAACGGAAGATTTATGGGGAATGTCAGTGCGCACAATTCAGAATATCATTGATGTTCTTGCGTCTCATTTAGCTCCAATTTTTAATAAAACTGTAGATTTAGGTATATTTCCAGATCTTATGAAACACAGTAAATTAATACCTCTGTTTAAATCAGGAGATAAAAAAGATCCAAATAATTATAGACCAATTTCAATACTACCCGCTTTTAGTAAAATCTTTGAAAAAATTATGCTTAATCAACTGCTCCATCATTTCAATTCTAACAAATTACTTCATTCGGAGCAGTATGGTTTTACAAAGGGTAGGTCCACAACAGATGCGGGTGCAAGATTGATGAAACATGTATTTAGTGCTTGGGAGAAGTTCCAGAATACCTTAGGTGTTTTCTGTGACTTGTCAAAGGCATTCGATTGTGTTCAGCATGAGACTCTCCTGCGAAAACTAAGCCACTATGGGGTAAAAGGTACTGCACTGAAGCTTATTGCCTCATATCTCAGTAATAGAATTCAAAGAGTGTGTGTAAATAATATAAAGTCATCCGGTTCAATCACGAAAATGGGTGTGCCACAAGGCTCTATTCTGGGTCCCTTCCTATTTTTAATATATATAAATGATTTGCCATTTTATGTAAACAATATTTGTGACGTAGTACTTTTCGCAGATGATACATCATTATTATTTAAGATTGACAAAACCAAAACAAAAGTTGACGATGTGAACAGTGCTTTGTCACAGGTATCGCATTGGTTTACAGTAAATAATCTTCTTTTAAATACAAATAAGACTAAGTGCTTAGAATTCACATTGCCTAATGTTGAAAAATTGGTAAATACAGTAAAAATTAATAATGAAATAGTAAAAACAGAAGACTTAGCTGTTTTTCTGGGAGTAACCTTGGATGCAAAGCTGCAATGGGGACCCCACATTACTAATCTTTGTAGTAAACTTAGTTCCGCTGCCTATGCCGTTAGGAAGATTAGGCAATTAGCTGATATTGAAACAGCAAGACTTGTCTATTTTTCTTATTTCCATAGCATTATGGCATACGGTATCTTGCTGTGGGGTAAGGCAGCTGATATACAAAAAATATTCGTTTTGCAAAAGCGAGCTGTACGTGCGATTTATAATATGAAACCACGTGACTCGCTCCGTGATAAATTTAAAGAAATAGGTATTCTCACCGTAGCTTCGCAATACATTTATAATAATATAGTGTTTGTGAGACAAAATATACATCTTTTTAATAAAAAAAGTGATATTAGTAATAGGCAAACCAGGAACCGAAATAAATTAATAATACCCAGGATACGGCTTCAGAAAGTTCGTAGATCGTTTGTGGGCCTCGGTATACATTTTTATAATAAAATTCCACAATCTATTTTGGACTTGCCTTTACACAAGTTCAAAATAGCAATTAAAAAGACACTGATTCATAAAGCTTATTATACTGTTGAGGACTATATTGATGATAAGAAAGCTTGGTTTTAAATTGCGACCAGCTACGCACTAGATTATATTGTAAATTTTTTAATTTGTTCTTAATTAAGCCATTATTGTAAAACTCAATTTTGAAAAGAGTGACCGCCGAGTTTCTTGCTGGTTCTTCTCGGTAAGTGCACCATTCCGAACCAGTGGTAGCTTCATTGTAATTTGACGATTCGAAAGTGCTTGTAAAGGCCAATTTGAATAAAGAATTATTTGAATTTGAATTTGAATTTGAATTTGACTATGACCATAATGTCAGATTCTGTAGAGATTTTGGAGAATAATTCTTTATAGTTTTATAAAATTATTATAGTTTAATAGCTTATCACTTGTGCCTTATAAGCGCTTAAATCTGACCCAACGAACTCTAGATGAATGGTGCACCTACCTAATGGACAGCTTTCAACGATCCGGTAACGACACGACGACGTGAAGATGATGTCTTTATTTTTAACTAACTCGGCCCAAGACTTTATTCAAATTTTACCTCCTCGCTTAAGCAACTATTTTCCGAACCAACAGAGTTGACAATTCAATTATTCTTTTGCTTGTTTGTAATTTGTATTTGAATTAACGATATTCTGAATTAAAATTTAAATACAATAGAGAGTTAATTTGAACTAAACAATTTGTGACGTCGATTTAAAATTGTTTTCTGTGGCAGAGTATGAGTTATTACCTCTTTCTCTGTCTATTGCAGTTTTTGAGATCTCTTGCATTTGTTTAACTATTTTTAGGCGTTAAAAGTGCTTAATTCCACTAGAAACTTACTTATACAATAATAAGTTTTGTGGTTCATCTGTCTCGTATAAAGCAAATCTTGTCTTTTACTCTACTTTTTCTGTTGTATCAATGGAACTTCTTTCCGAGTTGTCTTCTTTAAGAGCTTCTTAAGTACTGACGTTTTTTTACCAACCGTTACCGAAAGTTATATAAAGTTACCCAAGGTTCTTTCCATGTTGCCCACTTTTTAAAGTCCTCGAAGCGGTCGATGCATCTCGTGCTCATAATGAATCGTCCAACGGAGGGAGGGTGGGGGGTCAATTTTAGAGAGGTCTCAACCCAGAGGTAGTGTACTCTGTGGTACAGAGCTACTGCTGGCGGGGATGGGGGCAATGTGTACAACGGTACCCTGCCCCCGTCACCAGCAGTGTGCTGGAGCACTGAGGTTGTTTTAGTCGATATTAGTCAGATATAACCGCCGTTCGTCCCTATCGGGCGTTGACGAAGCATAATAGGTTTTCATGACACAAAAAAAAACAGATTCTTTCCGTGTAATATGAAAAAAGCCAATGGATTCGCATTGGCATAGGCGGCTAAAGCCATCAGGTTATTTTGTTTTGTTTGTTATTTGTTTTCCAATAAATGAAATGTTTAGTCTAAGAGTAATATCTCGAATTTCATTGAATATAATTGGTATCTTAACGTTAATGTGTTTAGTCTACGATTATTTTATATCAGAAAATCACGATTTGTTTTGTCTACGATTCTGTTATGGCGTTAAAATGACGTTTATTTCAGAATTAATTGGGATTTGTTTAGTCTAAGATTTTTTCGTTTGAAAGTATTGAAAATATATCTTAGTATGGAATTAATTGTAATTTGTTTTAATGTACTACTTTTTTAGTATAAGATATGAGAATAAGAATAAATTTATTAGGTCACACCAATATACAAGTACAAGATATATAGAGTTCTAGTAAGAAATAAAAAATAAAAAAATAAAAATTAAAACATAAGAAAATAAACTAACCTAAATAGATTCTATAAACAAAAATTTAAATATAGATGGGTGTTCCATACATATTTAAATCACAAAGGATCACTACTGAAAAGGTATATAAAGGTACATAAGGTATGAATAAGGAATAAAAATGGATCGTAAATTCAACCTTAAGAAATATATAGTTTTTCTCTAAACGTTGATTATATTAAAGTAAAATATTAACATCATTACTTTTGGTTAAATATTTCGGTTATTTACGACAGGTAGAAAGTTATAAATATTTCACATTGAACATAAAAATATCATAAATCACGTTCGAAATAACGTCCATCTCGAATCGTATATAAAATACGATCTTTTATATCGGACGCTGAGTGTGTTTCTGTGTAATATTGCCATGAAAAAAAAAAATAGATTGCTATCGTTATTTATTGTAATGGAAAAAGACGCTTCCATTGTTTTAACTGATTTTAAAACAGTGAATCTAATCGCAGTATATATATAGAAATATTCTATTCATACGGAAAAATATCGATCGAATATCGAATTTCGTCTTATATAATGTATAAGACGAAATTCGATGTATATCATAGACATACGAGAGGTCACAAAAAGCTTGTGATACCTGTGTCGCGACTCAGCAGAGTTAGCTACTCATTCGATGGTCTCGGTATTCGCTTCTACAATAAAATTCCGCAATCCATACTAGACCAGTCTACAGAAAGGTTTAATTTAAGTATAAGAGATGTACTTATACGTAAAGCATATTACAAAATTGAAGATTATATGGATATAAAAGCCTGGATTTGAAAATCCTTTCAGCTTTATATAGGACTTCGATTTAATAATGTAAAATTGAAAATGTTTAAAAGATTGACCGCCGAGTTTCTTTCTGGTTCTTCCCGGTAAGAGCAACATTCTGAACCAGTTGTAGCTTCATTAATCATATTGATCCCTGACGTTCCAAAAGTGCTTGAAAGAGTTTAGGTAGGTGATTAAAGATTATTTTGATTTGATTTGATAGAACCGTTTTATAAATGACGTTTTATAAATTGCTTTGTTAGAAGCTTCATCTGCATGGAAATTTTTTTTGGTAATGTAAATATTAAAGATAATGATAATTTCTTTATAGAATTAGGCGTTACTTTGCAGAGATCTATAATACAATATCCCACTCTAAGTGGGGTCGGCACATCATATTTTTCTCTTCCATTCTGTTGTATCATTCGTCATTGATGATGAATCCAAATATATCGACAGGCCCGTTGGAGCAGTGGGTAGTGACCCTGCCTTCAGCTCTGCGGGTCGCGGGTTCGATTCCCGTCGAGGCCCAACATTTTCTATAAATGAATTTGTTGGTCTTTGAGCCTGGGTGTATATTTGTATTTAAGTATGTATTTAACAATTATATATGTAAATATTCACCAGTTGTCTGTCACCCATAACACAAGTATTAAGTTACTTACTTTGGGGACGGACGACCGTGTGTGTAAGTGTCCCATATATTTATTTATTTATTTATTTATTTATTTATTATATCTTGTGTGTGTAAATGTCGTCATACCGTCGTTCAGTTAAAAAGCATCTAATAGCAGCATTATCCTATTCAGCGACGGTCGCGGACTCAAAATGCACATAGATAATTTATCCCCATGTGAAGCGAAGCGGTTTCAGCCATCTTTGTGGACCGAATGTGTATAATGTCACTTTACCTTAATGGCATAGCGATTTGCGTTTAAAAATTTGTCATATCCATATTTATAAAATATACGTGGGGTATCCGGCTGAGTAGAATAGACCACCCTCGCTTCTTACTGAGGTGTCATAAGACTGCATTTAGCATTACATATATTTTCTTTAATAGCGGATTATACCAAAATAATATTTACATAAGCATCCTCCTGCCCTTATCCCACTCTAAGTGGGGTCGGCAGAACACGTTATAAACATGTTGTCACATGATTTGGCTCCGTTTTTACGACTGGCCACGTAAAACGGTTGTAAAAACGCAAAATAATTTAAGTTGACCCACCGTGTGGTATCCGGTTCAGTATGTACACCACCCTCTTTCTAACTGAGGTGTCGTAAAAGTCGACTAAGGTAAGTTAACCCACCGCGTCGTACCCGACCGGGTAGAATAGACCACCCTCGTTTCTTACAGAGGTGCTGTAAATAGCGACTAAAGTAAGTTAACCCACCGCGTCGTACCCGACCGGTTAGAATAGACTACCCTCGTTTATTACCGAGGTGTCGTAAAAGGTGACTAAGGTAAGTTGACTCGCTGTATCGTATCCGGCAAAATATGCTATCTTGCTTACCTTATTCCGCTATAAGTAGGGTCGGCACAACAATTTATTATCATGTCACATGATTTGACGTAGCAATTTACGACCAGCCGCCTGCCTGACGTCAACTTACCTTAGTCGTCTTTTACGACACCTCAGTAGGAAATGAGGTTGGTTTGTTCTACTCAGCCGGATACCACACGGCGGGTCGTCTTACCTTAGTCGCCTTTTACAACACTTCGGTAAGTTATGAGGGTGGTACTATTCTATGCAGTCGGTTACCACACGGCGTATAAATTTTGTAATTACCTGTTGCCATCTATTAACAACCGCCCAAACCCTCAGAACTGTAGCCCATTGTTTAAAATTTAATATAATTAATTAATATTTTTTATTAGCTACAACTAACAAAACTCTTATTTAAAATTTAATATAAAAAGGTACATGGTGAATTACTAGTGCCCTTACCTTAGACCAATATTATATTCAAATTCAAAATATTCTTTATTCAAATAAACTTGTAAACAAGTGCTTTTGAATCGTCAACTCTACCACTGGTTCGGAAAGCTGTTCCTACCGAGAAGAGCCAGCAAGAAACTCGGCGGTTGCTCTTTTAAACATATAATTCTTAATACTATTTACATTCAGTCATCATATCCACACATTCTTATCTTCTAAATAATATTAACAACAATTTCTAAACACGGTTAAAATACGAAAGCACCCATCGCATATGATGTTATTGAATTCACCTAACGTGTTCATAATATCTCATTATAACATCAAACAGAACTCAATCTGTTGGTAGGCGCGCCATACGGAGTGTTTGCACGAAGAGAGTTTGCGCCGATTAAGGAGCAATCAACTGGTTTATTGGCAGCTGCCGTCTCCTTCAATCAGGACATTGCCACTTTGCGCCGTAATTTCTATTACGGCAACACCGCACAATATTGTCTATTAATTTCAAAGATAATATAGAGAGAGTTGATTTAGTTAATTTAATTGTGTAAAGGCGTTACTTTTCGGAGATCCATAATACAAAAGTAATAATATTTTTTTTTTGCTTTAATCTGATGTAGTTAAATAGAAAAGTATATTGACTGGCCCGTTGGAGCAGTGGGTAGTGACCCTGCCTTCAGCTCCGCGGGTCACGGGTTCGATTCCCGCCGAGGTCTAACATTTTCTATAAATGAATTTGTTGGTCTTTGAGCCTGGGTGTATATTTGTATTTAAGTATGTATTTAACAATTATATATGTATATATTCACCAGTTGTCTGTCACCCATAACACAAGTATTAAGTTACTTACTTTGGGGACGGACGACCGTGTGTGTAAGTGTCCCATATATTTATATTTATTTATTATATATAATGCTAAACGTAGAGTGGGTATTTGATTGTTGCCTGCCTCATACACTTAGCATTGCATGGTATCTCTTAACAAATGCGAATTACAGTAAAATAATTTTATTCGATTCCGCGATTGGATACGTCCTGCCTGTTCAGTAAATGTGGTACACAATCTTTATTGTATAGCCACAAAAAAGCCGTAAAGTCCGCGACAACATGTCTCTACCTCTAACGGTTGAATATAACTACTTTTATGTTTAAAATTACGTTATTTTTGCGGTTAAAACTTTGTGATAAACTGATTTAGACGAGAGCGAAGCCGCAGGCAGAGATAGTGTTTTATACCGTCAGCTACTTTCTTATGAGATCGTGATGAGTCAGCGAACAAGTTCTGATCCACTTAGTTCCGTTGTCAAGCCTAAATCTGAACGTTAATTAGTTGTACCAAAAGCCCCATGTCATAGCCGAACTTCACCTTTGACCTAATCGAATTACGTATGGATATGCAATGTCATCGAGTAATATGAGATACTAGTTTCATTGTGGTCAAGAATCTTAAGTTATTATTAAGGATGTGAGTTTGGGTTTAAAAAATCGATTACATTCTAGATTTAGCAGAACACAATTTTTTTTATTATCGCTGATTATAGAAAAAATAAAAAGTTTTTTTAATACTATTAAAAAAAACTTTCAATATATTATAAAATAATAATAAATAAAACTAATCCTTTTAAAAGTGTTTTTTTTTTCTCTTATTCTTATTTACCGTTATTATTTAAATGAATTAATCTTGTATATATATAAATAATAATAATATATATAAATATAATATATATCATCATCTTCCTGCCCTTATCCCACTCTAAGTGGGGTCGGCACAACATGTTATAAACATGCCGTCACACGACCTGGCTGCGCTTCTACGACCGGCCGCCTGCCTGACATCAACTTACCTCTGTCGTATTTTACAACACCTCGGTAAGAAAGAGGGTGGTCTATTCTACTAAACCGTATACCACACGGTGAGTCAACTTACCTTAGTCGCCTTTTACGACACCTCGGTAAGAAATGAGGTTGGTCTATTCTACTCAGCCGGATACCACACGGCGGGTCGACTTACCTTAGTCGCCTTTTACGACACCTCGGTAAGAAAAGAGGGTGGTACTATTCTATTCAGCCGGATACCACACGGCGCTCAACTTTTGACTTCAAACTTTAAAAAACATATATATATATATATATATATATATATATATATATATATATATATATATATATATATATATATATATATATATATATATATATATATATATATATATATATATATATATATATATAAATGTATATTTTCGGAATCTCGGAAACGGCTCCAACGATTTTCCTGAAATTCCGCATGTAGGGGGTTTTGGGGGAAACAGAAATATAGATCAAGCTAGATTTTATGTGAATAAAAATTCGTTTTATCCCTGTTTATAGGCATTAAAAAATATTAAAATTTATATTGAATTTAATTTTTTCCACTAACTGTCAAGTCAGCGTAGCTTATTCGGAGAACGGGCAGTCTCGAGAAATGTAAATACCTAGGATCGATCCCAACTACCTAATTACCCTTTTTTTTAAGTTTCTTTTTTTTGTAAAAAATTACCGATCAAAGTTCAGTCAACCGGGTACTGTATTTATTAATCAACTATGAACCGCGGTCGGACAAACTCATAATTGGGGAGGGTGGCATCCGCTATACGATACGTCCATTTCCAGCCAACTGTATGGGATTAATTGACTCGAGCTATAACAAGGTTTTGACACGAAATTACGCATCGAGATCCGTTTTCGAACTAACACTGCTTAGTGTCCATAAAAGCTTTTATAGCATCAATAATTGGCAAGCACAGAAGCATTTACTGGCCCGTTGGCGTAGTGGGTAGTGATCCTGCCTTCAGCTCCGCGGGTCGCGGGTTCGATTCCCGCCGAGGGCCAACATTTTCTATAAAAAAAAATGAATTTGTTGGTCTTTGAGCCTGGGTGTTTATTTGTATTTAAGTATGTATTTAGAAAATATATAAGTATATATTCACCAGTTGTCTGTCTACCATAACACAAGTATTAAGTTACTTATTTTGGGGACGGACGACCATGTGTGTAAGTGTCCCATATATTTATTATTATTTATTTATTATTATCGAGGATATGAACTATGAAGAGCACAGTACTGACATTGGAAAACGTAATAAGCAAGCTGAGAAACGTGAGCACGGAGTACTTTTCGGAACCCCATAGTACAGAAGTTACAATAAAATTATATTGCTGTTATCCGCGTTTGCTAAAAGAATACATGCAATGCTAAGTGTATGAAGCAGGCAACAATCACATAACATTGCATGTATTCTCTGAAGATAGGTATTTTACGACGGGCCGCATGCCTGACGTTAACTTACCTTAGTCACCTTTTTTGGATACCTCGGTAAGTAATGAACTAAACTAAACTACCCGTTTATTCTATTCGGCCAGATACCACACGGTGGGTCTACCTACATTAGTCGCCTTTTACGAAACCTCGGTAAGGAAGAGGGTGATCTATACTATTCAATCGAATACCACACGATTAGTCAACTTTTTTTTTATGTCAGGAAACCCATTATGGGTCATGGACGGGGACGGGCGGCGGGTATGTCGGACTCGCACCGACTTAAAACCTGACAGTGCTCCACCACGCTGCTGGTGGCGGGGACAGGGTACCGTTGTACACATTACCCCCATCCCTGCCAGCAGCAACTCTGACCCCAGAGTGCACTACCTCTGGGTCGGGGCCTCTCTAAACAGTGGCCCCTCTCTCCGCTAATGGATGCATTGGGAGCACCAGATGCATCGACCGCCTCGGGGACCTCTTCAGATGGGCGTCCGATGAACCCCGTTCGGAACGCCCAGAAATCCCCGTTAGGGCGGCATACGACGGACTTCGGCGAGTCGTCTGCGCCCCGTTCGCCTGCGGCGGATCGAATCCAAGGACTCGACTTCCCGGAAGGTAAGCAGCATAATTAATTTTTTAAAATTTTAAAAGTCATTTTTGTTATATCGTGTAAAGCAATTCAACCGTAACGATCGGCCTTGGATTAGTTTCAGGAGCGTGCAGTCTGATAATATTATCGACGTAGGCACGCAAGGCTTGCTGCAAACGAAGTTATTTGGCTATAATGTTACCGTAACGTTTTGACCTTGATTTTGTTTATTTTACAAGCTGAACCCCGATCACGGCCAGGTACTTTAAGTTTGTCGACAAAACCTTTTATTTATTTAAAAAACATTTCATTTTTACAGCTAATAGTTTCATTTTAGTTGATTCACCTTTAACAAGTTTACTAGCAATTTGTAAACCAAAATCGAATCTAAAAATAAATCTATAAAAAAAGTGGAAAATAATGAAAAATATAAATAACGGATTTTTTGGTGTAGCAACACATCTTAAGAATTGTTGCATACTTTGGAAAATTTTCAGGGTATGTTTAAGCAACATATCGGCGTTGGAGCAGCATGGTGGATCTAAACTCCATATCTCCAAAAAGATGGGATGATACACATTTTTCTTTTTCATTATCTTAAGGCGTACATCATCATAAAAATTTGGAAGCGATAAAAATTAAACAGAGCACATGAACCAATTGTGTTTAATTCCTTTCCTCATAATGGCTGGTTTTCTTTAGGTGCGTTAAATATAATTAGCCAAATAAAAGTTTTAGCACGAAGTAATTCGAAATGAGACGAGAAAACTGTAACGTAATATTAAAGTTATGGACACAAAAATCGTTTATTAAGCATTCTTAAAAAAATCTCCAAGTTATGAGATTTTAGTGTAAAATTGCAAATATATATTTTTTTAAACTTTGTATTCCGTAAAAGGCGACTAAGGTTAGTTGACCCACCGTGTGGTATCCGGTTGAGTAGAATAGACCACCCTATTTCTTCATCGAGGTGCCGTAAATAGGACTAAGGTAAGTTGACGTCAGGCAGACGGTCGGTTGTTAATACAGTTAAATAAATAAAAAAATAAAGAAGGGGCTGATATCTGTAACTAGGATGATATCTGGGACTAGATCCTGGGTATTTTCTCTGTTGTAGTCCACCCGTTTACAACTGAGCTATTAAAACTTTGTGACTGATAGCGAAATTAACTATTGTATTTATACTAATATATAAAACTGAAGACTTTGTTTGCTTGAATGCGTTTATCTCCGGAACTACTACATCAATTTGAAAAATTCTTTAAGTATAAGATAGCCCATTTATTGAGGAAGGCTTTAGACTACAAAACATTGAGCTAAAATCAATAGTAGAGGAGCAGTAATAATTTATATGACAAAACGTTTGCTGGTTCAGCTAGTGTTTAAATTTTGTTACAATTCTACGGTGCCTGAAAACAGGGACAGAAAAATCGGTTCAGCAGGGGATGGTCTCTGATAAATTGCTGATTATACCCCTCCCCCCTCGCCTAAACTAAAAGCTTCTGAAATTCGTTGCCAGATTTTCTATTATTTGATAATTGCTGTAACATTAGATATTGACACAATACTTTTAAGACAGACTAGAAGTCCTAAACTCGCTAGTAGTTTGTTTTATGTACCGCGGTCTATATCTAAACACTTACTCCTCTTTTGAACAAGAAGAGGCGACGTTTTAAATAATACTCAGAATATCATTTGGTCTTGTCGTTTTATGCTTGATTATGACAAAATTTGTTACAAAGAAACCTTCAATTTCATGCATTAATAATGGATTTTTTTTTGCTATACTTGCTGTAGTGTTTGTGTATTTATTGTATTCCTTATCTATGATATATGCGTTGGTTTTGTATCTATGCGTTAACTTGTCTTTAGTATAATACAAAGATAGATTGTTGTCTCTGTCACACACGGGGAGTGGGAAGGAAAGTTTCGTAATAGCTATAGGCGAAAACATTCGGCACTTGGTCATTAGACGTGGAAGAGAAAACATTTACCGTATGCAAGCAGTGAGTATAATAAAGTACTACACTTATCTATACTAATAAATAAAACTGAAGAGTTTGTTTGTTTGATCGCGCTTATTTCAAGAATTACTGTAAAAAAAATTTCAGTGTAAGATAGTCCATTTATCGAGGAAGGTTATAGACAATATAACGGTAAGATGAATAGGAGAGGAGCAGCAATAAAAAATATTGCGAAAACGGCAAATTTTAAAGCTTTCCTCGCTTGCGCTAAGTAAACGGTGAAAGGTATTCAAAAATCACGTATTAAAAAATTGTTCTCTAAAAGTTCTAAATAAAAGTCCCTGACAATATTTCTAGCTTATAAAGTTAACTTACTTTAACCATTTTTATGGTTATCAAAATACTGTATTACGGTTTTAATCTTTCCACGCGGGTGGAGCCGCTGGCGATTACTAGTTATTTATAGAACTATGATGATACTCGTATTACTGTACCTGGGTGAGCAAGCCTTGCTCGGTAATTTTTAAGATGACGAAAAAAAAAATTTAAAAAAAAATTAAAAAGAAAAATGAAAAAATAATAGGGCAGGTGGGGCTCGATCCTAGGTATTTTCACCTCTCTAGACCGCCCGTTCCCCAAATGAACCACGACTTTACATTTGACAGCGATTTGTGATTGTATTCAACGGAAATTTAAAACAAAAATTAGAGCCCGAAAACAGGGATAAAAAGACATTTTTTGTAAAATAAAACTTACTACATCGACTTTTCTCACATGCTGAATTTCAGAAAAATCGTTGGAGCCATTTCCGAGATACCAAATTAATATACATACAAGATTCATCATCATAATCTTCCTGCCCTTATCCCACTCTAAGTGGGGTTGGCACAACATGTTATAAACATGCCCTAACATGATTTGGCTGCGTTTTTACGACCGGCCGCCTGCCTGACGTCAACTTACCTTAGTCGTATTTTACGAAACCTCGATAAGAAAGAGGGTGGTCTATTCTACTTAATCGGATACCACACGGTGAGTCATTTACCTTAGTCGACTTTTACGACACCTCGGTAAGAAATGAGGGTGGTACTATTCTACTCAGCCGGATACCACACGGCGGATATACATACAAGATTAACTCATTTAAATATTAAAGATAAGACTTAAGTAATTATAATAAAAGGTATGAAATAACGCTGTCAGTTTGTTTGTTGCACCACAAACATCGACTCGTTATCTCGCCCTCACCGTTCCAGAGAACAAAGGCAAGAGACGTTTCAAATAATGCGCACAATACCATTCGCCCTTGTCATTTTGTACTTCATTATGACTAACTCCATTGGTATTACTTTAATAGAGAATTTCTTTTATAACAGTCACCCTTCTTAGTGCGGCGGTGGTAAATTTTAAATACTGTAATTGTAAGGAATTTCATAGACCCGGTTTTTCTAAGAAAGGATTTTTGTAAATTGTATAAATAAATAACAGTACATGAGTCACCGAGTCTTGCTCGATTTTTTTTAATATATGAAATTCAATTTAAAAAAGGTTGTATTATCTAGAATCGAACCTGGTGAATTCGAAAATACCCGTTAACCAAATAAACTATCGTGACTTAGAAATTGACAGCGTAATTATGACAGTTTGCTTTCTCATAGAAATATAGAAATCATGCTGAATTTCGTGAAAACCGTTTGAGCTGTGCCCGAAATATATATACACACACACACATATATATATATATATATATATATATATATAAACTCATTAAAATATAAAAGGTAAAGACTAGTGGTATTGTGTTATTTCACCGCCAAAGGTCTATTCTCTCTAGGAATATGGACCAAGATTTACGTAGAAAAGATTTCTGTAAACTGCAATAAAACAATAAAGTAAATTAGCTTGTATTCTTCCAGAGAAAGGAGCTTTCTCTCAAGAGTTGAGTCAGAGCTACTAAACTTTTCAAATACTTAATGGTTTGTTATATATCATGAATGTTATTTGTTGAAAAAGATAATTACTTAGTACCTAGGTAACCGAGCCTTGCATGGTAACTTTTTAAAAGATATAAAAAATTCAATTAAATAAATAAAATAGAAAGAAAGCGCCAGTGACCTGTGGGAATCGATCCTAGGTTTTGAACTTTATGGTCTGCGCGTTACCATTTAGCTGTAACAGCTTTGCATTTGACAGCTCAAATTATGAGTTGCTGTCTATTCCTATTTTCGAGGTTTTTTAATGCTAAAAACAGGGATAAAACGAGTTTTTTTAATGAAATTTGCGACCGCAATCACGTGCAGCGATATCGGAAATACAAGGTCTAGTTAAATAGGCTTATTAACTTAATCACGATTTAAATTATTTAATAAAGGCTTAGAACGATAATTGCAAAACGCTACGGTAGTAAAATATGTTTGTTTGGAAACACGCTAAGCTAAGGCAAAGCATTATTTTTTCTAAGGATAATAATTGATTATATTTTTTTGTCAACTGAAATGATAATGTCAATCTATTCATAACTTTGCCGTGGTATCCGGTTAAGAAGAATAGATCACCCTCTTTCTTACCGAGGTGTTGTGAAAGACGACAAAGGTAAGTTGACCGTGTGGTATCCGGCTGGGTAGAATAGGCCACCATCATTTCTTACCGAGGTGTCGTAAAATACGACAGGCAGGCGGCGGGTGGTAATATACGTAGCCAACATGTTATAAACATGTTGTCATATGATTTGGCTACGTTTATTTTGAGTGGCACATTTTGAATTAAAAATAATTATGCTTTAACACATATGAGTTTATAAATAAAAACAAAATTACAGCAGTTTAAAAAAAACTGTTAAAAAGAGGTTGATACAGAAAGCCTACTATAACTCTTGAAGATTACATAGAAGATAAGAATGTGTGGATATAGCTCTCTTTGAACCTGTAAGAGATAGTAACAACTAAATGTAAGTTTAGAGTTTTTATTAAGTTAAAGTATTAAGAATTACACATTTAAAGTACATTAAAGTATTAAGAATTATATTTTTAAAAGAGCAACCGCCGAGTATCTTGCTGGCTCTTTTCGGTAGGAACAGCTTTCCGAACCAGCAGTAGAGTTGATGATTCAAAAGCACTTGTTTACAAGTTTATTTGAATAAAGAATATTTTGAATTTGAATTTGAATAATGGCTGGGATCGGTCCATGACTCTACATTCAGTACTAGTAATGTATAGTAGTAATAATACTGTATGTTCTATGTTGGCTAGTACCATCTGCAGCTAATAAACATCATCTTCCTGCCCTTATCCCACTCTAAGTGTCGGCACAACATATTATAAACATGTTATCATATAATTTGGCTGCGTTTTTACGACCGGCCGCCTGCCTGACATCACCTCTGCCTGACCTTAGTCGTATTTTACGACACCTCGGTAAGAGAGGGTGGTCTATTCTACTAAACCGGATACCACACGGTGGGTCAACTTACCTTAGTCGCCTTTTACGACACCTCGGTAAGAAAAGAGGGTGGTACTATTCTATTCAGCCGGATACCACACGGCGTATCTGCAGCTAATAAACGTACCTGGAAAAAGTTCATTTAAACTTAGTCTTTTCAAATAAGTGTTGTAAGCCGACGTGTATAGAAGCCCTGCTGAGTCTTTGATTAAAAATTCCTTGCAACTGCTATCAACCCTTTGACAAATATCCTCTGTGTATACAGGGTGGAAAATGGCGGCGTAGCAGACCGGTAGAGTTTGTTGATTTTCTTAAAACCCCGTAGATTTGAAGAGGTTGCAATTGATGGTATCCGTGTGCTACTTAAATTATCCTTTATCCTTAAATTATACTTTAAAAGTAAAAAAGTAAGTAGCGGCCCGTTACTATTCACTACTGAGAATAGGCCTCTTCTCTCCGTTTTTGAAGAGAAGGGTTGGAGCTTAGACCTATCACGCTGCTCCAATGCGGATTGGTAGGTAACACATATCACAGGTCATACACCCAGTTGTCTGGACCTTCTGCTGACTACCGACCCCGACCGTTTCTTGGTGTCAGTTGCAGCCCCCTTGGGCACTTCTGATCACTCTCTGGTAAAGGCGGTTTCGAACCAGTATCCGCCTGATCTAAGTTTAACTGGGACCAGACGGGTTTGGCGATATAAGTCGGCAGACTGGGACGAGATGCGTCACTTTTTCGCATCTTATCCTTGGCAGAGAATATGCTTCTCTTCTAATGATCCGTCGAGTTGTGAGAATGCTATATCGGAGGTGATTCGTCGAGCTATGGAATATTTCATAACTTACTCGGATGTACCTCTGAATAGTAGGACTCCCCGGTGGTACAACGCTGAGTGCGCCACTGCAGAGGCCATTAAAAATTCGGCGTTTGTAGCCTGGGTTGAAGCCCGATCTCACAAAACTCCCGACATAACAGCTAAGAAGAGAGCATATAACATTGCTGCTAAGTCCTACAAGAGGGTCCTTAAGAAGGCTCGATTTAACCGCATTAATCGAATCGGCATCAAATTAGCATCCTATCCTCGTGGTAGTAAAGCTTTTTGGTCGCTTGCGAGGTCGGTTGAGTCGAACTTCTGCCGTTCAACGCTGCCGCCATTGCTCAAGCCAGATGGGGCTCTGGCCTTTTCTGCAAGTGACAAAGCGAATTTGTTAGCTAGGTTGTTTGCAGATAACTCACGTCTTGATGCAGGAGATGCCTCTCCACCTCAACTACAACCATGTGATACTGCCATGGCAGAAATTCGTATCCATCAAAAGGAGGTGTTGAGAGCGCTTCGCAACTTGAATGTGAATAAGGCCAGTGGTCCGGACGGCATACCAGCAATCGTTCTGCGAAATTGCGCCCCAGAATTGTCTCCTGTTTTGACTCGTTTGTATCGCCTCTCATTAGAAAATGCTCATGTCCCAAAAGCATGGAAGACTGCCAATGTACAACCAGTACCAAAAAAGGGTATTCGTGCTGATCCGGTCAACTATCGACCTATAGCGATCACCTCGGTGCTTTGTAAAGTTATGGAGCGTATAATAAACAAAAAGCTCCTGGCATACCTAGAAGAAAACGATCTTCTGTCGGATTACCAGTTTGGTTTTCGGCAGAATCGTTCTACTGGAGATCTTCTAATGTATGCCACTCATATCTGGGGTGAAGCTATTGAGAGACATGGTGAGGCTCTCGCCGTGTCCCTTGATGTCTCAAAAGCTTTTGACCGTGTCTGGCACGATGGTCTTCTAGGCAAACTTCCGGCTTATGGGCTGCCTACTACACTCTGTAACTGGATATCTGATTTCCTGAATGAACGATCGTTCAGAGTAGTCATTAATGGCTGCTCTTCTGATCTAATGACCACCAATGCTGGTGTTCCTCAGGGATCAGTTATTTCCGCGACGCTATTCTTGCTGCACATCAACGATCTGCTAAGTCCCGCTATCTTTGGGTACGCAGATGACAGCACTGTCACGGAGAGATATATGTCCAGTTCCAGAGCTAGTAGTGCAGAGATTCTCCAACAAAGAGAGGCCATGGTTGAGCGCATCAACTTGACTCTGAAAGAGGTTTCCGACTGGGGTGAAGCCAACCTAGTCAAGTTTAATGCAGCCAAAACGCAAGCGTGTCTGTTCACCGCCAAACGGAGTTCCTTCACATTAACTCCTACTTTCCGAAATATATCCGTACCGATTACCGATAGTACAGAGCTTCTGGGTATTGAAATAAGTTCCAAGCTCAACTTTGGTAAATGTATCGAATCCAAAGCAAAAACGGCTGCTAAAAAACTTGGCATCCTCAACAAAGTCAAGCGGTACTTCACACCGAATCAGCTTCTAACATTGTACCAAGCTCAAGTACGTTCGTGTATGGAGTACTGCTGTCATTTGTGGGACGGATCTGCCAAATACCAGTTAGATGCTTTGGATTCGGTGGATCGACGCGCCAGAAGGCTCATTTCGGACGAAACCCTGACCAATGCCAAATTACATAGTCTTCAACATCGGCGCAGAGTTGCCTGTCTATCGGTCTTCTACAGGATATATTTCGGAGAGTGTGCTGAGGCTCTCCATAACCTTGTTCCTCCATCGCCTTTCTATTATCGCACCGCAAGGCACCGGGAGAATTTCCACCCCTACATCATCGATCTCCCACGAAGGCGCACAGAGCGCTTCGCGTCCTCTTTTTTGTTGCGTACAGCAAGGGAATGGAATTCTCTCCCGGCATCAATATTTCCCACTTCATACAATATGGGCCTCTTTAAAGCTAGAGTGAATAGGCATCTTCTAGGCAAGCGTGCTTCATCTTAGACTGCATCATCGCTTACCATCAGGCATGATTGCAGTCAAGCGCTCGCCTATTCTGCAATAAATAAAAAAAAAAAAAAAAAAAATCTCCAGAATTCTCTAGAGATATGCAGGTTTCTTCACGATGTTTTCACCGAAAAGCGTGTGATAAATTGCATTTATCAATTAGACACATAAGTTATAACAGAAAAACTCATTGGTGTCTGCCCGGATTTGAACCCGTGACCTCCTCGAAAGAGTCGCACGGTGTTACCGCTGGGCTACCACAGCTTAATAAATTATACTTTATCCTTAAATTATGTAGTAGTACCCGGGTGACCAAACATTGCCAGGTTTTAATGCTTTGAATTTTTTCAGAATGCTGAATTTCATGAAATCGTTGAAGCTATTTGTGAGATTCCGAATATATATTACAAAATTGAGGACTATTTGAAAGATAAAAATGCCTGGATTTGAAAATCCTTTCAGCTTCATACAAGACTGCGGCTTATATATGTAAAATTGAAAATGTTTAAAAGATTGACCGCCGAGTTTCTTGCTGGTTCTTCTCGGTAAGAGCAACATTCCGAACCAGTTGTAGCTTCATTAATCATATTGATCCTTGACGATTCAAAAGCGCTTAAAAGAGCATATTTGAATAAAGATTATTTTGATTTCATTTCATAATTTCAAAAGACGGATTCATCAAGCACTTTCAAAATAAGTGAGTCCGTAAGTACTCAAGAACTAAAACTTAGTGCATTGTAGAAACTTTAACAGATTTTCATTACAAGTTTGCTCGTAAACTTTCAAGTAACTGCATAGTGTAATAGAGCTTCTTATACTGCGTTTAATTTCTGCTGTAGCGTTTAAGGGGCTTTATTTGTGCGCTTTAAAGCTTTGCGGGTAAATGAGCTTCGTGAGCTTTCACATCAAAATACTATAATTGCACCTAGAACGGTAATTACACTACTGACCACTTCACTCGTTTAAACGAATGCCATTTTTTAAACCAAACACTAAGTAATTAATATAATCTTTAATATCTAAATGAGTTAATCTTGTGTGTATATATTTATTTATTTATTTATCAAATACTTAACCCACAAGACATTACAGTTACCCAATACATCTTGTGGGGCTACATTGTACAAAAATCACAACAAAACATTCCAAATATCTCGGAAACGGCTCCAACGATTGTCCTGAAATTCACCATATAGGGGGTTTTGGGGGAGAAACATCGATCTAGATAAGTTTTATTTAAAAAAAATATAGTTTTATCCCTGTTTTTAGGCTCCAAAATTTTTTTAAAATTTACATTGAATACAATCACAATTTTTCGCTGTCAAACGTAAAGTCATGGTAGTTTATTTAGGGAACGGGCGGTCTAGAGAGGTGTAAAATACCTAATATCGAGCCCCACCTGCCTTATTATTTTTTTATTTTTCTTTCGAATTTTTTTTTACATCATTTTTTACAAAATTACAGAGCAAAGCTTGGTCACCCAGATACTATATAAATATATGGGGCAATTACATACCAGGGCGTCCGTCCCCATCATCCTCCTGCCCTTATCCCACTCTAAGTGGGGTCGGCACAACATGTTATAAACACGCTGTTACATGATTTGGCTGCGTTTTTACGACCGCCCGCCTGCCTGACGTCAACTTACCTCTGTCGTATTTTACGACACCTCGGTAAGAATGAGGGTGGTCTATTCTACTAAACCGGATACCACACGGTGGGTCAACTTACCTTAGTCGCCTTTTACGACACCTCGGTAAGAAATGAGGTTGGTCTATTCTACTCAGCCGGATACCAAACGGCGGGTCGACTTACCTTAGTCGCCTTTTACGACACCTCGGTAAGAAAAGAGGGTGGTACTATTCTATTCAGCCGGATACCACACGGCGTCAGGGCGTCATTCCCCAAATTAACTTAATACTTGTGTTATAGGTGACAGTCAACTGTTAAATATATACACATATGTAATTTTTTGAATAAATACTTAAATACATCCAGACTCGAAGAACCCATAAATTATTTCATCATCAGAAGGGAGAATTTGATAACTACTGTTAAAGGAAAAACTTTAACGGGTCACAAATATTCATAAAAGACTTTTGAACAGTTAAAGCTCGTCGGCTGAGATGTCAAATCTTTTCTATAATTTGTTGCTCACATTTAACTCACCTTGAATACCCTAACCTTCAAATGGCCGCCCTTGTATATATAAATTGTTTGAACTACTTTCATCGTGATCTTAATAAAAGAGTACCTAACATTTTTAATTGAGAAAGTTACTTGATTAACTCTTAATTATAAAATGTTCGATGTACCGTTCTTAAATACGGTAAAGTTTTATCCAAACTTAGTTACAAGTGTCTATTCACATAGACTGGGTTTCAGAGCACAACTTTTTTTATGTCAGGAAAACCCATTATGGTTCGTCACCACCTGACGTGGACGAGCGGCGGGTATGTCGGACTCTCACTGACTAAAAACCTGACAGTGCTCCACCACGCTGCTGGTGGCGGGGACAGGGTACCGTTGTACACATTGCCCCCATCCCTGCAAGCAGCAACTCTGAAACCCAGAGTGCGCTACCTCTGGGTCGGGGCTCTCTAAAAGTGTCCCCTCTCTCCGCTAATCGATGCATCGGGAGCACCAAATGCATCGATCGTCTTGGGGACCTTTTTAGATGGGTGTCCGATAAACCCTGTTCGGAATGCCCCGAGGTTCCCGTTAGGGCGGCATAGGGCTTCGGCGAGTCATCTGCGCCCCGCTCGCCTGCGGCGGATCGGATCCAAGGACTCGACTTCCCAAATCCAAACTGAGCACATCTGCCTTTATCGAAGGTTGATCATTCTCTTTGTTTACTCTTTTCTCTTTTTGGTATAATTATGTTTATGATCAAAAATTATTGAAAAGTAGCTCTGAAAGTAGCGTCTCAAAATTTACAAACAGCTCCAAGAAGATAGGATCCCCTCAAGTTTCAATAAACTTAAGTACGCTAAAATGAAATCTGGCGGTTCGCATAATAAAAATGTTTATTTCTGACAATCAGGGTCCACTTTGTTTGTACTAAACTACCTACCCTAACCTATAAATACTAACTTTAGACAAAATTCCCAAAGGACAAATAATAATAATAATAATAAAAAAATATAATTTAAATTAAAATTTAATTAAAAAAATGTTACTAGAAAAAAATAAATAAAAAAACTTTTATGATGCATCATTTCAAAAAACCTTTTTAAAATGATGCATCATAGGCGAGTCCATCTTATACATTAAAGTCCTCAAAACACTATTAGAGCTGTACCGTAGTCTTGTTAGTAAAGATCTTCTTTCTTATGACGGCTTGAAAACAATTTGTTTGCGTATAAGCGAAGATATTTGACACGGAACCAAAACAGCGGCAACCCCAATAGTATTCTGAAGCTGTTAATATACTGCACCCTTAGAGTATCTAGGGGTTTCTGCGAATATTTTGTCCACAGGTTCCCCGTGTACAGTGTTTGGCAATATGCTTTGAACAGATGTATTTTTGCTTGAATGCTACAACGAGAGAACCTGTGGCCAACATATTGCATCTAGCTGCTAGGAATCTGCGTTCACGCTCTGTCTACATCTTTGAAATACCTATTTAAACCTGCTTTACTTTTCGAACAGGTTTATGTGAACAGACCCGATGGACCGATTTTTTCCTTCCAAACGGAGTATTTAATTAAAGTTGCCGATTCTTTTAAAGTTTTTATATTGTAAATAAATTTACCTATTAACTTTTTCTAGTTGATAAAATGTAGCAGTATTCAAACTTATATAAAGGGTATTTATAGAACATGTTTAAAGATTCTCGCTTCAAAGTATTATTTTCGTATTAATATTCAACTTAGCTTATATATATATCCTCCTGCCCTTATCCCACTCTAAGTGGGGTCGGCACAAAATGTTATAACATGATTTGGCTGCGTTTTTACGACTGGCCACCTGCCTGACGTCAACTTACCCTAGTCGTATTTTACGACACATCGGTAAGAAGGAGGGTGGTCTAATCTACTAAACCGGATACCACACGGTGGGTCAATTTACCTTAGTCGCCTTTTACGACACCTCGGTAAGAAATGAGGGTGATCTATATTTATAAAGAATATCTAGCTATGACAAATACTCTAATGTTTTAAAATGTATAAAAATTCAATTTCAATTAAAAAATTAATTCAAATATAACAATGGCACCCTCAACCAATTAATTGAACCAATTAGTATATAACTAAGCTTGTTTGAGTAATGCTTCGCTTTGCGATTTTGTAGTGGCGTCTATCTCCTGATGATGCTTCGGTTGCAGGGCGAAACGATTGTTGAGTTTGTGATAGTGAACGCGTGTAGTTCATGTGTATTGTGGCGGCAGTGGTGGAGCGTTGTGCATGTGTTGTTACGAGTCCTGGTATCAGGTATGAAACGGTTTGTCCATTCTATTTAGCATTATATATATTTTATATTTTACTTCATCACGGAATATAAAAAAGTAAGTAAGTAACGGCCTGTTACTATCCCACTGCTGGGCATAGGCCTCCTCTCTCCATTTTTGGAGAGAAGGGTTGGAGCTAAGACCTACCACGCTGCTCCAATGCGGATTGGTAGGTTACACATATCCCTAGAATTTTCTAAAGATATGCAGGTTTCCTCACGATGTTTTCCTTCACCGAAAAGCGTGTGATAAATTGCAATTATCAATTAGACACATAAGTTTTAATAGAAAAACTCATTGGTGTCTGCCCGGGTTTGAACCCATGATCGTCTCTAGAGATTCACACGGTCGCACCGCTAGGCCATCACAGCTTATCAGCTCATCACGGAATATAGCAAAATAATATTATTATTACTTTACATAAAAAATTCATCAAGTAAACCATTTGATGAAGTATACAGTTGCAATACCGTGCTTTAATAAATTAAAAGAGCAGCGGTTTGCGGTGAATGGATAGCATAAAAGTAAATACATACGTAGAGCGCTTAAAGCTCTTTTATCAAAGCACTCAAGTTGAACTCGTTTGTATGAGCCTAAGAAATTTATAAGCAATATTGTAGAGTACATTTATAATTCCATTTTATTGTAATTTAATGTGCATTATTCTAGAAGTTTTAGTTGTACATACTTTTGATAAATCTTCAGTAAATACAATCCAAAAAAAAATTCGTTATATTTATACAGAATGTACAGAAACGTTGTTAAGATAATTATGACGACCCTTCATGAGTAAACCTAATTTTTTATCTTAAAAAATCATTTTGAAATTTTGAATTATATCTCACACTATTTATTTTACAGCATTTTACATTGTCCAATTATATATTTAAATCAGATTACTAAATTCATGTATTGTTGTAAAAAACTTAAATTAAAAATTAATAAATGGCTGAGTAGGATAGATGACCCTCATTTCTTACCGAGGCGAAGCAAAGCGACTAAGTTAAGTTGGGGGACGGTCGTAAAGTATCAAGCCAAATCTTGTTACAATATGTTAAAAACATGACGAAGAAATATTACTTTAAACATAAAATTTAACATTGCTAAGCAACACTCGAAAGATTTTAGAATAAATCTCTGATTTCATAATAAGAATTAGGCGAAGAATCATAACACTGAAGTTTAATTAAATACAATTGCTATAATCCACAATCAATCCAAAATCAAAGAATTATATATATTGACGACGATGTTCTAGTTTTTACTATTTGATAAGATAAAAGAGTTAGAATGTGATTAATTAAGTATAGAATAAGATTGATAGTTACCCTTAGAAATAAGATATGTAAGAAGCTAGGCTAATAATAACGTAAGCTTTGACTAATACTTAATAATATACATATATACCTTGAGTTTTGGCAAAATTCATTTTCGTTGTGAGAAATTTAGTATGCTACGTTAGAATTTTCACATATTTCGTTAGCAGCGTTTAGGACGCTGTTAATATGATATTGCCTTTACATGGTTACTGGCATCCCAATTTATTGGCTGCCCAAACAAATAAGCCATATTGACAACGGTTTATTGGGCAAACTCGTAAAACTGTGCCTCTTATATGAGCAAACTCGCGCGGCCGTTATACGTTATGTTAGCGCCATATTGAGATTTGAAATATGGGCTATAAATAATTGAGGCATGTTGTTTTCTTTACTATAGGGTTGTCACAAAGTACCTGTGTTTATTTTTCCGCTTTATGTACTTTAGCTTATAATTCTTTAGGTCATATTAAAATTTACGAAATAGTAATTACAGATAATTTAGTAAAATCTTTTCTAATTTAGGTATTATTGGCGGGACACCTTCCTTCACCTTTTACTTCAAAGATTATCTCTTTTTCTCTAGGATGGTCGCAAATTATACGGTTCGGATTAAAGGACTTGTTTCCTTGTTTAGACTTTATTATTCTTGCAAAGATTACTCATTACAAAATTTCTAATGTTCACCGATATTTATTAAGGCCACATATATTTATTATTACTTTTATCACATTAGGATATTGTGAAGTGAAGGCTATTTTTAATTTTTTAATCTGTGATTAAAGGGCTTTTACACTTTTTATTATTTGCCCTAACGAAATTAATTAAACTCTAGGGTTGTCATTATTTAGGTCTATTTTTCCACTTTTTAAATGAGGTCCTATCGGCATTGATAATGACTATGTTTTCACGTATTTTACATTAAGATTAAAAAAAATTTAAAGTATGAGCTATGTATACTGGAGCCATGTATTTGTATTTTTTTCCCGGATTTACCATAAACTATTAAGTTCGTTTCCCTACTTTGTTCCCTTTGCCTTCATTCATAGATAATGAGCTTATATTCTCGCTCTTTCGTGGGTTTTAGGAGAAAAAACGAGTTTTCCCCTAAGCTAGTGATAAAATATTAAGGCTCGCTTTACAGCCCTTCCTAAGACTACTGTTTAGTTGCCAGTCCTTTCCCTTTCTACTCATAGATGCAATTAAAATAACCTACATGCATGCATGCATGTGTACAGATGTTCTTAAAATACTGGCATAGATGAGGTCGTCTATTTCGTTTTACAACATCATGATTCTTCTTTCCTTAAGCCAGTCTACGTGGGGTCGGCCCAACATGTTCTAATCATGTTTAATAATTATAATAATTTTTATTTGACACAAAGACATTTTAATCATGTTGTTACATGATTTTGGCTTATTTTTATGACTAGCCGCCTGCTTTAAGTCATCTTACTTTAGTCGCTTTTTACGATACCTCTGTAAGAAATGAGGGTGGTCTTTTCTACTCAGCTGGCTACCACACGGCAAATTACCGAGGTGTCGTAAAAGGTGACGAAGGTAAGTTGACGTGCCGTGTGGTATACGTCTGAATGAGTAGCATAGACCACTCTTATTTCTTACTGAGGAGTCGTAAAATATAAGTAAGGTAAGTTGACGTCACGCAGCCAGTCATAAATAAACATCATGTAACAACATGGTACATCGGGCGTCTGGCTTACAGGTCCCCTAGGCGGTCGGTGCATCTGGTGCTCCCGATGCACCGGTTAGCGGAGGGGGGCTTCTCTTTCGAGGGGTCCCTACCCGGAGGAGGTGTTCTCTGGGATCAGAGCTGTCGGCGAGGATGGGGGCAATGTGTACAACGATACCCTGTCCTTGCCATCGGCAGCGTGGTGGAGCACACAGGTCGTTTTAGTCGGTGCGAGTCCGACATAACCGCCGCATGTCCCCTTCGGGCGGCGGTACCCATAAGGGGGTTTTCCTGTATAAAAAAAAAATATAAAAATCGTTCATACATTTTGTGCCAACCCAACTTAGAGTGGGATAAGGGCATGAGAATGATGAATGATAATATATTTTCTATTTCCTTTAACGCGGATTAAAGCAAAATAATATAACTCATTACCTTTGACTCATTAGATCCATAAAACGCGCCCCGATACCTCCCACTTTAGGTAACCAATGCACTTAATACAGGAAATCGGTTGATTGCAGTTTAAACTTTGTTATGTTACGGACAGTTGGGTCCATTACGGAGGTCCGAGCAGTAATTAAATAATGAACGCCTAACTGGACTCTGGAACAAACAAATGTTGTTTGCGACCATGAAAATCGTGTTATGATACGCGAGTACTAAACTGTTAGTTTAGTATAATAGATAATAATAGATTGTATTATATTACTATACCCGACACATTTATTTTAACTCTTTTTTACGTAACTTAATTTTATTTTACGTAAGTTTCTTTGTTTAAATCAAATCAAAATCTTTAATATTTCAAATCAAATCAAATCAAAATAATCTTTATTCAAATAAGCTCTTACAAGCACTTTTGAATCGTCAAGGATCAATATGATTAATGAAGCTACAACTGGTTCGGAATGTTGCTTTTACTGAGAAGAACCAGCAAGAAACTCGGCGGGCAATCTCTTAAATATTTTAAACTAGCTTTTACCCGTGACTTTGTTCGCATGGACTGTTGTTATGATAGGTCGATAGTAGATGGCGCTTTTCAATATCATCCTATTCCTGTAGAATTAACACGATTTCTATAGCCTATATGTTATTCCGGTGTAAAAGGAATAATTGTGCCAAATTTAATCGATATTGGTTCAACGGATTCGCCGTGAAAGAGTAACAAACTTACATCCATACTCACAAACTTTCGCATTTGTAATATTAGTAGACTAGGATAGGATTTACACTATTTAACTGCAGTCTTAATTAAAGCGGAAAGGACATTCAAATATATGTTACATATAAGCATATTTCTTACTCAATTTAAATCTTTCTGTAGACTGGTCTAGTGGTCTAGTTGACTAGGATGTCAAAAATAGTTTTTTTTCGATCGATTTTTTAATCATCGATTATTTTAGGTATCTCCTTTTCCTTTTTTACTCTTTTCCTTTTTTTAATATTAGATATGCTTTGTTGCATGAAACCAATGTAGCCAAATTACACATTTTGATCAAATTTCACAAACAGCGCATCTGATATTATTTCTTGGTAGATGTCCACTTAAATTAGTCTTTATTGTTATTATTTATTTATATTAAAAAAGACAACTTTCGAATAGTCAGAAAAAAATCGATTGAAAAAAACGATTTAAAATCGATTATTACGTAACAAAAAGAATCGATTTTTTAAAAATCGATTTATTTATTGGGAAAAAATCGATTATTTATTAATAGATTTTTTCTACTCCATGTCACATCCCTATGGTCTAGTATGAATTGCGGAATTTTATTTTACTTAACTTTAGCTCTCGTCTTTTGTATTCAAATTACCTTCAGTGTGCTTCTAAATTTCATATAACGTTTAAACTCTATATTGCTTCGTAAGCTCGGTATTAGATATAGTGGCATTAATCCCTCGACCCGCCCTTTGATGCGGCACAAAGATGAAACATAGCTCCCATAGTTTAGTTATGGGAATTTACATGGTCTATAGTTATATGTATGCAACTAAAACCCACTACTTCGTTTGAGTAAGAAAGAAAGAAATAATAATTTTAATTTACACTATACAATTATTTTGTTTTTTATTTACACTACACAATACATAAGTACCTGGGTTATTTTTTTTTAAGATTAAAAAAAAAAATTAAAAATGGTTGAGGCGGTGAGGCTCGAACCTAGGTATTTTCGCCTTTCTAGGCCGCCCGTTCCCCAAATGAGTTATCGTGACTCGACGTTTAAATTGTCTTTTAAATTCAACATATATTTTGACATTTTTCTGAAAACAGGTATAAAACGACATTTTTTTTAATGAAAACTAGCCAGGTCGATTTTTCTCCCCTAAAACTCCCTACATGCTGAATTTCATGATAATCGTTGGAGCCGTTTCCGAGATGCGAAATATATATATATTCCAGGCTCCATCTTTTCAGTCTACATAAAAAAATCAGTTAATTTGATTAAGTAATATAGCTACAGGAATTGTTTTACGTTTTGATTAAAATATACATGATATAAAAGGGTGAATGACCGTACCCAATTCCATACTATTTCGTATATAATGCATAACCTTGACCGGGAGACAAGTGTGTGACAACAAGTGCGAAGGTGACAAAACTATAATGTTATTGTTTTCTCTATAACTTAGATTTTGTATACGATTACAATACAACATAATTTAACCCCCTACCTTATAGCAATCGTTTTACAATATAATATTAACGAAAATCGCGATAAGCTTGTGAACGTGCTTCTACATACGAATTGAAATTATCCCTTGTATACGAATATCGAACGCTGTATTTAATTTTCGCGCGTGGTTTCTGTTGAATATTAAATATTTAAGTGTGACTGGCCCGTTGGCGTAGTGGGTAGTAATCATGCCTTTAGCGCCGCGGGTCGCGGGTTCGATTCCCGCCGAGGGCCAACATTTTCTATAAAAAGAATTTGTTGGCTCTTCGAGCCTGGGTGTATATTTGAATTTAAGTATGTATTTAAAAATTATATATGTATATAAATAAATAATATTTATTTATTTATATGTATATATTCACCAGTTGTCTCTCACCCATAACACAAGTATTAAAATAACTTACTTTGGGAACGGACGACCGTATGTGTAAGTGTCCTATCATCCTCCTGCCCTTATCCCACTCTAAGTGGGGTCGGCACAACATGTTATAAACACGCTGTTACATGATTTGGCTGCGTCTTTACGACCGGCCGCCTGCCTGACGTCAACTTACCTCTGTCGTATTTTACGACACCTCGGTAAGAATGAGAGTGGTCTATTCTACTAAACCGGATACCACACGGTGGGTCAACTTACCTTAGTCGCCTTTTACGACACCTCGGTAAGAAATGAGGTTGGTCTATTCTACTCAGCCGGATAACAAACGGCGGGTCGACTTACCTTAGTCGCCTTTTACGACACCTCGGTAAGAAAAGAGGGTGGTACTATTCTATTCAGCCGGATACCACACGGCGTATGTGTAAGTGTCCTATATATTTATTTATTATGTACTTTATAAGCTATGATGGTTGGTCGATAAAGGCCGTTATCAATGGCTCGCGGATACTTAAAAAAACAACAAAAACGATCGTTTATCCCCAATGTACAAGAAACTAACTTATACTTGTGTCATGGGTGACAGACAACTGGTAGATTCTTTCTAATATTATAAATGCGAAAATTAGTCTGTCTGTGTAAGTTTTTTATTCACGATTTGTCAAAGTTAAAGAAGTAAGTCTTGTAAAGTCACAGTGTTATTGACCATACTTCTTCTAAACGGCTTCACCGATTTTAATGCAATTTTATATGCATATTCAGTAGGTCTGAGAATCGGCTAATGTCTATTTTTCACACCCTAAGTCATAAGGTTTATCCACCTCTAAAATATATAATTCCTTGTAGATACTTATATCCCGTAGTGGACGACTATTTGTCAAGGATAGAGAACGTGATTCGATATTAGCTGGAACCAAAATCAAGTTACGGCAAGCTACTAGTGACGCAGCTAGCTTGCCCGAGGCGAACTAAATATTAAGGGTTGAACCACGTCATACGTTTTATTTTCTATCTAGTTTATCATAAAGTTTCTAGCACAAAATTAGCCTATATGTTGTTCCACAACTTTCCCTTCCAGTGAAAGTCTCATCAAAATCGGAAAAGTCATTCCAGATAATGTACTCACTGTATTTTTATTCACGATGCATCAAAGTCAAGTCAAATCTGTATTTATAGAAGTATAATATATTTAAAGTTATTCACCTTACGTCAAAAGAGTTATCTTTAGAGAGTTTTTATATATTTTGTTTTTTTTTAACTGGATAAATTAACTGAGCTATTACAATAGAAATAGGACAATTGAAAGTAGGACATTACAGCAGTTTAAAAACACTGTTAAAAAGAGGCTGATTCAGAAAGCCTACTATACTCTTGAAGATTATTTAGAAGATAAGAATGTGTGGATATAGCTCTCTTTGAACCTGTACAAGACAGTAACGACTTAATGTAAATAATATTAAGAATTATATTTTTAAAAGAGCAACCGCCGAGTTTCTTGCTGGCTCTTCTCGGTAGGAACAGCTTTCCGAACCAGCAGTAGAGTTGACGATTCAAAAGCACTTGTTTACAAGTTTATTTGAATAAAGAATATTTTGAATTTGAATTTGAAAAGCGCCATCTATTATCGACCTGTCACGCAACACGAAGAACGTCGTACGTCGTCGTTGCGAACGAACGAAGAACGTCGCTATAATCCGCATGCAGCGTCTGTTGTACTTGTTGCTGAAATGGCTGGACAAGTAGAGGATGGCCGTCAACGTCGGGAAGACGGCCGCTCTGCTCACCAGCCGCTCCAAGCCGCTACGTCAGCTGACTCTACGAGGCCTGGACGTAGAGTGGAAGACCACATTGAGGTTCTTGGGGTGTGAGTTGCGTATTTAACGACTGGCCGCCTTTTTTTTTCCTAGAGGAGGGGAAATCCATTATAGACTTCCCGCGGACGGTCTCACAGGGGAGTGTCCGACTCTCACGGACTAAAACCCCTCCTCGTTTCCTCTTCCTTCTACGGCAGGACCACCTTTCGGCATTGCTTCACCGTAGTCGGTGTCTATTGCTTGGCCTTTCTAGCCCGTTCCTCCGTTTCTTTTTCTCCCATTGTACCCGTGACAAAGTTAAGCATCAAGTTCCAGCTATCTCTGTCACGGAGCATAAAAGATATAAACGTTTCGGGTGAAAATGTCGCCTCTTTTTTATTGACTACCATTTGACGTTTTTTATCCCACCTTGGGGATTCAAAGATAGTGTGTCTACGTGTATCTTTTGCTTCACAATAGACACATCAATCGGTGCTGACTTTTTTGATTCTGCACATGTATTAACGACTGGCCGCCTGCCTGACGTCAACTTACCTTAATCATATTTTAAGACACCTCCATAAAAAATGAGGATGGACTACTTCTCAGTCATATACCACACATATAGACTTACCTTACTCGCCTTTTACGACACCTCGGTAAGAAATGAGGGTGGTACTATTCTATTCAGCCGAATACCACACGGCAATACAAGTTCGATGTATATTATTTTAAATTCACAACACAACCATGTCCTTCAGGGGAAACTTTTTCAGCAAAAATCTAATTTCGCCGGCCTTCAGCCACTTGACTTTGCCGGTAAAGTTTTAGTTTAATATCATTGTTGTTCACAAAGTAGTTCGCTAAACATTTTATTAAATAACTTTCGACTTCTTAAATTCTATTTATTTCTTACTAACTCAATATTCGTAGGCGTGAAAAAGTCACGGACTGTGAAGAGAATGTTTTTTGGACAAGAAAGTGTTTAAAAAATTAAAATTTTTATACTATTATTATATGTATTTTACGCCGTGTGGTATCCGGCTGAGTAGAATAAACCATCCTGTTTTCTTACTGAGTTGTCATAAAAGCTAAACTAAGGTAAGTTGACCCACCGTGTAGTATTCGGTTGAGTAGAATATACCACCCTCATTTCTTACCGAGGTGTCGTAAAAGATGACTAATTTAAATTGACCCACCGTGTGGTATCCGGTTGAGTAGAATATACCAATCTCTTTCTTACATAGGTATCGTAAAATACGACTAAGGTAAGTTGACGTCAGGCAGGCGGTCAGTCGTAAAATACGTATCCAAATCAACTTGTTTATGGCATGTTGAGTCAACCCCACTTGGAGTGGGATAAGGGCAGATGAATAATAATGGTGCGTAGGACAATTTTGGTTTATATTAAAAGAACGTTTATAAAAATTCATTCAGTACATTTTGAAAAAATCTATCACATACGAACAGACATATTCTGAGGACTTTTTTTTACAATAAATATAGATTTAGATTTAAATATTTTTTTTATTTACATCAAGTTATATCTATCTTAAATTACTTACACGCTAGGACTATACAAATCATGCCCACGTGGAATGGTCCCAAGAATGCTGGCAGCGTTTCCGCGCTGAATCGCTAAGCTGATTCTTTGTGCGAAAACGGAGCCAGCCCTCTTGTCACCTGAAGAGGCAATTAACCGAGGTGTTAAAACAGATAAAAAAAATTTGCACTTTGACTTCATGGCCCTAGGGTCTCAACTGCAAAAGGCACAAATATATAACTCTCGATGAGAGATGCATACTTCTTACTTGAGAGATTTAAAATATATATTCATATAAAAGGTTTTGTAGACAATACGTTATCGTTACAATATAACTCTGCTTGCTTGGGTAATGCTTCGCTTTGCGATTTTGTCGTGGAGTCTATCTCCTGACGATGCTTCGGTTACGGGGCGAAACAATTGTCGAGTTTGTGGTGGTGAATGTGTGCAGTGCTTGTGTATTGTTGTGTCGGTGTCGGGTAGTGCATGAGTTTTTACAAATTCTGTATGTATCAGGTATGATAACGAATAGTACACTCTACATCTAGGATTACATATATTTTCTTTTATCGCGGATTATAGCAAAATAATATTCTTATTACTTTTGTTTTGTAGACAACTTAAACTAAACGTTTAGCCATCGTAGCCTTTAATGCGAATGTCCTCAAAAATAATGTTCATACATGTATTAGTACAGCACCCTTATGACGTCGTTAGATCTGGAGCGGAACCCTAAACAAGATATACCGCCGTATTCCTCCCACCCGGGCAGATTTCATCCGATACTGGCTATTGAGTTGCCCCTACTTCAGTTAATATTAAAACTAAGTATCTCTGCGGCATTACCCGCGTAAAAATCAGTAAATCGAAATTTTATAACATAAAAGTTTTTGTGAGTTAACCATAAGAAATAGAGACATACTGTCACGGACTTTTTTGTAGTATTTTTGTTGCTCTACAATACAAATTCAAATTCAAAATATTCTTTATTCAAATAAACCTGTAAACAAGTTCTTTTGAATCGTTAACTCTACTGCTGGTTCGGAAAGCTGTTCGTACCGAGAAGAGCCAGCAGGAAACTCGGCGGATGCTCTTTTAAAAATATAATTCTTAATACTATTTACATTAAGTCGTTACTGTGCTGTACAGGTTCAAAGAGAGCTATATCCACACATTCTCATCTTCTAAATAATCTTCAAGAGTATAGTAGGCTTGCTGTATCAGCCTCTTTTTAACAGTGTTCTTAAACTGCTGTAATGGCAAAGCTGAAATAGATTGCGGAATTTTATTATAGAAAAATTAGAATTCTCTAGTATATTATTTTAGTGTAACGGTTTTCGATGCGCGTGGTTTATTCTATTCAGCCGGATACCATACGCCTAATTTTATAAATCGTTGTCAACTCAAATATACTAATTACTTAAGACCATAAATAACATCGACGCTTGAACATGGGAATTATTTTCTGTTACGTGTTACCGACTATAAATATAATCTCACTTTGTCCTAACAATGTACGTGCTTCCACGATGAAATTGGTTATTGATTATACCGTGCATGTAATATTGATTGACAAACATTGTAGGCTTGTAGGTAGTTAGGCGCTAAGCTTGTATAAAACTGGATACTAGTAAAACAACCCCAGAATATCTTTGGGCGAAACATCTGAACTTGTGTTAATTCACTTTCACCTCGCGTAGATTTACTCATAAATTCACTATTTAAGGCAATCACATAAAAAAATCCCTATCCTCGCTCTTGATCGCTCGAGAACCCCAGTATTGATAAAAACACAGACTGCCATTTGACTATTTCCTTTTCCAATATTTTTAATGTCTGTTACACTAGTGGCAACACTACACAGCAATATTTACTTATTATAAAACAAATCCCCAAAGCTGTCTGTTTGAATGTGAGCGATTTTCTCAAAATTTACAAAACCGATTTTTATAAAGTTTTTACTAAAAGGTAGTGTAATTCTTCCGAAAGGTTTAGGTAATAGTTTTTTACGGTTTTATGTAAATTGTATGTAAAAGGTCGCTAATTGTAAAAAACTTACCTGCTGGGAGCTTTAGACGCGTGCGCCGGATAAAATAATGTACAAGAGAATTGTAGATATACAAAAATACTACAAAAAAATCCTGAACAACATGTCTCTATCTCTTATGGTTAAGTCACAATTTATGTAATTGCGTTAAAGAAGTTGCGCGGTTGTAAAGAGACTTGCCTGTGGGGCGCTTTAGTCGCGTGCGCCGCGAAAACCAAGAGAAATACACTAAAGTAATGTACTAAATAATTGTAGATCTACAAAAATACTACAAAAAAATCCGCAATAGCATTTATCTATCTCTTATTGTTACTCACAATAGCTTGTTACAACCCGTTTCAAATACAACCTCCTTCATATAGTTGGTCGATAATATAAAAACATTGTCGCTGTCATTATGTGTCATTGAGTTGTTGAGAAAGAGTAAATGAGTTTACTTTGGGAAAATTGATTTTTATTTATTGAATAAGTACAAAGGAGCAATATTGTTTATTTATATACTTTGTGTCTTTTGTAGACACTGATTTCCACGCAGGTGAAGCCAAGCACAGCTCTTTGTTTTAAAATAAGCGTAGATATCGACGGGTGCTTATAAAAAAGTAGGTAGAGCGGTGGGGCGTATATTCAAGCCTTATATTTCAACACCGCTATAGTCTTTCTCGCTGTATTTGCACCGTCATGACAACTAACGATGAAAAGAGGAAGATAAATTATGCGGTGTTGAAATTTTTAGACTTTTTGTAATGTTACAAAAGTGATTATTATGTTACTGACTTAAATAGAAGTATAAGGGTAACATAATATATTATTGCATGTTTTGTTGTGATTTTTGTACGATGTAGCCCCACAAGATGAATTGGGTAACTGTAATGTCTTGTGGGTTAAGTATTTGATAAATAAATAAAATTATAAGAAGTACAGTTCAAAAATATTTTAAACAAATTTTATGTCTCTATTGTTAAACTAACTCTGTGTAAAATAGAAAATATATATAATGCTAAATGTAGAGTGGAAAATCCGTTTTCATAACTGATACTTGCAGGATTCGTAAAAACACATGCACAAACCTCCACCACCGCCACGACAATACACAAGCACTACATACGTTCACTATTACGAACTCGAGTCCAGAGCTCATGTATCAGGATTGTCCACTCAACATTTAGCATTATATATATTTTCTATTTTACTTCATCGCGTATTATAGCAAAATAATTTTATTATTACCTTTGTATTATGGATCTTCGTAAAGTAACGCCTACTTCTATAAATTATTTACATTGTTATCCATATTTTAATGCCATCTATATCATATAATAAAAAACTGGCGATTTCTTGCTCTACCAGTGTATGGTTTCTATTAACACTTATGAGTTTTGTAGACGCTACGCTATTATGTATTGCAATTTGCCACTAAACAACTTTTCTAAGGATTTTCCCATTATGGGCCGTCAGCGACCGACGGGTACGAGCTGCGGGTATGTTGGACTCTTTTTTTTTATACAGGAAAAAACCCCTTATGGGTACCGCCGCCCGACGGGGACAGGCGGCGGTTATGTCGGACTCGCACCGACTAAAACGACCTGTGTGCTCCACGACGCTGCCATGGCAAGGGTATCGTTGTACTTATTGCCCCTATTCCCGCCGACGGCTCTGATCCCAGAGAACACCTCCTTCGGGTAGGGACCCTTCGAGAGAGAAGCCCCTCTCCACTAGGGTATGTCAAACTCGCACCGACCAAACCTGACAGTGCTCCACCACGCTGCTGATAACGCGGACAGGGTACCGTTGTATACATTGCCCCCATCCCCGCCAGCAGCAACTCTGAACCCCAGAGTGCGCGACCTGGGTCGGGGCCTCTCTAAAAGTGGCTCCGCTAATCGATGCATCCAACTTTTTAAAATTAGGTCACTTTAATACTAATTGTGCAATATATCTTATGTTACTTAAATCTATAAACAATATCTATATTTATCGGATAAGCGGATTCAGCAATATTGAAAAACTCTACCGTCTCCGGAGTTCGATGGGATAAGTTATAAATCGGCGTCGTCAAACGATATTTGCAATTTAATAGCGTTATTATCATAATCGATGTCCGGTGGCGAAGGTAGTTAAGGCGGGTGCACACTCAGGAAAGGTGTTTCAAAACGAAATTAAAACAAAATATGATGAAAACTTTATCGCGGATTATGGCAATAGAGTTGGTTATTAATATGAAAAAACATTGTGGCCGTCATTATGTGTCATTGAGTTGTTGAGAGCGAGTAAATAAAAGTAAATGGTTGACTTTGGGAAAATTGCTTTTTATTATTGAATAAGAATTAGGGAGAAATATCGTCGTTTGTTATAATTTACATTACTTTTAACCTGTTACTTGTTTTGCTGTATGGTATGCCGTACTTGGTGTTCTGCTGAGTAGAATAGACCACTCTTATTTCTAACCGAGGTGTCATAAAAGGCGACTGAGGTAAGTTGAACCGCCGTGGGACATCCGTCTGAGTAGAATAAACCTCCCTCATTTCTAACCGAGGTGTCGTAAAAGGCGACTATGGTAAGCTGACGTCACGCATACGGCCTGTAGTAAAATACCTAGCCAAATCAATATGCAACAATAATATGTTGTACAGTCATTATTCCTGAGGGCAGGAATGATGACTCGTTTTGAATAAGAATAAAGGAGAAATATTGCCGTTTATTATAATAATTAAGGGCATAGCTAGTGATTAAATAAGAAAAGTACAAGTATGCGCGGCGCTTTATCCAGCTTCAACTCCAATATTAATGTTTTAGAGTATCATAAAAAGCGAGTAGCAATATTTATGATTTCACTGTATCTGTTTTGCGAACGTAAAACAAATCTCTGCAAAGTAATTGCTCTGAGCTCCGGACATTAACGACTCTCAATTTATAATTGAGATTGTTTTTAATATCTTTAGGGCGTTCTGTTTAAGGTGGAAGCTATCAACCGGTATTCGCAAAATTCAAGTTAATGCTATATCAGCATAATAGCGCCGTGTGGTATCCGGCTGGGAATAATGGACCACCTTCATTTCTTACAGAGGTGTCGTAAATGGCGACTAAGGTAAGTTGACCCGCTGTGTGATATCCGGCTGCATTGTCATGTAACATGTTGTTAATTGATTTAGCTTATTTTTTTACAACCGGTCGCCAGACTGACGTCAACTTACCTAAGTCGCTTTTAACGACTTTTCGGAAAGAAATAGATGTGGTGTATTCTATACAGCCGGATACTATACGGCGGGTCAACTTAAATTGGGCACTTTTACGACACCTCGAGTGTGGTCTATTATAGCCTGATACCACACAGTGGGTTAACTTACTTTAGTCGCCATTTACGACACCTCTGTAAGAAATGAGGGTGGTATATTCTACTTAGCCGGATACCCCACGGCGGGTCAACTTACCTTAATCGCATTTTACAACACCTCTATAAGAAATGAGGGTGGTCTAATCTACTTAAATAAAGTAATCGTTGGCGAATGCAAGAGATTTTCTTAGATAGCGTACATAAACTAAATGTTCTGTTTAAAAATTCCATTTCAGTAGATAAAAGTAACCTTAATATGTTAGCTTTAAATCCACAAACACGCTCTGTGCCATCAGCGATGTAATTAAAGCGAAAATGCTCGCTCCAACGTTTCTTTGCAAGACATTCACAAAACACAGTTTGGTAGCAAATTCGTCTCATTAAAAAATAAGGTAACGTTAGAAAAAAGTCGGAGAAAAGGGTTTTTAACAGCTTTGACGTTTTTAAAATTTAAAGTATCATGAGTAGTATACATAGTTCATGTATAGAAACCGGTTATACTCACGTCTTATTATATCGGTTTAGTCCGACTTTAGCACGGCGTTCCTGCCGCGATAACGTGTTAAGGGTTTATGAATAAGTGAAACTAGTCGGGCTAACCCTATAGAATATAGACGTGAGTATAGCCGGTTTCTATATATAAACTATTTTGGCGTTTATATGCCGTGTGGTATCCGGCTGAGTAGAATACACCCTCATACCGAGATGTAGTAAAAAGCGACTAAAAATAAGTCGACCCACCGTGTGGTATCAGGCTGGATAGAATAGACCACCCTCAATTCTGAGCTGAAAGCAGTCACTATTGTTGTTGCCATTGATTTCCGCTTTGTATTTTATGGTAACACAGTCATGAAATAGGGGTCCCTCCTCCTCTAGTCGATTTCCCCAATCTTGGGGGTCGTGATCAATCACGGAATCTCAGACTGATGGATGACCGTTTTCCATCTGCTACGGTCCCCAGCTACACGAATGGCATCGGATACTTTGGTTTCGAGCACTGTACGAAGTTGGTCGGTCCAGCGCATTGGACTTCTTCCTCGCGGTCTTTTGCCATCTACCTTCCCGGTCACAATCAGCTTCTCGAGGCTGTCGCCTGTTTTCCGTGCGATGTGACCAAAGAACTCAAAGATGCGGAAATAGGGGTATCGCGCCCTTTTTATTGAAATGGTGGCAACACTGTGCTGTTGTTGTTTCCGGTTAAGTCTTCTTATTGATAAAACGTTTCATGGACATTCAGTCTTTGTTCGTCATTCAAGAGAAGTGCATCTCGGAACGGGAATTGTGGTATTCCTATTATATCGGGTTATTGTATATAGTGTGCGTTAACACTACTAACTGCACCAACGAGCCAGTTATTTTTTTTTACCATTGACAGACATGCCTATGGCTCTCTCTAGTATAATTTACATTAGTTAATTAATGTTTGCTGCATTTTAATATTTTATACATGTGCGAGCAAACTGTAAAGTAAAACAAACAAACGACGTTGCGAACGTTTTCGCTTTAATTACAGCATTATCATACGAACAATTCTATGGTATATTAATGTATTTTAATGAAAGCAGACTCTCCTCACGGATATGCATTTAAAAATAATACAATTGCATTTTAAGCCATGATAATTTACACGCTTTGTTATTACTAAGTAAATATCTATATTATTGATATTTTTAATTTATGGAATTATTCATCACTTTCAAATTCAAATTCAAAATATTCTTTATTCAAATAAACTTGTAAACAAGTGCTTTTGAATCGTCAACTCTACTGCTGGTTCGGAAAGCTGTTCCTACCGAGAAGAGCCAGCAAGAAACTCGGCGGTTGCTCTTCTAAAAATATAATTCTTAATATTATTTACATTAAGTCGTTACTGTCTTATACAGGTTCAAAGAGAGCTATATCCACACATTCTTATCTTTTAAATAATCTTCAAGAGTATAGTAGGCTTTCTGTATCAGCCTCTTTTTAACAGTAACTTTAAGGCGGAGGTCCATAATACAGAAGTAATTAAAAAATGCGATCCTGTCCTGTATCTCCTGACGACGCTTCAGTTACGGGAAACGATTGTTAAGATTGTGGTAGTAAATGTGTGCACTACTTGTGTATAATTGTGTTATTAGTGGTAGGTAGAGCATGATTTTTACGAATCCTGCATGTACATACCCGATCTATGAAAATGGATGGCATTATATTCAAATTCAAAATATTCTTTATTCAAATAAACTTGTAACCAAGTGCTTTTGAATCGTCAACTCTACTGCTGGTTTGGAAAGCTGTTCCTGCCGAGAAGAGCCAGCAAGAAACTCGGCGGTTGCTTTAAAAAAAAATACAATTCTTAATGCTAGTTACATTTAATCGTTTCTATCTTACAGGGTCGAACAATCTAAAAGTAAGTAAGTAAGTAACGGTCTGTTACTATCCCACTGCTGGGCATAGGCCTCCTCTCTCCATTTTTGGAGAGAAGGGTTGGAGCTAAGACCTACCACGCTGCTCCAATGCGGATTGGTAGGTTACACATATCCCTAGAATTTTCTAGAGATATGCAGGTTTCCTCACGATGTTTGCCTTCACCGAAAAGCGTGTGATAAATTGCAATTATCAATTAGACACATAAGTTTTAATAGAAAATCTCATTGGTGTCTGCCCGGGTTTGAACCCATGATCGTCTCTAAAGATTCACACGGTCGCACCGCTAGGCCATCACAGCTTCTCGAACAATCTATATCCACGCATTTAAATAATCCTCAACCTTACCTATATATTTGCTATTTACTTTATCGCAGATTATACCAAATTTTTTCATTATTACTTTTGTATTATGAATCTCCGCAAAGTAACGCCTGTTAGATTTGCCTCTATAGATTATAACTGATTGTTGTGAACAAATTAACAGACTCTCGGAACGTAGACATCCCTACCATACCTTATTGTCTGTTGACAGCGGATGCGGTGTATGCGTGGTACAAGTTATAGCATTATCACAGTTTTTCAGATCACGATAAAAGAAAAACGCCGTGTGGTATCCGGCTGAATAGAATAGTACCACCCTCATTTCTTACCGAGGTGTCGTAGAAGGCGACTAAGGTAAGTCGACCCGCCGTGTGGTATCCGGCTGAGTAGAATAGACCAACCTCATTTCTTACCGAGGTGTCGTTAAAACGCAGCCAAATCATGTGACAGCATGTTTATAACATGTTGTGCCGACCCCACTTAGAGTGGGATAAGGGCAGGAAGATGATGATAAAAGAAAAGAATACTATAATAGAAAAAATAACTAATAGAAAAAAAATCTTTCATATATAACCAGTGTAGAGGTTAGAACAGAATTATTCCAATTATACTATCCACGTGTGTTAAGAGAATCTATGTAATGCTATGTTTAGGAAGCAGGCAACGTTCACATACCTTATACGTGCAGGAATATTTACCACAAGTATCACAAAACGCTGCCACCAAGAAAACACCTCACAAGCACTACACACACTCATTACGACAATCTGCACCATCGTTTCGATCACGATTCACAATGTTATTTGTATTTACATGAAACAAGTGCTTTTGAATCATCAACTCTACTGCTGTTTCGAGAAGAGCCAGCAAGATACTCGGCGCTTGCTTTTTTTAAATATATAATCATTATTACTAGTTACATTTAGTAATTACTATCTTGTAAAGGGTCGTAAAGTAGCTATATCCACGCATTATTATTATCTAAGTAATCCTCAACAGTATAGTAGGCTTTCTGTATTAGCCTCTTTTTAACAGTGTTATTAAACTGCTGTAATGGCAAAGGTAAAATTGATTGCGGAATTTTATTATAGAATTTTATACCCAAACCCAAACTACTTAGGCAAGGCTTTACACTTTTGTAAGACGCAAAGCAGGAGCCGCAAGCTTATGTCGGTTCCTATGTCGTCTAAAATCATCATCATCATCATCATAGCAGCCTGTTACTCTCCCACTGCTGGGAATAGGCCTCTTCTCTCCGTTTTTGGAGGGAAGGTTTGGAACTAAGACCTACCACGCTGCTCCAATGCGGGTTCGTAGGTTACACATATCTCCAGAATTTTCTAGAGATATGCAGGTTTCCTCACGATGTTTTCCTTCACCGAAAAGCGTGTGATAAATTGCAATTATCAATGAGACACATAAGTTTTAACAGAAAAACTCATTGGTGTCTACCCGGGTTTGAACCCGTGACCTCCTCGAAAGAGTCGCACGGTGTTACCGCTGGGCTACCACAGCTTGTCTAAAATATACATCACCTATTATTTTATAATTATTTTTATTTTCATAATTAAATTGCACTATGAAGCAAAGGTCAGAATACCTATTTTAAATTGCTTAAAATATACTGTGAGGCAAATGTAAGAATACCTATTTTTAGTATTTAAAAATTCACCAAAACACATATTAACATTCGGAAATATCAAAAAAATGTTCAGTCTGTTTCGCGTATCATTCATATTAAATTGCCAAATAGTTAAGGTGTTTGCAGGAGCCGCAAGCTTATGTCAGTTCCTACTTTGGCTACAGTTCTTACTACGGCTGGCCCGTTGGCGTAGTGGGTAGTGACCCTGCCTTCAGCGCCGCGGGTCGCGGGCTCGATTCCCGCCGAGGGCCAACATTACTATAAATGAATTTGTTGGCCTTTGAGCCTGGGTGTATATTTGTATTTAAGTATGTATTTAAAAATATATAAGTATATATTCACCAGTTGTCTGTCACCCATAACACAAGTATTAAGTTACTTACTTTGGGGACGGACGACCGTGTGTGTAACTGTCCCATATATTTATTTATTTTATTTTACTTTGACTAGTACGCCATAATCTTATAACTTGCACTGTGCCTTTGTCCGCAGATTCAACACAATTGTTATTCTCTTATGACAGGTAGTATTTCATAGTCAGGGTATAAATATAACACGCCTGTCTCCACAACCGAGGAAATACAATTCGGAAGATATAATAAATGGAGTAATAATATAAATATACAGCATTAGATATTTCCCGATATGTTTCTATTATATAATTGGAAGTATTTTTAAAAGCTTTACTTTAACTTGCAATGTTGATAAAGGTGAAATCTTGCAATTTAAGACCCACTTCTCGGTGTCCGATTGAGCTAAAATTTTACATAGCGGTCCAGTGTCGATGACAATGCATGTTTATGATTAGCATGACTTAATGCTGCTGTCAGGATTGGCTCCAGACGAGGGAACTCTGACGTGAAATTTTGTTCGATTTTTCACTACATAGTATAAAACAAAGTCGATTTCTCTGTCTGTCCCCATGTCCCTATGTATGCTTAAATCTTTAAAACTACGCTACAGATTTTAATGCGGTTTTTTTAAAAGATAGAGTGATTGAAGAGGAAGATTCATATGTATAATATGGAGTAGAGAAATACTGTAATTTTTGAGGTTTCTAATGTGATGTCGTAAATAATTACATTTTTCTCCGCTTACATTGCAAACGCAGGCTGAACCCTACGAGATTTAACAAAATAATGTAGGTACTAAGTATTTATACATCTTGGAAAGGTCTACAGAAAACTCCGTGATAATATATATCTGTCTCTGCTATTGAGGATTATCCATATATTCCACAATAGCATTTTTGACATTTTCTTTTTACGAAAATTAATGCCTTATTTTCGAAGCAATTTTAAACAATACAGCAATTAATGCTGTATTGTTTAAAATTGCTTATCCGATTAAGTACCTTAAATACATTTTTGATTAAATATAGATCAATATGGCCGTTTACAGCATGTAATTTAAATGAACATTTTCTGAGATATTACAGATTTAAAATTCCGCGAGGAGGCCGCGCTTCGCCATATAGCATAGACTAACACAGACTATATATTTTATACCCGTGCGAAGCCGGAGCAGGCCGCTAGTTTATTTATAAAAAGGCAGTATTGGCGAGTTGCTAACAAATATTTTATGTAAAAGGTAAATGTAAAAAAAGTTGCTTATTCTACCTGCTCAGGCGATTGAAGAAACAATCGATATAATTTTATTTATAGAGATAGTTGAAGGGCTGTGAAGTAACATAGAATTCTTTATATTTCAGTACTAGATTCGACGCATCCCGCCCAGTGTAAAATTAAATAAAAAAATAAATAAGGCATCAATATAATTATGTATTCAGTTTAAACGATGGTATCATATAATTATATGGCAATCAAAAATATAAACTGATATAACTTATTACGTTTGTATAAGAGGTAATAGAGTAAAAAACGATAAATTTTTACACCTTTATTTACTTAAAACATCCATCAAATTAAAACAACAAAATATTTAGGTTGATTTTTCTAATAGAATATTATACATTTCACATACATTATAACAAAAAGTATTTTATCAAGTGCGTCTATGGGAAGCAAATAGTAGATTTGCTTCAAACATTGAATAGAACAAGAGCTAATGACCATAAAGATTGTGTCGGTTAAACAAACAAAAAACAATTAAAGTATAGGTAAATGTAATTTTAATGCATGTTTAGTCAGTAGGATTGAAAATATTTATTATTATCCACCAAAAAATTGATAATATGAATTAGCGTTCTTAGCATAATGTAAAGGATAGGTACAGTACTTACAAAAACTAGTAAATAAATTAAATTTTTAAACCATTATACAAAAATAAATATAAATATATGAATAGTACATACATGAATACATGATAATTCAATAAAAAACAGGATTGAAAAAAAGCCGCAATGTTAGAAAATTAATATAATTTTCAAGTTTTAATGAAAAGTAACGGCTTAATTATGTTGGAAAACCAAATATTGGTTTAGATCTAACTATTCATAAAATCATTTTTGGAAACGCCAACAAAAATTAAATGAAATCACAAATACTTTGAAGAATATTCGTTTATTCGTTATATTACAATTACAGTTATAATTAAAAGAAACCATTATTAACGTTCTCGCTCCTAAGTTTAATGACGATCATAACATAGACAACAAAAAGATGGACAAAGTCAACATTCATGAGAAATATAATCAAATTACAAATAAATATTTCATGGAAAGAATGTATAAATCAAATAAATGACAATTTCTAAATAAATTTATTAGTTGGACAGTCTAAACAGCAACAGTACACAAACTACTTCAAAATATCAACACTATGCTAACATAAAAATAACTTATAGCTAAAAGTATTAAATAAACATAAATCCTAATAACTACGGAGATTCTAAATGTCTTAATTCAAATATCAATCATAAATCACTTATCTAATAAACGCACAATAAACTAGATATACAACGACTCACATTTTGTACTCGCTATTATTAATCTATTATGTTTTCTGAATCTAATATTATTTCACTTTCGTCTTTCATTTTTGTAACAACTTATTTACTATTGAATAATGGATTATAATACTGTTGAATAATTTATTTGACTATAATATTATTTATTTATGTATTGATATAAGATTCAATGTCGTCCATTGTCTAAAAGTTTCAACATTGATTTTTCTACGAGAGTATTTATCGAACATAAAAGCATGCTACTGATGATTTAGTACTAAATGGGGATATTAGATAAATATTGACTAATATAAATAATATCTTACAGATTTATGACCATGATCGTGAACAAAATGAAAATAGTTTTGAAATTAGAGTAGAGATATGTAACATTACTATAAATATGGCTAAAGACGTATAGAGAGATTTCTATTACAACTGATGTAATTAACAAAAGTTTTTTAGGCCTGATATATTTATTAGAAGACAAGCGTTTTTATAGACATGTTTGGCTTCAATCTGTACAAGTCTAAAATTTTAAAACAATCACATATTATAACTACATTTTTTGAAGCCTAAGGTTTAATAGCTTATTTTCAATAATTGTCTTTCAAACTTACTTAACTTAAAATGTAATTTTAATTGACTAAGTACGCTTAAAACCTTCAGCTGGGCTCATTGCTGAAAGTTTTAAAGCGTTTTGTAATTACTATTTAAATAATTTATATTCATTAACTTCTTAAACCGTACCATTCTATGTTCTATAATGTGACAATGAAGAGATTCATTTATATACTAAAAGACAATTATTATTAATAAATCAGGTATTTACAATTGCACCATTTAAATGGAAGCGCAGAAACAACTCTATGCATTATGGTGCTAATACTCTTTACATTTTGGCATAATTATTACTTTTAATAAATAGCATTATATCCACATAACTAATGTTTTCAATGATTTTTAATTCTTTTTATTGTCACAGTATACACCTACCATTTTGAAGTTTACTAATAAACTTATAACTACAATGATGTCACTCCTAAGTTCTCAATACTCAATGGAAACATTATTATGCTAATAGTTTATATTATTATATATATTGTATACTATATCATTGACTTCAACTACAAATATAAAGAGACATTTAAATCTGAAACTTATTTACACATACTAACATTTATTGTCGGTTCCGAACGTTACAATTGAAAAAAATACCTCTATAATACTTAATATTACGCAACAAGTATACTTTAAAATTATTTACAAGTTATATTTGTTTTATCCATACTACCAACCTTAAACGCGCTGGAAAATCTGCTATACATAATATATTAAACATTGCGTAAACTCTAACAACTTTCTATACATTAAAAGCATATAATATCTATATTAGTATTGTCTTATCATAATCAGCGTTCTAAATTATATATTATTTTATAAATTGTGCGCGTATATACAGAATTGTATAACATCGTCAACATTACGCGTATTTAAAATCAGTTTATTTGGACTAGGTGATATGAAAATCTCCCCGTAGAAGTCTTGTAAAAGTTTTTTTGAACTGTTGATTTGCCAAGGCATAGCAGAATGGATTGATGGGACTGTTTGCGTAACATAAAAAATACGCAAACATATATAAGTGTTGATTGATACACGGTGGATCTGTACAGAATCCTTCGACTAAAGCTAATATGTGATATGGTGTCCAACAAACAACAAATGCGCCTAATATAAAAGAAATGGTTCTAAACGCTTTCCTAGCTCTGTTTTCGGATTTAGATTTTTGTCTACCAATACTAGGGAATAAGCCATCGCGCTTAGAGCGTTTCACCTTTAACTTTTTCCCTATGTTTTTGACAAACTCTTTTCTTGAATCATGGCGACCAGCTCCACTCACTGCTGGACTAGATATTTCGCTATTTTCAATTGCCGCCGTTTCATGAAGTTTTAGTGTAGTTTTACTATCTAATGGTTTGGTAGATTGAGGATCATTGTTATTGGAAGACGAAGACACAAGGGTGATAATGGGTTTTGGACGCTCTCCCGCAGTCAGACTTACCTCTGTATTAACTTTTATAGGTGGTGGAGGAGATAAATTTGTTTTGGGTTGTGTAACTTGAGCTTCAGCTGTTGCTCGTATGAGAGCAGCCTGTAATAATGAAGTATTTGTTATAATACCCGAATTTAATGTAGGAGGAGATGATGGTTCAGTAGCTGTAGGAAAGGTGATTGAAGATGGTGGACTTTCATTAGTAGGTGATGGAACAATGACAGAACTCTCATCCATATATCTTAAATCAGCCCCGTCCATACCAATGAGCATATCGGAAATACTGCCATCATTTTTAATTAGTTTTAAGATTTTAGTTCTAGATGATTCTGAATGTGATGGTGGACTCTCAGAAGCAGGTGTGCTACCTCTGAATTCTGATGGAGGAGGGATGATTCTTTGAGCGATTGTAGTTGATACTTCTCTTTCAGATGGTGTGATTATCCCCGAAGATGAAGGGGACATAAAGCTAACAGAGGATAGAGGTACACTTACTGCTGGTCCGTAACTTTGTGAGGTATCTGGGTATTCAGCGTCAAGTAGACTCTTTTCAGATATTTGTGATAAGGATGTTTTTGGTTTTTCGGTTTCGTTTTTCAATAAAGGAGTCTGTTTAAAATCAGGCTTCATAAGCATATTCCCGTTTAACCGCATGTTATTTAGTAATTGTATAGCACCAGTTTGCATGACCAAGTTGGCTACTGATGGTCGTTTCTTTACGTTAGATTGTGTGGTACTTTCATCATCTGAGTCAAAAGCTGGACTACTTGATCTTTCCGCTTCTACTTGATCTTCCTTTTTATCACCATCTGATTCAGCAGTTGTAGATGTACCAGTTGCAGTACCACTGCTCTTAAGCGCTGATGATTTTTGACTAGAATTTGAATCCATTGAAGTTCCCAAATTAAGAAGTGGTGCTGCTAGAGATCCTTTGGACGTGGAATCTTTGCGGATTGATTCTGAAACCTTTATTTGATCTTCACTAGATATAGTAGCTTTCGACAATGTGGCCATTCCAGCAGCCCTTCCTGCCATACCACTCATAACTCCTGCGCTTAAGGCAACCATTGACTGCATCTTTCGCTGTTTAGCTTCGCTTTTTTTCTGCATATCGTACGCTGTCTTAAATATTCCAGCATACAACACAATTAGAACGCAAAGTGTTGTCCAGTAGTAACCAATTATTAGAGCTGTATTAAAAATGGGATCTTTAAGGAATTGCACTGCACATTCTCCCTCTTGCAAGTCTCTGTACCCAACAAAGTGTTCCCAACCAAATATCGTAGTGAAAAATAACAAGGCTGGTATTATCCATGTGACTGTAACCATCCAGATAACTTTATTCTTAGTTCTCCAAGCTCGGTACCTTGCAGCAATTTTGACACTACAAAATCTGTCCACGGTTATAAGTAAAACTGTGTATTGGGATACTAAACACACTGTATAGTCGACAGATAGCCATAAGTCGCAAAGCAAGGGTCCCAAATGCCAATACCCCTTTAATACATAATCAGTGTAAAAAGGTAGGGATAGTGTACCTGAAATTAATAAACATATTAAGATATTAAACATAGGGAATAAGTGAAAAGATTATTTGGATAATAATAATTGTGCTATAACAATAAAAAAGTATGGAAACGGCCCAGAAGGTCCCAATGCTGGTATAAAAATCAGTCTTTGGAATGATGAGCATAGTGATGTAATTCTAAATAAATTTGTTTAAAACTAATTCACAGATTTTAAGACATTTAAAAAAAAATAGAAATAGAAAATAATCGGGATCCACAGGGAACGAAGAAAAGACTAAAGCTCTCGGCAGTTAGGAATACAGAGTGAGAAAACTCCTCACAATGCGTGCCGTCGCAAGCAATACTGACTTCTGTATCCTATGCTTGATCAACTATGCGAGAGCCTTTTGAGATGTTGAAACTAATTCTATATTATTTTGTTCTACAAAACTCCGGCAAACCACAGCTTATTCTATTGAATAATTAAATGAAATCATTATTTACCTATCAACAGGTCTGTGGCAGCGAGTGAGGCGATGAAGTAGTTGCTGGGTTGCCTAATAGTTCTGTCGACAAGGAATGCTAGCAACACCAGCACGTTGCCGCCGACAGTCAGCAGGATGACCAACACGAGGCAAGATGCGATGATGATAGCGAGCCAGAGTGGGAAGGGTGGCAAAACTGGTTGCTGGAAGAAAATCGCAATCTAAATATTGAACTATACACTGTCCATTATATTAACCATCTTTTGACAGATTGACGATTTACATATTTAGTGATGTCCTAAAGATTCTCGTATGCGATACCATTCCGATTATAGTACCTACTATCATTAATCGAATTACGTACCTAAGTAATTCGATTAATGATAACCTACGTAAACTAATAACAGATATAGAAATCAACATTTTGATTTAATATTGCCTTAGTTTTTTGAAAATAAATGTTAATCCGTGTGTATTTATTATAATCATAAAAAATATATTATACATCAACTGGCAACATCAACAGACCTTCCGCTCGGCCGCCATTTTGACGTGATCTGTCACTCTCAACGAAACGCCCGTGATAGTCACACGCATTTACGTTCGCTGAGTGTTCTCTCGCATCTGTTACACCTTGAGTTAAGTAGCTTTATTCCTCGGAAAAACTTTTGTGAAACTTATATTAATTGATCGTGAAAATGCCGAAAGGACGTGTGTTGAAAGCACAATCGAGACAGTTAGTGTTAAAACTTCATGAGTATTTTGAGCAAGAAAATCAAAATGGCGGACCTCTTATACCTATCACGCAAGTCCGAAACCGTGTTGCAGCCGCGTTGGGGATCAGTCTATCAACTGTGACTAAAATCACTACTGATGCCTACGGCAGGAGCGGCTTGGAGCAAAACAAACCATCTACACCAAAAAGAAAGCGCCGGGCTCATAAGGTGACAGCTGTTGATGACTTTGACGCTGACGCTATTCGTCGTCATGTATATGATTACTACTTGAGAAAAGAAATTCCAACTATGACAAAACTTATTGTTTCTTTGAAAAGAAGTGGTCTATTTCATGGTGAAAAATCTTCTTTGGTCAAAGTTTTGAACACAATTGGCTTTTCATATAAAAAGTTAAATAAAAGAAAATTATTAATGGAACGCACAGATATAGCTATAGCACGTTGTGATTTTTTAAGAGAGGCAAAGAAAATACAAGATTGGGCAAATATTGTTTTCACGGATGAAACATGGCTCAACGCTAACCACACACTATCTCGTTTCTGGACTGATGATACTGCTGATTCCACTTCCTCAGTACCAATGGGAAAAGGTGAGCGCCTAATCATTTGCCATGCAGGTACAGCAAAAGGATTTGTACAAGACGCACTGTTGGCATTTAAATCGAAGAAATCAAATGACTACCACGAAGAGATGAATGCAAATGTGTATGAAGAGTGGTTCAAAAAAATGCTCATTTCATTGGAAGAACCATCAATAATTTTTATTGATAATGCGCCCTACCACTCCCATCAAATTGACAAAATGCCAACACAGGCTAATAAAAAGCATGAAATAATTAATTGGCTTCGGGACAATGGAGAAAATGTGGACGACTCAATGTTAAAAGTTGAATTAATAAAAATATTAAAAACCAAAAAGAGAGCAAAACGCTATGTAATCAATGAAATGGCAGCAGAATATGGCCATACTGTTCTTCGGATTCCTCCATACCACTGCCAGTACAACGCAATAGAACTTATATGGGCACAAGTAAAAGGGCATGCTGCGAGATGCAATACAAGCCCCCCATTCACAGCGAATAAAATGTTGCAATTGCTAAAAAATGCTTGCACCCACGTAACGGCCGAGAACTGGGCAAGTGTGGTGGAAAGAACTAAAAGAGTAATATTCTCTGATTGGGAACGTGATATTGCGTTTGATAATATATTATCTACACAAGAGCTAATAATAACTGCTACTGAAGACTCCTCATCGGAGGAGTCTAGTGTTGATTATCATTCCGACGACTCGTGCTAATAAAATAAATTAAAATATCCTGATTGTTTTATTTGTATTCATGTATTAACTAAGAAGAAAGTAAAACTTTATATAATGTTATTAAATGTCTTTTAATACTCGTAACATCGATTTCTACCGATTATTTTTAATCTGTGGCATAATCGTAGTAACCATTATGTGTGACATCACTAAGTGGGCGGTACCCATCCATAAAGTACAAATATTATTTGTATGATATTTGTACGTAAGCAATACAAAACTTAATGAGCGTGAGCTGTCAAAAGACTGATAATATGATGGACGCAGTATACATGATGTATAGTTCGTATAGTTAATAGTTTGATACAATACGAGCAAGTATTGTATTATTACTAGTTTAATAGTTCGCATAGTTACTAGTTTAACATTCTCGTATTGTATAGTTATTAGTTTAATAACTCGTATAGTTAAAAGTTCAACATTCTCGTATTGTATAGTTACTAGTTTATAGCTCGTATGGTTACTAGTTTATTAGCTCATATTGTTACTAATTTGATAGCTCGTATAGTTACTAGTTCATTAGCTCATATAGTTATTAGTTCATAGCTCGTATAGTCACTAGATTATTAGCTTATATAGTTACTAGTTTAAGAGCTCGTGTATTTACTATTTTGATAGATCGTTTAGTTACATTTTTAACGTTCTTGTATTGTATATTTACTAATTTAATAACTCTAAATTAAAAACGATATTTTCTAGTTTATTAGCTCATATAGATACTAGTTTGATAAGACTGGCTTCTTCCATTTCCCGTGACTTGGAGTCGTTGTTTTGGGCAGACGCAGTCATCACCTTCACGAGCAAGTGTGTAACAACAGTATTATTATTCTGTTGTATATTTATATTCATAAATGCATCGAAGAGTAATAAACTCGTAAGATTTCTTAATAATATTAAATACGAGTATTGATATTAACCGGTTGCAATTTACTTGTTTGTCATGGTTATGTCTTACACCAAAAAAATTCCGGATTTGAAAATCCTTTCAGCTTCATACTCCTGTATGAAATATGCTTATATGTAAAATATTAAATAAAATATGCTTATACGTAAAGCATATTACGAAATTGAAGATTATTTAGATGATAAAATGCCTGGATTTGAAAATCCTTCCAGCTTCATACAAGACTGCGGTTTAATAATGTACAATAGAAAATGTTTAAAAGAATGACCGCCGAGTTTCTTTGTGGTTCTTCTCGGTAAGAGCAATATTCCGAACCAGTTGTAGCTTCATTAATCATATTGATCCTTGACGATTCAAAAGTGCTTGAAAGAGCTTATTTGAATAAAGATTATTTTGTTTTGATTTGATTTGACCAACACTTGAAGAAATTTAGGAATATTGCGCATTATGACGGATACTTCTTTGATTGCTCGTTCAGTTAAAAACGATATAACAACTTACATTAAATTATTTCTTTCTTTCAATAACCGAATAAGTTCTTTTGCTAAAAAATAAAAATACGTTTTCAATTTTTATTACAATATAAAAATATTTCGTACTACAAAAGCGAAATTTCCTTTGTTGTATTTCGCTTTTTTGTTCACTTAAAAAAGTTTTTGTATTGTGTCCTATATTTCTGATTTTCAATAATCCTAGAGAGCACTTGTAACGACTCGAACGAGCGAATACGCTATTGAATCGGGTTTTGTCATTGAAATTTTATTGAATAAGCTATTGCTATATCAGTTTTACTTTTTTATTCTACGCTGTTCGTTGTTTTACTCTTGTAATTTAATATTGAAATCATAAATTCCAATTCAAATTATTCTTTGTTTCAGTTGGATTTTTCAAGCACATTTTAATCCTTAACGAAGCTATCAATCGATCAAATCAAAATCGCATTGTTTGATTGATTTGATGATGATCCTTACCGAGAGTCATTATTTACTTCTCGGTCAATTTTCTCAACCAACAGTATAGTTTACGATTCAAAAGCAATTGTAAAATTATATGCAGCAAATCTATGTCATCCCAACAACCGCCAAAACATTTAATGAAATGAAAACAGCGGTATTGAAAATGTCTTTTCACACTGTTACAAATATTACAAATTCAAATATTTGTCTGTCTGTATATCTGTGAAGATTTCACGGCTAATTCGTGGAAAGGAAACTGATGAAATCTGGCGCAATTAAAGCTTACATACCAGTCTACCGTCTAGGATAAAACAGGTCGTGAAAATCATCCAAAAAAGAACACAAAATACATAATTGTGTGTATATTAACACTGAAATTCACGCAGTTACATGTATGTCTTGTTCTGAATAACCTTATCTTCAATTATATAAAGAGATACTATTCCTGTGTTACGATAAAAGATACTCGTTGGAAATATGTCCCTGACATACCGACTTTAATGGTTCAATCGATTAGCTGTCGGCCGCTAGCTATTCATGGCATGGAAACAAATACGGGGAAACTGTTACTACGGTTGAAAGCGTTACTATGATTTTTTACTATGATTATTTCAGTTATAGTGGAGCACTGTCAGGTTTTTAGTCGGTGAGAGTCCGACATATCGCTGTTCGTCCCCGTCGAGCGGTGATGACCTTTAACGGGTTTTCTTGACAAAAAAAATAAATAAATAAAACCTTAGGATTGAGTATACGGCTGAGCAAAATAGACCACCATTTGGGTGGTCTATTATATGGTGGTGGTGGTATCCAGCTGACTAGAATAAACCACTCTCATTTTTTACCGAGGTGTCGTAAAAGGTGATTAAGGTAAGTTGACCCACCGTGTGGTATCCGGCTGAGTAGAATAGACAACCCTCATTTCTTACCGAGGTGTCGTAAAAGGCAACTCAGGTAAGTCGACCCACCATGTGGTATCAGACTGAGTAGAATAGACAACCTTCTTTCTTATCAAAGTGTCGTGAAAGGCGACTAAGGTAAGTAGCAGTCAGGCGGCCGGTCGTAAAATATTTGGGCAAATCATGTGACGGCATGTTAATAACATGTACCGACCCCACTTGAAGTGGGATAAGGGCAGGAGGATGATGATATATACTTTAGGAAGCTTTGATAGTCAAACGGTGACACAACATGCATCAATGAGTTATTGGGTAATAACTTCACAAAATTTCGAAATAATGTACACACACTTGTGACAAAAGCCTCCAATTTAATATTTTAGAACAACTTGAGATCATTAATAAGTCAATAATTGATCGCATTAATTAACAATCTGTTGGTTCTCCAAGCCTAGGTGTATATTTGTATTTAAGTATATATTTAAAAATTACATATGTATATATTCACCAGTTGTCTGTCACCCATAACAAGTATTAAGTTACATATTTTGAGGACGGATGACCGTGTGTGTGTCCCATATATTTTTATTTATTATAATTAACGATCAGGTGAATGTGTTATAGAAGTAACAATGGTGCTCTATAGTTGCTATAATAAATAATGGGTCCATGCGGATATTTACATCGTCGGCGTAACTGGACCATAGGACGCCGTCACCGGGCGGCAAATCATTGTAATCGGATATGTTGCCGCCAGCCCTTAGGAATAGCTATTTAATTTAATCATTCTGTCCTTAGCATCGAGCTAGGATAGACACTTTTAGTTTATAGTTAGAATGTAGTTTTTATATAAAATAAATTAGTTTAAAAGATTCTTTTCGTAGCATCGAGCTAGGAAAGATGCCTTTTAATTTGTAATTAGATTGTAGTTTTTATATAAAATAAATTAGTTTTAGTAATCTGGGTTTTCTTGAATCCTCCGACACCGATGTCTGTAATTGGCGCAGTCGGTAAAGGATGCTTTAAGCCGTTTTGGGGTAGATTTTGGTTAGGAATTCCAAAATTGAAGACCTAAATTTTCAAATTTCTACCACGAGCGACGGAGCATTAAAAGAACCAGAAGTTTGGAGCGGAGGAAAATCCGAAAATCGATATTCCCGAGTACCAGATTCTTGCCCAGTAAGTACACAAAAATCTTTTCTGTGTCTTGCCTTTTATCCTTAGTCCTTACCTATAAGCTACCAAAATTTTTTATCCTAAGCAAAGTACCTCTGTGGGGTTTTCGAGTGCTAAAATTGCCCGGAGCCTTCAGTTGTACAATAATAGAGACATTAGTTTCAATTTAGTTAGTAATTCTAGTATTTTTAAGCGTTCTTTAGATAATTACGACAAAATGACGGACGTAGATGTGATTTTTAAAACTTTACGTTTAGTGCCAGAGTTTGACGGCAACCCACATATATTACCCAGATTTATCCATCTGTGTGATCAAATCGTGAAAGATTATGATAGTCTAAATCCTGATAATGTACTATCGAATCTTAAATAAAATCACAGGGCACGCTAAATATGACCGTAATCCTATTAAACGAAATTTGACATAGTTCCTCCTGTTACAAAGCCATTCGAAATATTACATTTAGGATTATTCTCAATTCAAAATGAAAAATATCTAACATTAATCGTTTTCTAAATACGCACAGGCGTATCACCTTAAAGATAGCACAGCTATTAGCGTTATACAATACAAGCACTTTTAAAATTTTCTACTCATCACGGTCTGCCTCTTACTATAGTTTCAGACAACGGTACTCAATTTACTAATTTACACAAAATACAGCATCATAAGATCTTCCCGAACTCACCGAATGATAATGGTGTGGTGGAAAGATTTCACTCCACATTGCTGGAGCATATACGTATTTTAAAATTACATTATAAAAATGAACCTGTTAATAACCTCGTCCCTTACGGTATCTTAGCTTATAATAGTTTAGTTCACAGTTTCACTAAGTGTAGGCCGTTTGACATTATAACGGGACACTTCGATCCGCGAGATCCCTTCGATGTTGACTTGACTAAACATTTATTACAACGGTACACGCAAAATCATCGTGAACAGATGAAATTAGTTTATAACGAGATAAACGAATTTACTCTCATAGATCGTGAAAAACTAATGGAAAATCGCAATAAGAACCGGGAATCGGTAATCGATTATATGCCCAATCAGCAAGTTTATATTAAGAGCCCGTTACCTAGCCGTAAAAAGATAGCTGCTAGATACACTAAAGATAAAGTATTAGCAAAATTACCCATACATATTTATACATCCCGCAAACGTGCACCAGTTGGTAAAAATAGACTAAAAAGAGTGCCTAAAAGTGCAAAATTGTTACAGGATAATTCTGATCCTGATCGTTCTTCTAGTATGAGTCCACGGGACAAAACTTAAAATTACTTTTTTTTAAATCTTTAAAAAAAATTAGTATATATTTAGAATAGAATTATAGTATAAAGTAGTATTATACTTAGGGTTGCCACCTTTTTTTTTCGAAGAAAAATAGTATTTTTCTTTTTAAATAAAAAAAAATATAGTACTTTTAGAAAATTTAGGAAAAAAAATAGTACACATCTATTTTCAATCATTATTTATTTTTCCATGAGCTTTTTTGAAGTCTTTTTCTTTTCTTCTATTATTACTTTTCGCTTTGGCCATCAAAGTTCTATTATTTTTTAAATAATTATAGCCATCTGAGCAAGTTAGTTCTATATTAAAGTAAATTACCAACCCTAATTATATTTAAGTTTCTTATATTTGGCAAAAAGAAAATCTGACTTGTATAAATTATCAATAGCCCATAAAGTAGTATTATACTTAAGATTCCTATATTTAGCAAAAGAAAATTTGACTTTTATAAATTATCAATAGCCCATAAAGTAGTATTATACTTAAGCTTCCTATATTTAGCAAAAGAAAATTTGACTTTTATAAATTATCAATAGCCCCAAATAAATTTAATCAAGTCTTAATCCTTCCCTGCTAAACCTTCCCTGGTAACATATGGAGAAGGATATGTGTACATTGAGGCTGAATGCCTGAAGTTCGATACCTGGTACATCTGCATCGAGAAACTTCACCACCAACTTCGAAAGCTACCAGACTGTACAAGAACTCTCATCGTAAATTAATTCAACGGGAAGGGCTGCAAGATGACTACAGTAACCCTGTCAAAAATTGCACTGGAAATACTCAACGAGAAACACTGTGTGATGTCATTTCCAAATATCACCATAGTACATACTGTAAGGATACCGTTGAGAAGAAATCATTTGAACTGAATCTTCAAATCATTGATCTCAGAAAATTACGTCATCATAATCATAAGCTTATATCTCAGCCGAAGTTGAACCTTAAGAATACCCCAAAGGAGTTCATCTGCCATACGACAATTAACTATACATCTTATTATGTGCACTTGCACTCAGTATATTCATCGCGACGACGATATTTGGCGCATAAAGAGCAAATTAAGACAGAACCACTGCAGATGAAGGTAGTCAGAATCAGAGGCCAGGAACAGCTTCTCCTAACTATACCAGCAATATTTTCTCATCTGAAGCTTCAAAAATAATTGCCCAACTGAGGGTGGAGGTGTTATAGAAGTAACAATGGTGCTCTATAGTTGCTATAATAAATAATGGGTCCATGCGGATATTTACATCGTCGGCGTAACTGGACCATAGGACGCCGTCACCGGGCGGCAAATCATTGTAATCGGATATGTTGCCGCCAGCCCTTAGGAATAGCTATTTAATTTAATCATTCTGTCCTTAGCATCGAGCTAGGATAGACACTTTTAGTTTATAGTTAGAATGTAGTTTTTATATAAAATAAATTAGTTTAAAAGATTCTTTTCGTAGCATCGAGCTAGGAAAGACGCTCTTAATTTGTAATTAGTTTGTAGTTTTTATATAAAATAAATTAGTATTAGTTATTTTGGGTTTTCTTGAATCCTCCGAATGCGACTTCTGTAATTAATGTTTATTATGTTTGTTTTGTTATTTCAAGCTTATTACACGTGTTCGGAGACAAAATAAATAGTGGGGGTTTAACCAATTACTTTGTAACTATGCTTGCTTGACAAATGCTTCGATTTGTGATTTTGTCGTGGATTTCTATCTATCTCCTGATGATGCTTCGGTTGCGGGACGAAACTATTGTTGAGTTTGTGATAGTGACCATGTGTAGTGTTATATTGTGGTGGCGGTGGTAGAGGTTTGCGCGCGTGTTTTTATGAATGTGTTTTTTGCATTCATCATCCTCCTGCCCTTATCCCACTCTAAGTGGGGTCGGCAAACATGCTGTCACATAATTTGGCTGCGTTTTTACGACCGGTCGCCTGCCTGACGTCAACTTACCTTAGTCGTATTCTACGACACCTCGGTAAGAAAGAGGGTGGTCTATTTTACTAAACCGGATACCACACAGTGGGTCAACTTACTTTAGTCGCCTTTTACGACACCTCGGTAAGATAAGAGGTTGGTCAATTATACTCAGCCGGATACCACACGGCGGGTCGACTTACCTTAGTCGCCTTTTACAACACCTCGGTAAGAAATGAGGTTGGTCAATTATACTCAGCCGGATACCACACGGCGGGTCGACTTACCTTAGTCGCCTTTTACGACACCTCGGTAAGAAATGAAGGTGGCACTATTCTATTCAGCCGGATACCACACGGCGTGAATGTGTTTTTTGCATTATCTTTATAAAATGAAAGACATTAATAAGGTTATTCCTTCCACCTTTCTATTCATACGTTCATTCAAAGTTTCTCCTAAATGACGGTGCCGCTTCGAGCTTTATATAACCCCAACTTTATCCCGTTCCCGTCAAAGTCTTTAACTATTTACGTGGTTTCTCGCTGTTGTTCCTTACAAGCTAGCTTAGTTATTTATATCTAATTCGAATTCAAATTCATTATATCTTCATTAAGATATATCATAGTTTTTGCTGTATGGTATCCGGCTGAGTAGAATAGACAAATCTCATTTCCTGCCGAGGTGTCGTAAAAGGCGACTAAGGTAAGTTGACCCGGTATGTGGTATCCAGCTGACTAGAATAAACTACTTTTATTTTTTACCGAGGTATCGTAAAAGGCGACTAAGGTAAGTTGACCCACCGTGTGGTATCCGGCTGAGTAAAATAGACAACCCTCATTTCTTACCGAGTTGTCGTAAAAGGCGACTAATGTAAGTTGACCCACCGTGTGGTATCCGGCTGAGTAGAATAGACAACCCTCATTTCTTACCGAGTTGTCGTAAAAGGCGACTAAGGTAAGTTGACCCGCCGTATGGTATCCGGTTGAGGAGAATAGACCACCCTCTTTCTTACCGATGTGTGGTAAAATACGACTAAGGTGAATTGATGTTAGGCAGGCGGGTGGTCATAAAATACGTAGCCAAATCATGCGAGAACATGTTGTAACGACTCCACTTAGAGTGGGATCAGGGCTAATGATTATAGTTAGCACTTTCACAATCAGTGCGTTTATCTAAAGACAAAATACTTTTCACGAAAAAATGTCCGTTGAAAATTAGCCTATTGGTTACTCACATTCAGCATAATATAGATTGTTTTTTTACTACTACAGACTATACCAAACTAATTTTATTTATTCCAAATCGTTTATGTAACTAAAGTACTGTAATAGATTTGCTTCCTACACAACATAACATAGATTTCCTTTCTAAATCGGAATATAACAAATTAACGCTTCTTTCGTGTGCTTTGGAGATCCCATAAAGAGATCTATGTCCAGCAGTGGATGTACATCGGTTGAAGATGATGATAATGAAAGCTTCTTACTTCCATAGCATTATGTCCTATGGAATATTGCTATGGGGTAAATGCGCGGATAATGAAAATTTTTTTGTATTACAAAAAGAGCCATGCATGTCATTTACAATTTAAGTACGCTTGATTCCCTACGAGAGAAGTTTAATGAAATAGGATTTCTTATATTTGCTTCACAGTATATTGTAAGTAATTTATTTTTTAACTTAAATATATAAAGAATTATAAAACAATAGGCGATGTATATAATAGACAAAGTAGGAACCGACATAAGCTTGCGGCTCCTGCTTTGCGCCTTGCAAAGGTACGTAAGTCGTTTGTGGGTTTGGGTATAAGATTCTTTAGTATAATTCCGCAATTTTGGCTTTGCCATTGCAGCAGTTTAAAAATACTATTAAAGGTAGGCTGATATGAAAAGTCTTCTATACTGTTGAGGATTATTTAGATGATAAAAATGCGTAGATATAGCTACTATTTGACACTGTACAAGATAGTAATGGCTTTATGTAACAAGTTATAAGTATTGTTTTGAAAAGCGCAACCGCAGAATTTCTTGCTGGTTCTTCTTGGTAGGAACAGCTTTACGAACAGCAGCAGAATTGATGATTCAAAAGCACTTGTTTACAAGTTTACTTGAATAAAGAAAATTTTGAATTTTACTTGTACAATCATATTTATAACACCGAAATGTTTTGTAACCAATTTTATTTCTCTGAATAAACTTTATTATTATTATTATTATTATTAATTTTGAATTTTTACTAATAGTAACCTACTTCTTTAAATAATTAGTTTTATACTTCTGTTTACTTATTACAATTTTTAACCCTAGTGTATTCATTTACAAGCTCCCTGTTTACCCATGAATAAATAAGCATGAAGTGTACGAGATGAAAAGCAAAGGGTGTGCTTTGGTTCGGGATGCGCTCAAAATAAAAAAAGAGTTCTAAAACGAGAACACGGTTCGTATTTGGGATACAGCAACTTTCAGCTACCTGTATGCAGTTGTGTGCCGTCATTTATATAACTATTGCCATAGTACGATGTTATGTAATTCTTGACATACGGAAAATTTGTGTTACGCTTTAGATGTGCTAGACTTTAATAAGGTATGATTCACTCGGAACCAATAAATAGAGGTCATTTCCATTTTTTCAAAATTTAAAATTTATCATTTTTACCCTTATCCCACTCTAAGTGCGGCACAATATGTAATAAAGATGTTGTCACATGATTTGGCTACGTATTTTACGACGGGATGCCTGCCCGACGTCAACTTACCTTAGTCGTATTTTACGATACCTAGGTAAAAAAGAGAGTTGTATATTCTACTCAATCGGATACCACACGGTTAGTCAAAAGCTTCAAGTAAGAACATAAAATAAATTCCTTTTTGAAACTAAAAATGAAAAAGAATAAACCGTTATAATCGATTTCTATAAAAAAAGGACGATTATTAACCAATAATTTCGTAAATGAGATCGAAAAACGATTTTCACCTCACACTTCCGGAAAAGCTGTAAAATTTATTAATTACAGAAATCGACGGTTGGAGTGCCTATAAAATTCCTGGCCTTTGCAGTTTCGTGGAGTAAGGAATTTTCCGAGCTATAAATTTTATGCCGGTACCTTAAATTTTTTAATACTAAAATTTATTAGGTCAAATTTTTCTATGTAATGTCTACGTCAAACAACGATCGTCATCTTCCTGCCCTTATCCCACTCTAAGTGGGGTCGGCACATGCTATAAACATGTTGTCACATGATTTGGCTACGTATTTTACGATTGGCCGCCTGCCTGACATCAACTTACCATAGTCGTATTTTATTCGACACCTTGGTAAGAAAGAGGGTTGTCTATTCTCCTTAACCGGATACCATACGGCGGGTCGACTTACCTTAGTCGCCTTTTACGACACCTCGGTAAGAAATGAGGTTGGTCTATTCTACTCAACCCATTGATATACAATCGGGTTTGTATATCAATGACTCAACCGGATACCACACGGCGGGTCGACTTACCTTAGTCGCCTTTTACGACACCTCGGTAAGAAATGAGGGTGGTACTATTCTATTCAGCCGGATACTACATGGCGTGACCTTTTGTAATTTAATATTTACGATATAATTTATCACGTATCATAAATCAACGTATCGACAGGCGTGTTAACAAGCGTTACTTCTACAGGCTCCATACTGTAATCTGTATTAATCACAACCGAAAATAAGGACGCCCGAAATCCAGCAAAGTACTATTAATCACGTGTTTGCATGTATATATGCAAAATACACGTACTAACATTATAAATGCAAAAGTCTGTCCGTAACACTTTCGGATGGATTTTCCCGTTTTTCTTTCAGCAACTAGTCATAGCAAGACATAGAATATTATTCATAGTATAGAAGACATAAATATAAGCTTCATTTTTGTGCGTTTTGGTGTAGAGACCTTAGGTCCATGGGGCCCGGACGCTCATACGATCTTCGATCTTCGACGAGCTAGCTAGAAGCTACCTTGGCCAACGAATAAGTTTGGCCATACTCAGGGGTAACGCTGCCAGTATTTTAGGAACTTTACCCCATTGCAATGGAATGGATGGTTTTGATTTAGTGTAAATATATATATATATATATATATATATATATATATATATATATATATATATATATATATATATATATATATATATTTATTAATTTTTATTTTTTATTCTTTAGTTATTATTTAGTTAGTTTTAATTTGTTTTAAGTTTTTTTTTAATACTTGTCTTTGTAAAATAGTTTAGTTTAGTAAATAGTATATATTATATAGTATTAATTAAATTTCAATATAATATTCTAGGAAATAAACAATATATTAATATTATTATATAATGTGATGGAAATAGTGATGAGTGTGAGATAGGTGTGGTGTGGAGCGGTTCGAAGAGGTGCAGAAGCGTTATTACATTTTTTTAATGTGTTCAAAGCGCGAACATAAAAATGTTAAAAAAAAAGAAATGACTTTCACTTAGGAAATTTTTTTCTATATTTTTAATTATTTTTTTTATTAAATTTCGTATTTAATAATAATAAATGGAATTAGGCGTCACTTTGCGGACGCCTAATTCTAATCCTAATTCATAATACAAAATAATATAATAAAATTATTTTGTTTAAATCCTCGAAAAATCGCGGATAATTTATCACGGATTATATAAAACGGATTATATTATCTTATTCTAAGTGGGGTCGACACAACGTCTGATAAACATGTTGTCACATGATTTGGCTACGTATTTTACGACCGGCCGCTAACTTGACGTCAAATTAACTTAGTCGTATTTTACGACACCTCCGTAAAAATGAGGGTGGTCTATTCTATATAACCGGATACCACACAGTGGTTCAACTTACCTTAGTCGCCTTTTACGACACCTCGGTAAGAAATGAGGGTGGTGTATTCACTCAACCGAATATCACACGATTGGTCATCTTTCCTTTGTCACCTTTTACGACACATCGGTAAGAAATGAGTGTGGTTTATACTACTCAACCGGACACCACACTATGGGTCAACTTACCTTAGTCGCCTTTTAAGATATGAGGGTGGTTTATTGTACTCAGCCGGATACCAGACAGCAATTTACATTTAATGTAATATCAAAGTATGTAATATTGTTGCCTTGAAAAAATCTGCCGAAGAAAATTATGCATAGTCAGGGAAACTTCTACGTTTGTTGCCTTAGTACTAAATGTTTTAAACGACGTTGTTTTACTGTAAAAAGCATGAAATGCAAATTTTTTGAGTCTATTATAAAACAAAGTCCACCGTTGCGTCAAGGCATCTCAGAAACAGTATGGATGTTGGTTTCTTAAAATCACCATATGGTTTTCGGCTGAGTAGAATATTTCACCCTTATTTCTTACCGAGGTGTCGTAAAAGATGAATAAGGTATATTTTCGCAGGATATATCTTCATTACGATTCGAATATATCACATACAGTCGGCGTAATAATATGACGCTTTCGAACAGCCTTAAAGAAACGAGGGAAATATTAGGGTAGCGCCACATTGGAGGTTCTGCTATCATTTTAATCAACTTGTTATAACACAAAAGTAATAATGAAATTATTTTGCTATAATCCGTGATGATGTAAAATAGAAAATATATATAAATGTAGAGTGGACAATCGGTTTTCATAACTGATACATGCAGGATTCGTAAAACACATGCACAAACCTCTACCATCGCCACCACAATACACAAGCACTACATACGTTTACAATTTTATTTATACACTTTATTGTACACCACAAGAGAAAAACAGCAATAAAAAACAAAGAAAACATAAATTATAACGTACAAAAGGCGGCGCACTATCACAAACTCAACAATCGTTTCGGTCCGCAACCGAAGCATCATCAGGAGATAGACTCCAGTGGCGGTGGTAGAGGTTTGTTTTTACGAATCCTGCATGTATCAGGTATGAAATCGGTGGGATTGTCCACGGATTGGTCGGATTGGTTGGAAGAACTTCTTGGTCGCTACACTCTTGGCAGAGTGGTCGTGGTCGTCAGTGTAGGGTTGGTGGCGCGCTTGACCATTCGACGCCATTCTTCTCGGACGGCTGCCTTCCTGGTACATTTATGAAGAGGACCGTCAAAGGCAGCCTTCACTTGGTCCGTCCATCGCATTGGTGATCTGCCGCGTGGTCTTGTACCTTCGATATTCCCCTGTACCACAAGGCGTTCTACAGAGGCATCTCCCCGACGAGACACGTGTCCGAAAAAAGTGAGAATTCGACCTTGAACGATGGAGGATAAACGCTGCTTGATGCCAAGTTCTCGAAGGATGGACTCGTTAGTTCTAAATTCAGTCCATGAAACTCCGAGCATCCTTCTCCAGCACCACATCTCGAGCGCGTCTATCCGCTTCTTCTCACTTTCCCGTAGCGTCCACGTCTCACAAGCGTAGAGAAATATGGGAAATACTAGAGCCCTAAGTAATTTTATTTTTGTGGCTTTGGTGATGTTCCTATTCTTCCATATTTTTCTCAACTTGTCCATGGATGATCTGGTGATAGCCATGCGCCGTTTAATTTCATCAATAGACCCACCATTGTTAGAAATCACCGCTCCGAGGTAGATATATGATTGCACGACGTTGCAACCCGCGATTCTTGTGACTTCTGGCAAGTTTTGATTTGCTCGGTCAACAATCATTATCTTTGTCTTACTACGGTTAATCTTGAGGCCAAAATCAAGACTTACTTGTTCCATTTTCTGTAGGAGTTCTTCCATATTGCTGATGCTTGTGGAAAATAAAGTTGTATCATCAGCGTACCGTAGGTTTGATACTTTGAAGCCTCCGAAGCTGATTCCGTCAGACCAGTTTTCAAGGGTGATTCTCATAATGATTTCTGTATAGACGTTAAACAGAAGAGGCGATAAGATGCACCCTTGACGTACTCCCGAGAGGGGATGAAAATTCTTTGAAAGTACGTCGCCTGCTCTAACAGAGGCCGTTCCATCCTCGTAAAGTCGTCGCAGAAGGTGAACAAGGTGTTTAGGCGTACCCATTGCTAAGAGCGTTTCCCATAGCTTAGGCCACTTTATAGAGTCAAACGCTTTTGAAAAGTCAACAAAGCATATGAAGGTTGGCTTGTTGAATTCTCGAGCTTTCTCTATAACTTGACGAACGATTAAAATTTGCTCACGGGTGCCCTTTCCTTTCACAAACCCCGCTTGTTCTGGAGCGATTTCTTTCGACAAATAGGATTTGAGTCTTTCGTTTAGAATGTGCAGTAAAATTTTGCTCGCATGAGATATTAAAGCAATTAAGCGATAATTACTGCACACTTTTGTAGAGCCCTTCTTGTGTAAAGGAATAAAAACTGTGTGAGTCCATTCCTGAGGCCAAGTTCCGGTCTGCCAGATCTTATTGCAAATTTCGAGAAAAATATCGACACCATACTCTCCCGCTGCTTTGATGGTCTCAATCGGTATTGCATCTCTGCCTGTTGCTTTTCCATTTTTCAGGTGGGCTATAGCAGCACGAACTTCATCTCTGAGAATATTGGGCTCAATGTCTTTATCCTCAGGCTCCGTCGAAACGAAATCACGCGAGTGAGGATCTTCAAACAGTGACTGACAGTAGTGTTTCCATGCTTCTGTGATCGCATCTATTTCAGTTACTGTTTCACCGCTAGAGTTCTCAATGGCCCATGTTCTGGAAGATAAGGTCTTCGTGATTGATCTTATTTTTTGATATAGATCTCTTGTTTCGTGCTTATTTGCATGTACTTCAATTTCAGCACACAGATTAAGAAGGTAGGTGTTATGATCACGTCTGCATGCTTCCTGAATACGTGCAGATTTTGCGTTCAAACTTCTTATATCAAAAAAACCGGAAGCCTTCATGTTCCGTCTTTCCTCGACAAGGGCCAGAGTCGCTGTACTCATCCAGTGTTGTCGCTTACGAAGTATATGCGATGGGTTGGACGTGACAACAGCTTTTTCTAAGAGTTGCTTTGCCTGATTCCATAGCTGATCAGTGGTAGCCGAATGTTTGCTAAAAGAAGTCCACTGTTCCCAATCACTCTCTAAAGCAGACACAAACATTGATTTATTTAGTGGCTGAATTCTTCTTTGGCCATCAGCTTTCCTGGCTACTCTCAGTTTAAGTTCTAATTTTGCGATTAGAAGTTGATGGTCTGATCCACAATCAGCTCCAGGCAATGTATGAGAGTTCCTGATTGATGTTTTCCATCTTGATTTAATCATAATATAATCAATTTGGTTGCGATAGTTGCCATCTGGTGATGTCCAAGTATATAATCTTCTTGGGTGATGTTTGAAGATGCTGTTTGCTATCACCAAGTTGTTGTCGGCAGCAAATTCTATCAATCGCTCTCCTCTTTCATTTCGTTGTCCCAATCCAAATTTTCCTGCGCAGTGACTTAATTGATCCGCATCCTTACCTATCTTTGCGTTCAGATCACCCATAATTATAAGGAGCTCACGATTGGGTATCTTTGCTATGGTACATTCCAAATCCTTATAGAACGTCTCTATTATTGTATCACTTGCAGTAGAGGTTGGGGCATACAACTGTATTATGTTCAAATTGACCGGTTTTGCTTTAAGTTTGATACTTAGCACTCGATCATTTACGCATTCATATCCCATAACACAGTTGTTGATGATTTTCGGCAAAATAAAAGCGACACCGTTCCTACTGTTTTCATCATTGCCAGAGTGGTATATAGCATGCATCTCGGTGAGGAAATGGCCATTGCCTTTCCAATGTGTTTCGCTAATGCCGCAAATATTTAATCCACACCGTGATATTTCCTTCTCTAGGATATCTAATTTACCAGTCTGAAGAAGACCGCGCACATTCCATGTACCTATCTTTTGAATATGACGCGTTTTGATGGCTGTGATTCCAGTAGTCCAATTTCCATGTGATGCCTGGTCACCTACATCACCATGGCCGGTATCCAATTTCACACCATCTGCCCCGGAAGCAGGATGGCGCCGGTTGCTAAGCGGGTTGCATGGCCACCAATGTATTCCTTTATGTACCTGCATGACGACTTTCTTGGGAAAATAGTGCAGTGGTTTCCCGTTGCCTTCTGCACCAGACATTTCAAGGGTTATTTAGACCCTTAGGTCGCTGTTGCCTCCTCCAACTGGTTTAGCAGTTGGGTGTATGGTTATCCCGCCATTGGTCGGTCGCCAGAGCCTCTTCTGTTATCTAGCAGGGAGCACCACGGAAACCATTTGGTTGCCGTCGCCATATGGCGCGTGCAGGCGAGGTTGACTTGGGGCTGGTGAGATGAAGTTACCAATTATCCCCCTTACTCCCCTAACCAATTATCCCCCTTACTACTTGGAAGAACACATAAAATAAAGATTTATCCAATTTGGCGATGTCGTTTGAACATTACGTGCGTAATGTCATTTTAGTGATGCATTTTTATTTATATATACCCCCTACGGTTTTGGGGGAGAAATATAGATCTAGATAAAATAGTTTCATTTAAAAAAATGTCGTTTTATCCCTGTTTTCGGGCTCTAAATTTTTTTTGAAATTTACGTTGAATACAATCACAAATTTTCGCTGTCAAATGTAAAGCACGGTGGTTCATTTGGGGAACGGGCGGTCTAGAGAGGTGAAAATACCTAGAATCGAGCCTCACCTGCCCTATTATTTTTTTCATCATTTTAAAAATTACCGCAAGCCTCGGTCACCCAGATACTATATACTATGCAAATAATGTATTTGCCGTTTATGGTCTTACTAAAACAAACAACAAAAATTTACGACACGTTTAATTTATTACATGTCAATTCACATCATGTAGTTGATTAACAGATCCCTCAAAATGTGGCTATGTCCCTTATACTTACGCATGAGGTGTTTTTTCTCATGGCAAGTATACCCAGTAAATCCGTTTTTATGATTTTTTTTATAATACTCTCACGCGATTTGGCACTTTAATATTTGTGATACGTGAAACAGAATGAAGATTTTTTGATATTTCCCAATGTTAACATGTGTTTTGGTGAATTTATAACTACTAAAAAATATTTTGAAGATTATTTGGATAAAAAAAGCCTGGATTTGAAGAACCTTTCAGTGTCATACAAGACTGCGGATTAATAATGTAATATTAAAATGTTTAAAAGATTGACCGCCGAGTTTCTTTCAGGTTCTTCTCGGTAAGAGCAACATTCCGAACCAGCTTGATTAATCATATTGATCCTTGAAAGAGCTTATTTGAATAAAGATTTTTTTGATTTGAAAAATAGGTGTTCTTACATTTACTTCACAGTATATATTAAGCAATTTAATAATTGTACATAAAAATATAAATAATTATAAAACAATAGGTGATGTATATTTTAAACGACGTAGAAACTGACATAATTGCGGCTCCTGCTTTGCGCCTTGCAAAAATACGTAAGTCGTTTGTGGGTTTGGGTATAAGATTCTATAATAAAATTCTGCAATGAATATTAGCTTTGCCATTACAGCAGTTTCAAAACACTGGTAAAGGGAGGCTTATAAAGAAATCCTACTATACTGTTGAGGATTACATAAGTGATGAGTATGCGTGGATATTTTTACTGTTCCACTCTGTGCAAAATAGTAATAAGTAATTGTAACTAGTTATAAGAATTGTATTTTTAAAAGAGCAACTGCCGAGTCTCTTGCTGGCTCTTCTCTGTAGGAACAGCTTTCCGTACAAACAGTAGAGTAAACGATTCACAAGCACTCGTTTACAAGTTTAATTGAATAAAGAATGTTTTGAATTTGGATTACTATTGCCTTACCAAATCAGAGCTACTGTCCAAAGAGGCGTTAAACAGGTAGATGTCCGTGTAGTTGGTGTTGTTTGTGATGAAGTATCCCTGACAGTCGAGGTAGTTTGAAGAGGGACACGTGCGCTGCTTTAACTTTTGGAGTTTCCTGTAACAAAATAAACTATTATGTCAAATAAACTTACTAAAATATTGTTATTAATATCATCATCCTCCTGCCCTTATCCCACTCCATGTGGGTTCGGCACAACATGTTACAAACATGTTGTCATATGATTTGGTTACTTATTTTACGACCGGCCGCCTGCCTGACGTCAACTTACCTTGGTCGTATTTTACGACTCCTCGGTAAGAAATAGGGCGGTCTATTTTACTCAACCGGATACCACACGGCGGGTCGACTTACCTTAGTCGCCTTTTACGACACCTCGGTAAGATATCAGGTTGATCTATTCTACTCAGCCGGACACCACACGGCGGGTCGACTTACCTTAGTCACCATTAACGACACCTCGGTAAGAAATGAGGGTGGTACTATTCTATTCAGCCGCATACCACACGGCGTAGTATGTTGTTATTAATAAATAAAATAATTAATTAATTATTAATAAATAAAATTGCGTAAGTCGTTTGTGGCTTTGGGTATAAGATTCTGTAATAAAATTCCGCAATCAATTTTAGCTTTGCTATTACAGCAGTTTAAAAACATTTAATAAAAGGCTAATACAAAATGCCTATGTTATTGAGGAATACTTGGATGATAAAAATGCGTGGACGTAGCTACTCTTCGACCCTGTACAAGACAGTAATAACTAATGTAACTAGTAATAAGAATTATATTTTTAAAAGAACAAACGCAAAGTTTCTTGCTGGCTCTTCTCGGTAGGAACAGCTTTCCGAACCAGCAGTAGAGTTGACGATTCAGAAGCGCTTTTACAAGTTTATTTGAATAAAGAATATTTTGAATTTGAATAAAAGGTTTTTTATTTGATTTGCTTTGGAACTGTTAGACGTTTGTTTTAAAAACTTGTTTTAAAAGCTTTTTAACGTGAATGTGAAGGTGTAATCTTGCAAGATAAATTTAATTTTTAATTTTAAACCACTTCACATGTTTATGATAAGTATACCCTGATGCTACTGTCGGGATTGTCTTCAGACTAGGGAACTCCTCAACGGATAAAAGTTTCTCAAATTTCAAATCAAGCAAATTTTATTTAAAGCTTTCATGCACTGCTGGATTACGGTTTTTTCAAAAGATATCCACACAACGGAATTCTGTGGTGCTTGAATCCAGATTTTTTTTTCATTTCATATTTCATCGCACCCCTCAACATTTTTGAGGACGTAAGAAATATTCTCAGAATACGTAGAAGAAGTCATAAGACATTTAGAATTTTAAGTTTTAAGCTTTTTGAGTTCGATTTTCAAGTGGCCAAAGTATGCATCTTTCATCTAGATTATATATTTGTGCCCTTGAGACCCTAGGGCCATGGAGTTAATGTGCAAAGATTTTTAAATCTGTTTTAACATGTTAATTACCTCTTCAGACAAGAGGGCTGTCTCCTTTTTGTCACACAGAGAATCGGTTTAGTGATTTAACGCGGAAACGCTGCCAGCATTTTGGGGCAATTCCATGTAGGCAAAATTTGTAGCTAGCGTGTAAGTAATTTAAGATTATAACTTGTATATTTTTGTTGTAAATAAATAAAAGTTTTCAATTGAAATTTAATCCAGTAACTTCAAACGAGATTTCAAAATCCAATGTAAATACCTCGAATTACTGATTGTAAAGTATTTAAAATACGCGTGGACGAGCGTTTCGTTACAGCAAAAGGGGAGCTTGGTTCATCAAAAATGAATCGATCTTCACGTCGGGCGTTACTGAATGCATCACGGTTTGTTTTTACAAGTCGAAAATGGTTAAATGAAAATAGGATAATGGAAAATAGGATAATCAAAATAATTTTATTGTAACTTCTACAATAAAATTATTTTGATTTAATCCGCTTTTGTTAAGAGTATATATGTAATGCTAAGTGTATGAAGCAGGCAACAATAACATACCTTATATATGCATGAATAGTCACCACACTTTCTTTCTTCTTTCTAATTCTTTTACACTTTACCTTATCTTTTGTGGTGTCAGCGCATTATGACTTCATCTTCCATTATTCTCCTGCTCTTATCCTACACTATATGGAGTCGCCACAACATTATTTTACGACTGGCCACCTGCCTGACGTCAACTTACCTTACTTGCCTATACAACACTTCGGTAAGAAATGAGGGTGGTCTATTCTACTCAGCCGGATACAGCACAGCGCGTCAACTTACCTTAGGCAACTTTTACGACATCTCGGTAAAAAATGAGGTGGTCTATTCTACTCAGCCGGATACCGACCAGCGCGTCAATTTACCTTAGCCGACATTTGTGACATCTCGGTAAGAAATGAGGATGGTACTATTCTATTCAACCGGATACCGCACAGCGCGTCAATTTACCTTAGCCGACTTTTACATCTTGGTAAGAAATGAGGGTGGTCTATTCTACTCAGCCGGATACTGCACAGCGGGTCAACTTACATTAGCCAACTTTTACGACATCTCGGTAAAAAATGAGGTGGTCTATTCTACTCAGCCGGATACCGCACAGCGCGTCAATTTACCTTAGTCGCCTTTTACAACATTGCGGTAAGAAATGAGGATGGTCTATTCTACTCAGCCGGATACTGCACAGCGGGTCAACTTATCTTTGCCAACTTTTACGACATCTCGGTAAAAAATGAGGTGGTCTATTCTACTCAGCCGGATACCGCACAGCGCGTCAATTTACCTAAGCCAACTTTTACGACATATCGGTAAGAAATGAGGGTGGTCTATTCTACTCAGCCGGATACCGCACAGCGCGTCAATTTACCTTAGCCGACTTTTGTGACATCTCGGTAAGAAATGAGTGTGGTCTATTCTACTCAGCCGGATACCACACGGCGTCCGACTGTTTACGACATCACGGTAAGAAATGAGGGTGGTCTACCCTACTCAGCCGGATACCACACAACAGATGTATAAACTAATAGATATCAATATTATGGAAGAATAGAATAAATAAAGAGCCTTTTAATGCAAAAGTTTTAATATTTTTTCAAATTTCTATAGTTGCTGTTTTAATTAATAAAATAGAGCTAAAAAAAATGTTTTTGAATACATGCATCATATCCCAAATGAACTATTATACGCTATTCCATGTAGGCAAGTATCATGTAGGCAAGTATACTAAAACAATGGACGCTTTCTCATTTATATGAAACATGAAACTTTATATGAATGCATAAATACAACCTCATTAGTGTGGATGTAGATTTTAATTTCGTATTTATACAAAAGTAATGAGAATATTATTTTGCTATAATCCGCGATAAAAGAAAATATATGTAATGCTAAATGTAGAGTGTACTATTCGTTCTCATACCTGATACATGCAGAATTTGTAAGAACTCATGCACTACCCGACACCGATGGCACAATAATACACAAGCACTGCACACATTCACCACCACAATCACAACAATTGTTTCGCCCCGTAACCGAAGCATCTTCAGGAGATAGACTCCACGACAAAATAGCAAAGCTTTGCGATTTTCTCGCATTTACATTACAAATTCTGCATGTATCAGGTATGAGAACGAATAGTACACTCTACATTTAGTATTACATATATTTTCTTTTATCGCGGATTATAGCAAAATAATATTCTCATTACTTTTGTATTATGGACCTCCGCAAAGTAACGCCTAATTCTATAAATTCGTATTCATAGTAGAAAATTAAAATATTCGCAACCAGTTATATACGTTAAATCTGCTAATCTGCCTGCTTGAATTGATGGGAGCTTATTCTCGATAATCAAAAGTTCACCATCTTCAGCCCTTATCCCACTATAAATGGCGTCGGCACAACATGTTATTAACATGTTGTCACATGATTTGGCTATGTATTTACGACCGGCCGCCTGCCTGACGTCAAATATCTTAGTCGTATTTTACGACACCTCGGTAAGAAAAGAGGGTGGTCTATTCTACTCAGCCGGACACCACACGGCGTGTCGACTTACCTTAGTCGCCTTTTACGACACCTCGGTAAGAAATGAGGGTGGTACTATTCTATTCCGCCGGATGCCCCTCGATAATCAAAAGTTGCTGTTCGAAATTAGGCTTGAACCAGAACATCAACCTCCAGGTCGCTATTCCCAGAGGACTTGCTCCTGATCCCCCTCACAGATATCTCTTAAGAATGCCCTAAACTTGTATCAGACTTTAGACGGGGTCGCCCAAGTGGTTGGCCTCCCCGTGGCGCATCCTAAGCAGGCCTTTGGAACACTCTGATATGTATTCTTTAGGGCTGGCAAACGGACCACAACTGGATGGGCTTGGGCCTTTAGGGGGGTTGGGATGGAGTTCTTATTGAGCGACGGGTTCAGTTAGGCTTGCTCAAGTCTGGATGGACATGATTTTCGTCCACTGTTGGCGAAACCCAGAAGCCTAGAAATGTCCCCTATCCTCTATGATACCATGTCCTCGCCACCAGCTCGTGGTGAATCATTGTCAGGTTTTTGGTCGGTACGAGTCTGGCATTAAAGTAAAGTAGCGGCCTATTACTCTCCCACTGCTGGGAATAGGCCTCTTCTCTCGTTTTTGGAGAGAAGGATTGGAACTAAGACCTACCACGCTGTTCCAATGCGGATGGTAGGTTACACTTATCTCCAGAATTCTCTGACGATATGCAGGTTTTCTCACGATGTTTTTCTTCACCGAAAAGCGTGTGATAAATTGCAATTATCAATTAGACACATAAGTTTTAACAGAAAAACTGATTGGTGTCTGCCCGGGTTCAAACCCGTGACCTCCTCGAAAGAGTCGCACGGTGTTACCACTGGGCTACCATAGCTCTCGAGTCTGGCATACACGCCGCTTATCCCCGTCGGGCAGTGACCCATAATGGATTTTCCTGACATTAAAAAGGCCGTAAGTGACCCAACGTCTTCTAGCGATTTAGTTTTGAAGAATTAGCTGGATTAGTTATATTGTTTAGTGCCCTGTACTAGGCGACTCAAACTCTTGCTGAAATAGTTTAAATTGAACCAATCACTACCAATTTTCCTCCCCACGTTTCTGCCAATTGTCCCCCCCTAGCTGATAAGAGTTTACCTCACAGTAACGGGCTGATACTCACTGATAATTAACCTGAACCAGTACATCTTATTCTTTAGGTCCCAAGGCGTGGACCTAACCAACAAATATCCTGTCTCGTACGATTTTAATGCAATAACCTTTTCAATATTTGTGTATTTACCCACTGACAGTAGTTAATAAGGCACAATGCTATGATTGTAAATAAAAAAACAATGTTCACTGGATCAACATCAGTGGACTACTAAATGTACTAACAAAAACAAGAAATAAGTAGGCATATGTTTTTATAAAGAAATTACTTAGATTGTATTATGAATTGTAAATATAATAAGTGTTTATAGAAAATGTATAGGTGTCTTTCGAGAGTTTTAATATTTCTTTATAACAAGCATTTAAGCATTTAGCTATTTGGGGACAAATTTGTCCTAAATTGGACACTTACCACTGGGTGATAAAGCTTGTGCCGATGGCGTATATCGGTGTGGTACGGTTGCCTTCCAGATTAGCTTCCGTCGAGTTCATAGCGGTATCTTGAAATTCCATTTATTCAGTAAATTCTGTTGCCTCACTGGCACTGCGTCTAGACAAACAATTTTAGATTAGAGTTGGTTGGCAAATGTTATAACGCAGATTCAAAGGAATTTTATATAATATCTTCGTACTGTATATAGTTGGTTTTGTTTGTATATTTTGATTTATCTTCAATGTGTACAAATTAAGAGTAAAGTCTAATAAAACAAGTTTTAAGTTTTATTAATTAACTAGCACCTGGGTGAACGACCCTTGCTCGGTAATTTTTAAATGTGTATAAAAAATGCAATTAAAAATTAAAAAAGAAAGTATTTTCATTTCTTTAGTCTGCCCGTTCCCAACTGAGCTATTACAGCTTTAAAAATGACAGCGAAATTACCCCTTTCTTTTCTATTTATGTTTGAGAAGTTTTTCAGTGCCTGAAAATAAGGACAAAAAGATATTTATTTAAATGAAACCTAGCTAGTTTCATTTACCGCCCCCGAAACATATACATACTCAATTTCATTAAAATCATTGCAGCTGTTACCGAAAAGTTTCTGAATCATGTTAATCGAGTTTTCAGGAATTGAAAATCTGTTATTAATTAGAAATAATATTAGTTAATTTCGCTGTCAATTACAAAGTTATAGCTCTATGAGGAATAGGCGGACTTAAGAAATCAAAATACCCGAAGATTAAGAATCAAGCTCCTGTCAACGGAAACCTTTTTTTGCTTTTTTATTTTTTATACAGTAAAATAAATTTACCGAGCTTGGAAGTCATCCAGGTACTATATATACAAGATATACAATATATACTGTACCTGGGTTAAAAATGTACCAGTGTACCAAAACAAAATGCAATTAAAAACAAAAGATTTTATATAGGATCGATCCTAGATCTATATTCGAGACCGTCCGTTACCGAATAACGCTATCATGACGTGTAAATGATAGCGTTATTATCCTTTGTTTTGTCATAAAATTATAGAAGATTTTTTCCCGAAAACAGGAATAAAAGCAACATTTTTTAAAATAAAACCTAGCTAGATCAATTTTACCTCCCCAAAACGCCCTACATGCTGAATTTCATGAAAATCGTTTATAAAATTCAGAAAAATATGTATTTACGAGATTAACTCATTCAAATATTAACGATAAGGATATACTTTAAAGACACATGTGTAACGTGATCTCACCAAAGACGTAGACAAAGGTGGGGGCAGACGGACGGTCCGCCGCTCGCCAGGTCTCCCGTCCACACCCGCACGACCCATCTCCAATGTTATCTGCAAAGGAAACGTCTGTGAGCTTTGCTATTTTTGAATGGAGCGTATGGATTCGAGGTATCTGAATTTTATTGCGCTGTGTTATTGAATAATAACTAATATTTACACGCGTTTAGTACCTGGGTGACCAAGCCTTGCTCGGTCACTATTTAAAAATAAAAAAAAGAATGGAAAAAAAGAAAATATAAATGGGTAGGTAAAAAAAGAAAATATAAGTTGGTAGGTGGGCGCAATCCTGGGCATTTACATTTCTCGAGATCACCCGTACTCCGAATAAGCTACGCTGACTTGACAATTTACAGCAAAAATAGCGTTTTATATACAAATTGGGCAGTAAAAAATACTAACATACGAATGTAAGTATTTTCTAATGGATAAACCCAAAAACAGGGATAACACGATTTTAAAAAAAATATAAAACCTAGCTAGATCGATCTTTCTCCTCCACAGTCCCATGTGCTCAATTTCAGGAAAGTCGTTGGGGTCGTTTCCGAGATTCCTAAAATCTTTAATATTTAAATGAGTTAATCTTGAATGTATATATATATATATATATATATATATATATATATATATATATATATATATATATATATATATATATATATATATATATATATATATATATATATTTTCTGAATCTCGGAAACGGCCCCAACGATTTTCCTGAAATTCAGCATGTAGGGGCTTTTGGGGGAGAAAAAAATACTAAATTTTATATTAAATTGAATTTTTTAAAATCCCCCAAATAAGCTGCGCTTACTTGGATGGGCAGTCTCGAGAAATGTAAATACCTAGGATCGATCCCTAACTACATAATTATTATTTTTTTTTTAATGTTAGAAACGATTGTAGAGTTTGTGATAGTGGACGTGTGTAGTGCTAGTGTATTATGGTGGCGGTTTGTGCATGTATTTTACGAATCCTGCATGTATCAGGTGTGAAAACTGCTAGTCCACTCTACATTTAGCATTATATATATATTACATACATATTTGCTTATTTACTTAATCGCGGAATACAACAAAATAATTTCCTTTTTTATAATGGTTCTTCACAAAGTAACCCATAATTCTATGAATTAGATCGGCGTCAATTACACATAAGGTACTGTACAAAACAGTTTCACGCATAATACATATACTACTGTACAAGACAGTTTCATACAGACACGCATAATACGTAGTTATTTTGCATGCATACCTCGTAACTTAGAGCGCGTTGCAAACTCTCTAATGCAACGGTTTGAAGCCACCTATACAATTACTAAAACTTTAGACATCTCTCATCAATACTTTTAAGTTCCGATAAAGGCAAATTAAGCATCTATACTATAATATATAAAGCTGAAGAGATTGTTTGACTTACTGGACTGATTAAAAAAATATTTGACTGTAAAATAGTCCATTTATCGAAGAAGACTATATAACATTACGATATGATGAATAGGAGAGGAGCAGCAATATAAAATATTACGAAAACGGCAAAATTTGAAGCTTTCCTTGCGTGCGCTAAGTAAATGGTGAAAGTCATTAAAAATATTTTATAATTAACTCACGATAACTACTTTTATGCCAAAATTGTAATTCGGAAAAAATTTGCTACACACTGACATCCATGCGGGCGAAGCTGCTTGCACTACTAAAATTATATATGCATACTTAACAGTTCATGGTTATCAATTTTACCATTGAAAAATTTATTGAGAAATTTCATGTCTAGTAGAGATTTTCCAAAGACCAGTGAATTCATTTTTAAATTTACAAGTCTGCCTTTGTACGACTTTAAATAATTGGGAGCTTTTGATAGAATTTTTTAATGTTTAACTAGCCTCTTTTGTTATGCAATTTTCCAAGGAGTCAATTGCAACACTTCAATAGTGTTGAATTGGCCTACTCGTTGAAATGTAACCGACCTAAATGGACTGCATGTCACTGAGACCACAATTGCGTTCCAAATTCTAAACTAAGAGAATTATCAAGACAAACTGAATGTAAAGATTAATTTTGCTGTCATGTTTAAAGTTGTGATAACCCACTAGGAAACGGGCGGAATACAGAAGTTAATATATCCGAGATCAAGTCTCAGATATCAGCAGCACTTTTTTCTTTTTTTAATGCATTCTGTTATATCTTTAAAACAAACTACCGGCCTGCCACTCAGGTATTTATAATAAAAAAAGTAACTTGTTAAACATTGACCTAAAATTAATTCATACTCCTATATCCTTCTATAAGAATAAGGTTCAAAATTGTACTATTTGGCTACATATGACTTTCTGTTCTTGAAGTATGCGAACTGATGCCATTATCAAGCGATTTGATATAGCTCAGTGGGTCTACTTAGTGGACTGGAAGAGTCTGGAACTGTCTTCCGTTTTCACATCACCGAAGGCGATAATCTTGTAATGGTAATTGATAAGGTTTGTGCAGAATTCATTCTTCTATATTCTTATAAAACAAAGACCTCATAGCTCTCAGTATTTTCTCATAATCGACTGTACAGATTATTGTATGGTTTTTACCTAAAGGTAGTTCTATTCTTCGGAAAACTTTAGGCTAGTAGCACATTACATGTAAATTGTATGAAGTTGTATAAAATTCCCCTGGTGAGAGCTTTAGTTGTTATCTGTTACGCTTTTTTAGCTATTCGGCTGCAACAATAATGATAAAATTTAAAGCTTAATTGCGCAGTATATAGGCTTAAATTTTACCATATCTTTAATATTTAAATGAGTTAATCTTGTATGTATGTATAGATATATTTTCGGAATGTCGGAAACGTCTTCAACGATTTTCCTGAAATTTAGCATGTACGGTTTTAGGGGGAGAAAAATCGATTAACCCTGTTCTTGGGCATTAAAAATACTAAAATTTATATTGAATATAAAACACCATTTTTGCCATATACTGTCAAGTCAGCGTAGTTTATTCGGGGAACCTGTATTCTCGAGAAATGTAAATACCTAGGATCGATCCCCAACTACCTAATTATTTTTTTATTTTTTTTGTTTTTTTTTATTTTGAAAAAAATAAAATTAAAAATACCGAGCAAGGCTCGTTCAACCAGATGCTAATATTTTATATATTAATATAAAATAAAAATTACGTTTTTAAAGAACATTTAGTACATATTTGGTAATTTAACAATAAAGTGAAATCCAACCAAGTTGCCAGTAATTCATATTTATATTATGAATACTAAAGTCTGTCTGTCTATTATACTTTTGAAGTGGTTAATTTATATCAATAAAGATTTTAACTACGATCTTTGCAAAATATTTAGACCAAAAGTTCGTCAGATCGATTGCGACTGTCGTGCAAAAAGGTTGTTACATTACCCCCTTACAATGCTCCTAGCACAAATACAAGCACGGCAAAAACATCTTTGTGCGTATACATATAAAGACTTGATTAGTTTTAATAATTTAGATGCCAGTACCATTTATGAATGGGTCGCTTTTATTTTGAGACGACGCAGTCGGTTGGGTACCTATTTAGTGTGACGAGAGGGTATTTGTGATACACTTTTGAACATCATAAATAGGGTTCTTTTTGGAGTTCATTATGTGAAGATTTCTCCTTGGAAAAGATTCGTTTTAGCTTTTTTTTTTATTATAAACTAAAGTCATAAAAGCCCAGCGATAAGACAGTGTGACTCGTTTGCTTCATGCCTATTTATTTATGGATCAACAAGGAGATCCAACGTGCGGTATTTGCCGGAGTAGAATAGACAACCCTCATTACCGAGGTGTCGTAATGAGGTAAGTCGACGTAAGGCAGACGGCTGGTAGTAAAATAAACTAGCCAAAAGATGTAACATGTTTAAAACGTATTTGCCGACTGATACGGACTTCAATATAAATAAAACAAACGAGGATTTCAAAAACAGGCTAGGTATTGTGCGTCGTACAGGATTTTAACGATATACGGAAATTAGACTTTTTGAACTTGAGTATATGAGGTTGACGTATATGTCAAATTTTGTCTTACCCGCCCCGCGAACGACTCACGACGCCCGTTCCTTTCTACCATTCATCATTCTCTTACCCTTATCCCACTCTAAGTGGGGTCGGCACAATATGTCTTCTTCTTCCATTCTCCTCTATCATTAGTCACCTCTGGTGCCACTCCTTTAACATGCACATCATTTTTCACACAATCCATCCATCTTTATTTCGGCCTCTTCCTAGCCATACATCCATTCACATTCATATTTAAAACTCTTTTGGTCACATGATTTTCATCCCTCCTCATTACATGACCATACCAACTTAGTCTCGCACTTCCCATCTTTTCTGTAATGGGCGCAACTTTCAGACTTCCCCTTTCTTTGTACCATTATTTATTGAAAATATACATTTTAGAATTATTTATTATTTCCTAAGGCATTTTAATTAACATTATTTTAATTACCACCTCTACTTAGAGTGGGATAAGGGCAGGAGAATGATGATGACATTGTAGTGCTATATACATACATAAAATACAAAAGTCAATACGTAAAAATTAAGGCGATTTTAGATACAATCGCTTATATAAAACGAGTCGTGGTAATCAAACCAGGATCTGGTGACTGCAAAATTTTATATTCCGCTCGATATAGCACAATTGCTGGTTGCACAGTTAACAGCCTTCTACACGGTCAGGATCAACCGCCCGACCATCTCTCCTTGGTCGGGTTAGTGTTAATTTAATAAAAAAAAAACATTCTTAGTGAACGAATCAGTCAATCTGATGAATTTATCTTTACTTAAAGAGACCTATTTTTAATGCTGTATATATCTGTAATTATTGATTGTAACGATCTCTGTCCACATGTTGCATTATGTTGTTTTGTATTGTGACAATTACTGTTTGCATATATAAAAAAAAATTACAGTCCTGTGTCCTAGTGTGAAAATAGACAGTATAAAAATCGATTGACCCAATCGATAATTAATCGACAAACAATTCTTAAATTCAAATTCAAATTCAAAATATTCTTTATTCAAGTGGACTGTTTACAGTACTTTTGAATCGTCAAATGTTTTAAAGAAGCTACCACTGATTCGGAAGTTTGCTCCTACCGAGAAGAATCAGCAAGAAACTCGGCGGCTAATCTTTTAAAAATTATTACAATTTGATGGTTACAGATAATCGTTGCAGCTGGATGCGTAGCTGACTGCAGTTAAGATAAGCTATCACTCAAATAATCCTCAATAGTATAGTAAGCTTTATGTAGCAACATGGTTTTGAGATAATTTCTAAACTTGTGTAAAGGCAAGTCCAGATAATGTTGAGGAATTTTGTTATAAAAACGTGTACCGAGACCGACAAATGATTTTCGGACCTTTTGGAGGCGTAATCTAGGCGTCATTAGTTTATGTCTGTTTCTTGTATGTCTGTCATACCTATCACTATTTTTACTATACAAGTGAATATTTTTACGTACAAATAGTATATTACTGTAGATGTATTGTGAAGCTACAGTCATAACGCCAATTTCTTTGAACTTTTCCCTAAGAGAATCACGAGGTTTCATATTATAAATACCACGTATAGCTCTTTTTTGCAAAACAAAGACCCTGTGAATATCAGCCGCTGTACCCCATAGCATGATTCCATATGACATAATGCTATGAAAATAGGAAAAATAAACAAGTTTTGCTGTGTCAACATCAGTTAATTGTCTAATTTTCCTAACAGCGTAGGCAGCGGAACTTAATTTTCCACAAAGGTTTGTTATATGGGGTCCCCATTGGATCTTTGTATCTAAGGTCATTCCTAAAAACACAGTTGTATTTTCTTTCACTAATATTTCATTATTTAATATAACATTTTCTGTTGGTCTGGTTCCATTAAGCAGTGAAAACTCTACGCATTTTGTCTTTTTTGTGTTTAAAAGTAGGTTATTTATGGTAAACCAGTGAGATATTTGAGACAAAGCATTATTCACATCGTCAAGATTTTCCTTATATCTGTCAACCTTAAAAATTAATGATGTATCATCTGCGAATAGTACAATGTCGCAAATACTGGGCACAAAATATGGCAAATCATTAATATATACTAAAAACAAGAAAGGACCTAAGATTGAACCTTGAGGCACGCCCATAACTGTTACTGATCCGGATGACTTGACGTCATTTATACATACTCTTTGTAATCTATTGCAAAGAAAAGATGTAATAAGACTAAGCGCATTATCTTTGATCCCATAATGACGCAGCTTATACACGAGAGTTGTATGTTGGACACAATCGAACGCTTTAGACAAATCGCAGAAAATACCAATAGCGTTCTGCGAATTCTCCCAGGCATCGAAAATGTGTTTCAACAGCCTTGCGCCCGCATCTGTTGTTGATCGACCCTTAGTAAAACCGTACTGCTCAGTATGTAGTAATTTATTCAAATCGAAATGTCTGAGCAGTTGATTGTACATAATTTTTTCAAAAATCTTACTAAGAGTTGGTAATACTGAAATGGGTCTGTAATTATTGGGATCATTTTTATCACCTGATTTAAACAAAGGGACTAATTTACTATATTTCATGAGATCAGGAAATATTCCGGAATCTACAGCTCTATTAAAAATCAAGGCTAGATAAGGCGCAATAAATTCAATAATGTTATTCATTGTTTTCATGGACATGCCCCATAGATCTTGTGTTTTCTTCAATTCTATTGTTTTGAAGACCTTAAGAATGTCACATGGGGTAATATATTGAAAATAAAAGTTAGCACTTACTTTATTACTTACTTACTTTATTAAGGTGGTTTAAAGTAATTTGCTTTGAGCCATTGTTTCATTTAATTTTTTTTTCTTTCACTCAAGCATGAGAAATTTATTTCCAAATTGACCTTCTGTTGTTTTGAAATACAAGGAGTCCGATTTATACGTCTTAACGCTTAGAATTCCGGAGAATACTTACAAATTGGTTCAAACACCCGACCGTTTAGAAGGAAAACGAAAATCGGTTAACCGGACCACGGACACGATTGTCAGCGGTTGGATCCGAGCGTGTAGAAGACCTTTTATAGTAAATGGTTTGAATTGCGCGTCTCGCTCTGTTTAAATTGCACGCTATTCCAGGATAATCTCGACGCTTGGAAAAGTCACATTGTTATAGTGCACTGAATGGAAAGGAATCTTATTTTAAATTTATTAACGTACTTGTAACTGCGTTTGTGTCTAATTTATAGGGTTTATATCTGTGTTAAGGACAACAACAAGCTTTACAAAAATATAATAGCCTAGCGACCGTGCGACTAAACCGTGCGACTCTTTATATGTCCTATTTTTAACTGCAATTTATTACACGGTCTTCGGTGAAGAAATTATCGTAAGGCGATTATTCTAAAGATATACAGGTTATCTTTACAAAATAACCTACCAATCCGCATTGGAGCAGAATGGATCTTAGCTTCAATCCTTTTCTCCAAGAATAGAGAAGGCTATGCCCAGCAGTGCGATTATAAGACGCTATCAGTTTACTAATTTTACTGCCTGCCTTTGAAAGGAGGAGAAAACTTGACATTAATAAAATTAACAAAACAAAAGAATGAGTTAGGAATGAAAATCCTACTAAGCATTTATAATATTAAGTAGGACTTAATATTATAAATGCGAAAGTTTGTGAGTATGGATGTATATTTGATACTCTTCACGGCGAATCTGCTGAAGCTATATCGATGAAATTTGAAATAATTATTCCTTATACACTGGAATAATATATAGGCTATAGAAATTATGTTAATTTTACAGGAATATGATAACATTTAAAAGCGTCCATATATTTTCGACCTTTCACACGACAACAAAAGAAACAGGTAAAAGCTAGTAATATTATAAATACGAAAGTTTGTGAGTTTATATATGTTTGCTACTTTTTCACGGCGAATCTGCTGAAGCTATATCGATGAAATTTGAAATAATTATTCCTTATACACTGTAATAATATATGGGAAATTCTGTTAATTTTATTGGAATATGATGACATTGAAAAGCGTCCATTTATTATCGACCTATCACACGATAATAGTCACGCGAACGAAGTCACGGGTAAGCTAGTATAATCATATTTAAAAGTGTGTAAGTTTGGATAAATTAAACTTCCCTGTATAAATCGGGGATAATCTCAGTCGTTCCAGAAGCCGTAGTTACTACGTTTGTGCTGCAATCTAAATCTTGTTATACGTGCTAAGGTAATTTGGCCTGGTTAATAAAGTGCTTTGACTTAATTTGCAATATCTACGATATTGGTTTCGTAGTCGAGTCAATTAAATTGAGATATATTACGCAGCTATACTAAAATTAGAAACAGGCAAGTAATTAATTGAATTAGAAGTTCTAAATCTATACTAATATATAAAGCTGAAGAGTTTGTTTGTCTGATTGTTTGATTCCGCTAATTTCAGGAACAACTACACCAATTTGAATTTTTTTTGAGCGTATATCGAGAAAACTATAGGCTATATAACCATCATCCTCCTGCCTTTATCCCACTCTAAGTGGGGTCGGCACAACATGTTACAAACATGTTAGAAACATGTTATCATATGATTTGGCTAAGTATTTTACTGGCTGCCTGCCTGACGTCAACTAACCTTAGTCGTATTTTACGACTCCTCGGTAAGAAAGAGGCTATATAACATCACGCTAAAATGAATAGGAGAGGAGCAGCAATAAAAATATTGCGAAAACGGCAAAATTTAAAGCTTTCATTGCGTGTTCTAAGTAAACGGTGAATGTTATTAAAAAATCTCTTACAATTAACTCGCGATAACTACTATTATGTCAAAATTTCAATTCGGGAAAAATTTATGACACACTGATTTCCACTAGCGAAGCTGCTGGCAAAACTAGTGACAAATATATGTCACACATAATATTCAAGTTTACACGTGAGTAATGTATAATGAATAAGCTCTCATCACACTACATTTTCACTTGAGTTTTTTACTGTGTTTTTAATGACTTCTTATATAATGTTAGATGTGTTTGTTTGAGAAGTAATTTTTTATACTTAAGACACACATTACTGTACAAAATACAGATACGTTGTCTGGATGCGCAACCTCTACTACAATACACATGCACCACACGTGTTCACTGTCACAAACTCAACAATAGTTTCGCCCAGCAATCGAAGCATCATCAGGAAACAGTCTCGACGACAAAATCGCAAATCAATCGCAAAATTCGCTGTAACTAATGCATCTATGTCACTATATTAATTTGCAAACTGTGAAACAAACATACGAACTTATCTTTGTATGCAGCGTTAAATTAGATGATTTACGTAGGGAGAGTCAGGTTACTGGGTCAATCATTCCGACTCGGAGCAAAGTTGGAAGGTATATAAAGTGGCGCGATATTGCTTCGGATATCGCTTGATATTTAACGTTATTTGCATTTTTTAACTTTGACATGAACTTTTAAATGTACGCCGTGTGGTATCCGGCTGAATAGAATAGTACCACCCTCATTTCTTACCGAGGTGTCGTAAAAGGCGACTAAGGTAAGTCGACCCGCCGTGTGGTATCCGGTTAAGTAAAATAGACCAAGCTCATTTCTTATCGAGGTGTCTTAAAATACGACTAAGGTAAGTTGACGACAGGCAGGCGGCCGGTCGTAAAAATGCAGCCAAATCATGTGGTAGCATGTTTATAACATGTTGTGCCGACCCCACTTAGAGTGGGATAAGGGCAGGAAGATGATGATGAACTTTTCAATGTAACGGTGTAGTTTGTAGGAAAGGTAGTCAGTGATTTACGGACATTTGTACAGTCTTTTGTTTCCAAGGTAAGTAACTTAATACTGGTGTTATAGGTGATAGACAACGGTAAAAATATACGTATATAGTTTCAAATAAAGAAAGTAAAGTAACGGCATAGGACTCCTCTCTTCGTTTTTGGAGAGAATGATTGGATCTAAGACCTACCACGCTGCTCCAATGCGGATTAGTAGGTTACACATATCCCCAGAATTCTCTAGAGATATGCAGATTTCCTCACGATGTTTTCGTTCGCCGAAAAGCGTATGATAATGATTAATTGCAATTATCAATTAGACACATAAGTTATAATAAAAAAACTCATTAGTGTCTGCCGGGGTTTGAACTCGTGACCCGCTTGAAAGAGTCGCACAGACTTACTCTTTGGAAATCACAGCTTGAATATATGACGAAAAGTCCAACAAATTTTTGGGAAAATCACATAAAGCTATTGACGACTTTGTTTTATAATTAATATTAAAAAATATTTTTAAACATATCCACAGAATACCAGAATTTGACAAACGATTATAATTAATTCTGATCATATTGCGGTTAGAAAGGAAATCATTTTTTACAACCAACCTAAGAATAAGTCTCTCACATTGGAATACGATTTAAATATATAAAATACTATCTTTTACCCGCACAACTTCGTTCGCGTGGACTGTAAATATAGTCTTGAAATTAAGAGTAGCTTCTGTCACTCTCCAACACTGCAAATATCTCCATCACAAAAATCAGATTGATCCGGAAAGAATCATAGGGATTTATCGTTATTTCAAGAGCATAATTTGATAATTTTAGTAAATAACCCATACTACATACATATATTAAAATAGCTCAGTAAAAGGAGTACAAAAACTTCATATATATTAAAAAAATGATGTTTTTCTGGTATTAAATATCTCTATAAATATTATAAACTTTTATTGGGATGCTAGAAAACTTATTAATAAAACATTTATACGTAACGTTAATACGTTGTCAACTTGGTTTTTTTTTTAAATAACCTATACGTACGGCGCTGGATTCCAACATTTTTGGTATAAATAGAAAAAATTAAATTTAAATTATGTTTTTGTTGACATTATATTTTAAAATGGTAGCTGTGGTAGCCCAGCGGTAACACCGTGCGCCTCTTTCGAGGAGGTCTAGGGTTCAAACCCGGGCAGGCACCAATGAGTTTTTCTAGTAAAACTTATATGTCTAATTGAAATTGCAATTTATCACACGCTTTTCGGTGAAGGAAAACATCGTGAGAATACCTGCATATCTCTAGAATTCTGGAGATATTTGTAACCTACCAATCCGCATTGGACCAGCGTGGTAGGTCTTAGCTCTTATCCTTCTCTCCAAAAATGGAGAGAGGAGGCCTATGCCCAGCAGTGGGATAGTAACAGACCGTTACTTACTTTTACTTATATTTTAAAATATGTATCAGAATAACGAAAATTTAAAATGAAAGATATTATTTCTTATTTCAGAAGTTTGATTGGGCCGAACAGTAAACACAACTTAACATTGAACTCAGACGTGCCTTTCATAACTTTTGCTAACGAGCGTTTTTCTTGTGGCCTATTTCAACTATATCGTATTTCAGTTAACAAGATCAAGTTACTTTCCAAAGTTTGTATTTCAAGAAATTCTTTATTAAAAGCTTTTATTTAACTTGCCGTGTGTGTGAAGGTGGAATCTTGCAAGTTTAATTTGACCCACTTCTCGGTATCCGATTGAGCTGAAATTTTACATACTGTTCCAGTTGGACACGGCGGTCTGAAGTAGTGTAAATACCTCAGATCGAGTTTAAATATCGCCCCCTCGTTTAATTTTCTCCTTTTTTTTAAGTTTGCATCTCTTTTTCTATGAAGTTGTGTAAATACCCCGGGATCGAGTCCAAATGTCGTCCTTTTTTCTACTTTTTTAAATTTTGCATCTTTCTTTCTATTTTCTGAAAAAAAAAACAGTATATCATGTATAGCGAGACATGCTGGTTTTTTTGGCTCTTTTAATATTTAAATGACTTAATCTTGTATATACGTATATTTTATGAATTTTCGAAACGGCTTCAACGATTTTCATGCAATTCAGCATATAGGGGGTTTTGGGGGAGAAAAAGAGCTTGATTTTATTTAAAAAAAATTATGTTCTATCTCTGTTTTCGGGCATTGAAATGCTTAAATGTTGAGCTGAATCCAAATGATATTTTTGGCTGTTTTGCTTTTTGGCTAACGGGCGGACCAAAAAAGTTCAAAACTTGAGATCGATTCTTGCATGCCATTTTTCTTAATCTTATAAAAAATTACCGAGCAATACTCGGTCACCCAGGCACTTATACTTAATGCATTAAATCTATACTAATATATAAAGCGGAAGAGTTTCTATGTTTGATTGTTTGAACGCGCTAATCTCAGGAACTACTAGACCGATTTGAAAAAATCTTTCAGTGTAGATATTCTACGTATCGAGGAAGGCTGTTATAGGCTACAAAATATCACGCTAAGATGAAGAGGAGAGGAGTAGCAATAAAAAAATTGACGAAAGCGGCAAAATTTAAAACTTTCCTTGCGTACGCTGAGCAAACGGTAATAGTAATGCAAAAATCATGTATTACAAAATTGCTCCCCTCTAAAAGTTCTAAATAAAAGTCCGGGATAGCATATGTCTAGCTTTTAAGGTTAACCCACTTTTACCATTTTTATGGTTGTCAAAAGACTATACGGTTTTTATCATTCCACGCGGACGGAGCCGGTGGCGATTGCTAGTTTTAAAATAAGCCCAGATCCCAACATGACAGATCATATATGCAAAGATTATCATATATAACTAGAAAAAGTGATTCTAGAAACTACTATCGTATCTTTCGCAATGAATTTTAATTAAAGCGCCCCACATTGTTATAAATGGGACGCGTATTTCTTGAACAGCACGATCGTGGATTGTTTTCATAACAAAGGAGATGGAATTGTGAACTATCTCAGAAACGTATCACGTCAGGACTGTCGCAATCCATACTAATGCATACATATAAAACAAAGTCCTAAAAAGTGTCTGTCTGTATGCAATCGATCTCTAAATCTAGAGAAAAGATTTTTGTATGGTTTTTACTAAAAAATTCTTGAGAAATTACTATTCTCCTGTCATTATCACATTTTAAATGGGTTCGGCTCTACATTTTGTTTATTGATTCGACAATTTAACTTTGTCGCTTTTTACGACATCTCGGTAAGAAATGAGATAGTCTATTCTACTCAGCCGGATAACACACAGTGAGTCAACTTACCTTATTTGCCTTTGACGACACCTCGGTAAGAAATGTAGGTAGTAATATTATACCTAGTCAGATACCACAGGGTGGGTCAACTTACCTCACTCGCATTTTACGATACCTCAGTAACAAATGAGAGTGGTCTATTCTACTCAGCCGGATACTACAGGGCGGGTCGACTTACCTTAGTCGCCAATACGACACCTCAACAAGAAATAAGGGTGGTATATTCTACATAGCCGAATACCATACGGCGGAACGAATTTCTATCTACCTATTTAATAATACCGCATCTATTTAATAGAATAGAATAGTATTATTATGTTAGTATAAGAATATAGTATTATAGACAGTAACATTTTTAATTTATTGTTGCTAGCAACACTTAATAATTCCTTCTCATCCAGGAGTATAAAAGTGGTCAGGTCAAGAACAGAAGTCTCTTTTACGATCAATTCTCGTGTGTGAAAGCTCTGTTCAAGTCAGCCATTTTGTTTTTGTTTGTTTGTTTGTTTGGTTACAAATATACAAATTTTTTTCTCTATTATCTATTATATTATCTATATATTAATAGAATATTTTAATTAAAATCCGTTGCGAAAAATACGATAGCAATTTCTACAACGACAAAGCTTACCTCTTGAAGTTCTTTATGAACTTTTTCAACTTCATCGCTCTAGTTTTCCGCGATTTATTAGCGCAGCAATTTTTTAATAGCTCAGCTCATTCATTTAAACCGCTCTCCGCGATTTGTATGCAACGGAGTTTTGTAAAAAATGAAAAAAGTGGATTTACATTTGCTTTTATTTTTGAAATGGAAAATGCTGCTATTAAATTTATACTTTAATCTGAAATATGATCATCATTTTCCCCCCCTTATTCCACTCTAAGTGGGGTTGGCATAATATTATAAATGTTGTCACATGATTTGGCTACGAATATAACGAACGGCCGCCTGCATGAAGTCAACTTACCTTAGTCGAATTTTACGATATCTCCATAAGAAAGAGGGCGGTTTATACTACTCAATCGAATACAACAGGGTGGATTAACTTAACTTAGACGCCTTTAACGACACCTCGGTAAGTAATGAGGGTGGTCTATTCTACTTAGTTGGATACCAAAGCGTGGGTCAGCTAATCTTAGTCGTCTTTTACGACACCTCGGTAAGTAATGAGGGTGGTATATTCTACACAGCCGGATACCACACAGCGTGATTAGAGAAAGATAATTATATGAATATTATTATTCTTCTCATTATTTATTGTGACACTGAGAAGTTATAATAAAATTATTTTGCTGTTATACGCGTTTGTTAGAATATATGTACTACTAAGTGTATGAAGCAGGCAACATTCATATACCTTATACATGCAGTCGTAGTAGTAGTAGTATACACAAGCACTACACACACTCACTACCACAATCCCGGCTCTATGAAAAATAGTTGTATAAGCTCGTAACTGTATCAAAGTTTTATGATAGTTTAAATTAAAAACAAAAGTTTTCCAAGGACGTGAAAATAGTTACCAATCTAGGGCGCGTATAAGAAAGATGTCTGAAAGTTATCGAGATGGGAAAACTTGACGGTTAAGGAATAGTTCAAAATAGTTCAGGTTGCCCGGCTGCTGAATAATGCTAGGAATTTTGAACGAAACTATTTTGCTTTGAAAGAAGCCGTTTTAATGTACAAAGGAAAATTACCTTTACCTAAAAAAAAAATTTAACGATTTCTATACAACTTAGCTACTTATAAAGCTGTGATAGCTCAGCGGTGAGATCGCGCAACTCTCCAGAGGGGCATGTATTAAACCCCAAGCAGACTATTTTTTTGATTTTAAAGTCTCGGTAAAAACGACTGAGTTGCCCCGCCGTGTGGTATACATAGAATAAACCACCCTCATTTCTTACTGAGGTGTCGTAAAAAGAGACTAAGTTAAGTTGACCCGCCGTGTGGTATCCGACGTAGAATAGACCACCCTCATTTGTTAACGAGTTGACGCAAAAGGCGACTAAGATAAGTTGACCCACCGTGTAGTATCCGACGTAGAATAGACATCCTATTTTCTTACCGAGGTATTGTAAAAGGCGACGAAGGTAAGTTGACCCGCCTTGCAGTGTCTGACGTAGAATAGACCACCCTCATTTGTTAACGAGGTGACGTAAAAGGCGACTAAGATAAGTTGACCCGCCGTGTAGTATCCGACGTAGAATAGACATCCTATTTTCTTACCGAGGTATTGTAAAAGGCGACGAAGGTAAGTTGACCCGCCTTGCAGTGTCTGACGTAGAATAGACCACCCTCATTTGTTAACGAGGTGACGTAAAAGGCGACTAAGATAAGTTGACCCACCGTGTAGTATCCGACGTAGAATAGACATCCTATTTTCTTACCGAGGTATTGTAAAAGGCGACGAAGGTAAGTTGACCCGCCTTGCAGTGTCTGACGTAGAATAGACCACCCTCATTTGTTAACGAGGTGACGTAAAAGGCGACTAAGATAAGTTGACCCGCCGTGTGGTATCCGATGTAGAATAGACATCCTATTTTCTTACCGAGGTATTGTAAAAGGCGACGAAGGTAAGTTCACCCGCCTTGAAGTGTCTGACGTAGAATAGACCACCCTCATTTGTTAACGAGGTTTCGTAAAAGGCGACTAAGATAAGTTGAACCGCCGTGTTGTATCCGAATTAGTAGAAAAAACCACCTTCATTTCTTACAGAGGTATCGTAATAGGCGACTAAGGTAAATTGACGTCACGACGTTACAACATGTTGTACCGACACCACTTAGAGTGGGATACGAGCAGAAGAATAATGGCGTTATATTAATAAGTTTTTCTATTAAAACTTAACAATTGCAATTTATCACATGCTTTTCGTTGAAGGAAAACATAGTGAGGAAACCTGCATATCTCTAGAGAAATCTGGGGATATGTGTAACCTACCAATCCGCATTGGAGCAGCGTGGTAGGTCTTAGCTCCAATCCTCTCCAAAAACGGAGAGAAGAGGCCTATTCCCAGCTGTGGGAGAGTAATAGCCCGCTACTCTTTTACTTACTTTACATATCCATTAAGGTATTAGTTTTGGATATTCAGATCTTCCAAATTAATCATAATTAAAGCTATCGTCAGAGCGATTTAATTAAAAGGTGAGCCGAAATGCTCTATTAATTACGCCTATTTATGAATGCGTATTTTTCTTAATTACTTTTCTCGTTCGTAAAGGCGCATTTACAATGAAAAATTTACCTAAAAACTTTTTTAAATTTAAAAAACCAAAGAAACACAAATATAACAAAAGGTACAAACCAGAAAACAAAAATATCTGGTATGTTACAGTATAATACGAGGTGTCGTAAAATACGACTAAGGTAAGTTGACGTCAGACAGGGGGCCGAGGAACGCAGCCAAATCATGTTACAGCATGTTTATAACATGTTGTGCTCAATCCACTTAGAGTGGGATTAGGGCAAGAGGATGATGTTACGGTATAATAGGGTACTTCTTTTTTTTTGGTACCTTTAAAAAAATACTTAAAATAAATATGAATAAATCCGAGTATGACAGTTATTATATTTATTTTATTAATATTTTATACTTATATTTTTTGACATATAGGATAATTTACAGTTAATTTTTTTTTTTACATATGTATTTTGAGAAAGAACTAACAAAAAAAATAATACTGAATACGCCTGTAAATGATAATTATATTGAAACTTGAATTAAAATAAGAATTTATTGTTAATGTATCTTTAATATATCGTTGGTGTATCTAATAAATAAATAAATTAACACAACACTATTATTAACATAACACTATTAAGGAGAGGCTGATACAGAAAGCCTACTATACTGTTGAGGATTATTTAGACGATAAAAATGCGTGGATATAAATATTGTTCGACCCTGTACAAGATAGAAACATTAAATGTAAATAATATTAAGAATTATATTTTTAAAAGAGCAACCGCCGAGTTTCTTGCTGGCTCTTCTCGGTAGGAACAGCTTTCCGAACCAGCAGTAGAGTTGACGATTCAAAAGCACTTGTTTACAAGTTTATTTGAATAAAGAATATTTTGAATTTGAATTTGAACTTGATGCAATTTCGTAATCCGCAACCACTATGTATCGCAATATATTAATAGCAGCTAAAAGCATTCTTAGCCTGTGCTCTGTAACGGATTATAACTTAATTGAATTCATGCATCAACGGAGAGTGATCAAAATTAGGCCATGCATTGTCTAACACAATTTTAAGGTTAACTTTGATATAAAAATAAAACTTTTAATTTATTATATATACGAGTATATAATTGGATATCTATCGTAGGTTTCACCGTAATATAGGTAAAAACATAGCGATTATTTACCTTACTAATATTTTCAAGAAATTATATTAATATAGTAAGTAAGATAGAAGTTACATCATCATCTTGCCCTTATCCCACTCTAAGTGGGGACAGCACAGCATGTTGTCACATGATTTGGCTATGTATTATACGACAGGCCGCCTGCCTGACCCTCAACTTAGTCACCGTATAGTTTAGTTACCGCAAAGAGAGTGGTCTAGTCTACTCAAGCGGATACCACACGGCGGATCGATTTACCTTAGTTGCCTTTTAAGATACCTCAGTAAGAAGTGAGGGTGGTACTATTCTATTCAGCCGGATACCACACGGCGGCATTCATGCATAATAAGGCCAGTGTCCCCCAAAATTTTGTACCGTGTCCCACCTTTGCCTTTTGTAAAAATCTTATGCCCAATTACTAACATATTAATTTTTAATATTAAAAAGTTAATTTGTTTATTTAAGAAACTTAAGTATGACTCTTTCAAGGGGTCACAGCTTAAACTCCCGGCATGCATCAATGAGTTTTTTATTTAAAACTTATATGTGTAATTGATAATTTAGCTTTGTGGTATCTGGCTGAGTAGAATAGACCACCCTCATTTCTTACGAAGTGTCGTAAAAGGCGACTAAGGTAAGTCAACCCGCCGTATGGCATCCGGCAGAGTAGAATAGACCACCCTTATTCCTTACCAAGGTGCCGTAAAAAACGACTATGGTAAGTTGACGTCAAGCAGGCGGCCGGTCGTAAAAACGCAGCCAAATTATGTGAAAGCATGTTTATAATATGTTGTGCCGACCCCACTTAGAGTGAGATAAGGACAGGAAGATGATGATGTGTAATTGATAGTTGCATTTTATCACACGTTTACTGTAGAACTAAAACATAGTGAGAAAACCTGCATATCTCTTAAGAATTCTAGGGATATGAGTATCCTTCCAATCCACATTGGAGTGTGGTAGGTCTTAGCTCCCATCCTAAATCAAAACGAGGAGTGGAGGCTTATGCCCAGAGGTGGTATAGAACAAGTACCATGCCGTTACTTTTATTACTTTTGCTTTTGCTTTGTGTGAAGTCCATTTTCGAATAGCCCCACCTCAACATGCTAATTGCCCCACTGTGGGCCCCACGTTGGAAAACACTGATACAGGCTTTCTCGCAAATAACTTGCGTTGAAAATAAAATGCAATATGAATTTCAAATATTAAATATACATATAAAATTCCTAAGAAAAGTTATAGATATTTGCTCGAAGTTTCTCACAAATTCTTAGTTAAGATTGCGAGCGAACTAACCTTTCACCATAAACGTGTAAAATAATTGATAGAATTAAGCGTTACTTTTCGGAGATCCATAACACAAAATTAATGAGAATATTATTTTCTGCGATAATAAAAACCTCCTCATGCTGAATTATACAAATATACAAAAAATTGATTTATTTTAATCATACGAAGTCCATCATAATTTTTTTTATTGAGGGATGAAAATTATATTTTTATAACGTCACAAAGCATTTGTATTTGTTTCATTTGTATAGCTTAAAAAAATTCTACCTAGAAATTTAATTGAGTGCTATATTGTGTTTTATTAACAGTGGGTCTAAAAAGCAGTGTATTTTAATAATAAAAAATTTCATGATTATTCAGAACTCCAGTATCCAAAATTATTTTATTTTAAAATGAAATCATTCTGAATACTAACAGTAATAGTTTTATACAAAACTTAAGTTTAGCTATAAAACTATCCCGAATAATTTAATTAGTTTCATTTATAAATATAAAGCGTCCTATTAATTATTAAAATTTCATTACATTTTCGAAGAACAAAATGTATTTTTGTAAGTAGATTGGTTATTGATATGTATTAAAATTATGGTAAAAAAAATCGTGGTAATAAACCAATAAATAAATGTAGACAACAGTATTGTAACTATTCTTATAACAAAAATACGTGATATTTTATAAAAATCATTTAAAGTTTCCTCACCAGCTAGCAGAATAACTCCTCAATAATATGAGCACCATATTAAAAACAAAAAAACCATAACTTAAAACACTTCCTCTCCATGAAACGTATATTATCCCACACAACTTTTTACATAAAAACTTAAACTTTAAGAGAAAAAACTTTAAGATTTCCACGTAGCTTATATAAATGGGCTACGTGCGGAATGCAGGCTACGCGCGGAAACATCGGCGTCCGCGGGATAACTGCTACGGCGTAGCGCTACGACGCAACAGGCTACGTTGAGGCCTTCGATGCGATTTGTAACGAACGACCGTTTTAGTGCTAGAGGCATTCTGCATGCAGCGCGGATAATTCTTAAACGGAATAAATATATTTTATTAGATGCCATTATGTTTTTATTATTATATCGTAATTATAACAGACTAGCTGTGCCAGTAGCTTAACCCGCATGAAAGTCAGTGTGTCACAAATTTTTCCCCGAATTAAAATTTTGAACATAAATGTAGTTATCGTAAGTTAAGATTTTTGAATAACCTCCACCGTTTACTTAGAGCACGCAAGGAAAGCTTTAAATTTCGCCGTTTTCGCAATATTTTTTTATTGCTGTTCCTCTCCTATTCATCTTAGCAGTGTTATATAGCCTATAGCCTTCCTCTATAATCTGTCTTTATTCTAGAGGACTGTCTTTCACTCAAAGAATTTTTCACATAGTTTCTGAGGTTAGCGCGTTCAAATAATCAAACAAACAAACAAACAAGCTTTATACATTAGTATAGAAAAGAAGACATATTCTTTAGTAATATAATTTATTATTATTTAATATTAATATGTTTATTAAAAAATATTCTTTTAAGTATTTGTTAAATTTAAAAGAAGCTGTGCATGCCAGAAAATTTGGTGGAACTTGGGAAGATTTTTTTACTTAATCAATCTCATGGCTAAAAAATGTATGAATTAAATAAATAAATTAGATGAATGTAAACGTCATGGGTTTCAATCCTGAACTTATGAGTTATATATAATAACCTCGTGCCTTATTCTTGTTTATAATTTATTAGAAGCTTTTCCGTATGCTATGCGTCCCTTTTCCACTCGTCTCTAAAAAATTTTGGAATATAGGCATTCTTCGATACGCAATCCGCAATACAGATGTAGGTATAGGATCATATTTAAAGGTTCGCAAGGTAAAATCCCTTGAGCAGTTATTTTTGGCAACGTGTGACCACCGCCCGGAAAGATTTAATTAGGGGCCCGAGTAATGGCACGGAAACTTTACTATGAGCCGGGAATAAGATTAAATTAAAAATGTACAAAAATTCTTTAATAGAATAACATTTCTTCTCATCAATTAAAAATTAACTAACGATGCTTGAGCAACTGAATATAAGGTTTTATAACAAAACTCACAAGTCTATTTATACAAATATATAAAGCTGAAGAGTTTGTTTGTTTGAACGCGCTAATCTCAGGAATTACTAAACCGATTTAAAAAATTATTTACGTGTAAGATAGTCCATTCATCGAGGAAGGCTATAAGCTATATCAAGCTAAGGTAAATAGGAGAGAAGCAGCAATAAAAAATATTACGAAAACGCTCAAATTTAAAGCTTTCCTTGTATGTGCTAAGTAAACGGTGACAGTTATTTAAAAATCATGTACGACAAAATTGTTTCCCTATTAAAGTTCTAAATAAGTCTGCGACAGGAACCTTAAAAGAATGTCTAGCTTTTAAGGTTAACCCACTTTAACCATTTTTATGGTTATCAAAATTCTATATTACAGTTTTAATCTATCCACGCGGGCGGAGTCGCTGGCGTTTGCTAGTCTTTTATTAGAAAAAACCAAAATCGGTTTTTAATTACGTCTTCATACACTTAGCATTACATAAGAAAGAGCCTAATGAGTAAAGGATACAAAAGTAATAATAAAATTATTTTGCTATAATCCGCGATGATCATCATTGCCGATTATAGCAAAATAATTTTGCTTAACTTAATTAACTTAATTTTAGCCGTATAGTATCCGGATAAGTAGAATAGATCACCCTCATTTCTTACCGAGGTGTCGTAAAAGGCGACTAAGGTAGCACCCACCGTGTGGTATCCGGTTTAGTGGAATAGCCCAACCTCATTTTTTTACCGAGGTGTCGAAATAGAATAGAAATGCCACAATTACCGTTTGGAGATGCACTTCTCTTGAATGACGAACAAGACTGTAACTGAAACGTTTTAGCAATATATAAGAAGACTCCACCGGAAACAACACGGCAACACGGAGTGTTGCCATTTCAGTCAAAAGGGCGCGATACTCATTTCATGACGGTGTTGCTATAAAATACAAAGCGGAAATCATTAGCGACAACACTATTAAAAAATAATTAAATAATTATTTTTGAAGAGTAACGTACGTTGTAATGCCTGGATTTCAAAATCTTTTCAGCTTTATTTAAGACTGCGCTTTAATAATGTAAAATTAAAAATGTTTAAAAGATTGACCGCTGAGTTTCGTACTGGTTCTCCTTGCTAAGAGCACTTTTCCGAACCAGTAGTAGCTACATTATTATTTAACTATTAGAAAGAGCCAAATATATAAAGCATAATTTGTATTTGTAGTACTATAGATTTAGTGGTGAATTTTTAGATCCTTAGATATCTAAGTACACTATATTCGGATCACGTACGCCGTGTTATAACATGTGCCTCACGTTTTAACATGTCAGCGTCTCCTTTCTAAAGGGCACGTCCGAAAACTATTATATTATATTTATACAATAAACTATATATCAATATTTAGTAAAGGTGGAAATTGTATTGTGGGACGTTATGCTGTTTTAAGACGAATCGTTGTGAGAAAAAAAATGCAAAAGGAAATAATTATTTATAATAAAATGTAATTTCTGTACGTCGTGTCGTATTCGGCTAAATAGAATAGACCTCCCTCATTTGTTACCGAGGTATTGTAAAAGGCGACTAAGGTAAGTTGACCCGCCGTGTGGTTTTCGGCTGAGTAGAATAGACCACTCTCTGTCTTACCGAGTTGTCGTAAAAGACGACTAAGGTAAGTTGACCCGCTGTGTGGTGTCAGGCTGAGTAGAATAGACCACCGTCTTTATTACCGTTGTGTCGTCAAAGGCGTCTAAGTTGACCCGCCGTATGGTATCCGGCTGAATAGGATAGACTACTCTCTTTCTTATCGAGGTGTCGTAAAAGGCAACTAAGATAAGTTGATCCCTCGTGCGGTGTCCGGCGGAGTAGAATAGACCACTCTCTTTCTTACCGAGTTGTCGAAATAGATGACTAAGGTAAGTTGACCCGCCGTATGGTATCTGGTTGAATAGAATAGACTACTCTCTTTCTTACCAAGGTATCGTAAAAGGCGACTAAGGAAAAATGACGTTGAGAACGCAGCCGTAAAATACCTAGCCAAATTATGTAACAACACGTTTATAAAATTCTGTACCGACCCCACTTAGAGTGGGATAAGGGCAGGAGAATTATAATAAACGATTAAATTTCTTTACTATAATACGAAGGTAGCATAATAATATTAACATTAATTTTTATTATAAACTCTATAATAACTTTTATATAAAGTACCTACTTGACCGAGCCTTGCTCGGTAATTATTTACAAAATAAAAAAAGAAACTTAACAAAAAGAAAAAAAAATTATGTAGTTGGGATCGATCCAACGTATTTACTTTTCTCGAGATTGCCCATACCCCGAATAAACTACGCTGACTTGACAGTTTGTGGCAAAAATTCAATTTAATATAAATTTTAGTATTTTTTAATGCCCAAAAGGGATAAAACAAATTGTTTTTTACATAAAACCTGGCTAGATCGATTTTTCTTCCCCAAAACCCCTTACGTGCTGAATTTCAGGAAAATCGTTAAAGCTGAAATTCCGAAAATATACATATATATATGCATACAAGATTAACTTATTTAAATATAAAAGATATTACAATTTGTATGTTGTTTCGCTAACTTTATTCCATAGTTATTTGCATAACAAGTTCAAAGAACATGAAATATAATCTTTCTTTTTGTCTTTTATATTGCTGAGGACAAAATCTAAGTTGTTTCCAATCAATCTAACTTGTCAAGCTTTCTCGAATCGTTTTGTTTGTTGACTTATCTTTGACATTAATTAACTTTGAAATATAAATACGGCTTTCTGTTTTTTCTTATTAATAGAATATAGAATGGGACCGTAAAAGATATATAAGATAAGACTGACCCGTTGGCCCAGTGGGTAGTGACCCTGTCTTCAGCTCCTCGGGTCGGTCGGGTTCGATTCGCGGTTTATTTTCTATAAATGAATTTGTTTGTCTTCGACTCTTCGTGTATATTTGTATTTAAGTATGTATTTAAAAATGATATAAGTATATATTTACTTGTTGTTCGCACAATAAAAGTAACACAAGTATTAAGTTACTTACTTTGGGGACGGACGACTGTAAGTGTGTAAGCGTCCCATATATTTCTATTATTACTTTCCTTTTTAAAAGCTTTTATTCAACTTGCAATGTATGTAAAGTTGGAATCTTGCAAGTTAAATTTTACCCATTTCCCGGTGTCCGTTTCAGCTGAAATTTTATATACTGGTCCAGACTCGATGACAATGCATGTTTATGATAAGCTTGATTTGATGCTGCTGTCAGGATTGGCTCCAGACAAGAGAACTCTTCAACAGTTAACAGTAGTGATATAAAGTCTTGTTAAAAGCTTTTAAAAGTCTAATTTAATTTGACTTGTTCTATAAGTACAGTTATGTATAATTAAGCATAAATTTTATTTATTAGTATACAAGTAAGTAAGTAAGTAGCGGCCTGTTACTATCCCACTGCTGGGCATAGGCCTCTTCTCTCCGTTATTGGAGAGAAGGATTGGAGCTAAGACCTACCACGCTGCTCCAATGCGGATTGGTAGGTTACACATATCTCCAGAATTCTCTAGAGATATGCAGGTTTCCTCACGATGTTTTTCTTCACCGAAAAGCGGGTGATAAATTGCAATTATCAATTAGACACATAAGTTTTAATAGAAAAACTCATTGGTGTCTGCCCGGGTTTGAACCCGTGATCGTCTCTAGAGATTCACACGGTCGCACCGCTAGGACATCACAGCTTTTTTTTATTATTAGTATACGCTTGAAAGTAAAACAGTAAAGTAATGGCTTCTTAATATTCTATTGCTGGGAATAGGTCTACTTTCTACGTTTTTAGATAGAAAGAGCTAAGATCCACCGCACTACTCTAATGCAGATTGGCAGGTTACACATACCGCCAGAATACTTTAGAGAAAACCAGGTTTCCTCACGATGATTTCCTTCACTAAAAAACGTGTGATAAATTGCAAATATTATTTATACTCAAGTTTTCTATAAAAATCTTATTGGTGCCTGCTCGGAGTTAAACCCCTGAACCTCGAAAGAGACGTTCTCACTGCTGGACTATCAAATATATCGCAGCTTTTAACTTAAGTGAAATGAAAATAATTATGTTATAACTTATTAATGTTTCATCATATAGTAACGGCCTGTTACTATCCCACTGCTGGGCATAGGACTCCTATATTTATGTTTCCTTAAGATGTTTTCTTCCACCGTAAAGCGTGTGATAAATTAGAAATGTAAATTGCACCTTTAAGTCAATAGAAAAACTCTTTAGTGCCTACCCGGGGTTACTCCTGATTGCATCGAAAGAGTTGCAACGTCTCATTGCTGGGCTATTAAACATACTTTTACAACAGCTTTTAACTCAAATCATAAAAATCAAATGTTCCTATATTTTATTAAATTTTGAAATCTTGAATATTCATAACAAAAAAATCATATGATTTGGCATATGATAAAGTAAAATGAACTATCATATAATTAAGTCATATGATCTTTCATGATAAGTCATTCGATCTATCATATGATTAAGTCATATGATATATCATTCTGACGATGCAATTATTAACTTCTGCTTTTTCTTTCTTCTTCTTGGTGCTCCCAAATGCATTGCAAATGCATAAAACATTGTAAACATTGCGCTGCATACAATGTCAAAATAAAACTTGATAACACATGTTTTTTTCTTAGTTATTGATGCGTTAAAAGATAAAGCCAGTGTCGAATTAAAACTCTGCATTAGCACGATCAAAATATATGATTTTTAGGCCGATTACTAATATAGATTAATGTTTGATATACATTATCACAATGATTAGGTAATGATGTGAAGAGTGAAAAATAATGGACTAATAGGTTCCGTGTATTACAATACAAGCTTTGCCTGCGACGGTGTCTGCCTGGAGCATCGAGTGAGGAGCATTTTAGCATCGAGTTGAGTACCTTAGTTATTCAGCTGTTATATCATATTGAACTATTGCTCTATCCAGATATAAAAAAATCTCTTACATTGAATGAAAAGCTTGCGTTGGTGACTTTGACCTTGGTTTTAGCTCTGTGGGTCGTGGAGTAATAAATCACATGCAATGAAATATTATTTTGAAATTATACCCTGTCCTACTATCTTACTAATATAAATGCGAAAGTTGTGAGTATAGATGTATGTTTGTTACTCTTTCACAGCGAATCCGCTGAACCAATATCGATAAAATTTGGCTCAATTATTCCTCATACAACGAAAGACCGTGGGCTAAAGAAATCTTGTTAATTCTTCAGAAATAGGATGAAATTGAAAAGCGCCATCTATGATCAACCTATCACGCGATGAACAGCCCACGCAAATGAAGTTGCGGGTAAAAGTTAGTATGTATATATTTACCAGTTTCTGTGATCCATATAACAAGTACAAAAAGATATGAACCCATACAAAACGCTGTGATAGCTCAGTGGTGAGACCGTGCGATTGATTCAAGGAGGTCACGAGTTCAAACACTAGGCAGGCACCAATATGTTTTACTAATAAAACTTATGTGTCTCATTGATAACTGCGATTTATCACATGCTTTGTGGTGAAGGAAAACATCGTGAGGAAGCCTGCATATCTTTTGAAAATTCTGGGGTATGTCTAACTTAATGTGATATCTTATTAGGTAGCCAACTTTCTAAAGCTTGCTTAATTCAATAGGTACTGTAGTTTAAGTCTTAAATCCCCTTAAAGTTTATCTAACGACGTCCATGTATTAAAGAAAAGAAATCTTAAAGCCCACATTTTATTTAATATCATTTGTTGTCATATTCTCCTAAGTATCTTTTGAAAGATAACTTATATAAGTTTTTATTTGTGATTCTTTATAACTAGACTTAAATTTTCTTGTTATAAAAGTTGGTACTTTGTTCGCGAAAGAAATAAGCATACTTATCTTAACTTTGCAATAAATATGTAATATTTGTACGAATATATTCATATTTTCTGTTATTAAACGACAAAAGGTCTTTGTTCAAATATTGTGCTGATGTTGTATATTTTTATCACCACCCTCATTTCTAGTGGTGTCGTAAAAAGCGACTAAGGTGCGTTGATGTTGACGAAAATAGCTAGCCAAGACATGTAATTATATGTTTAAAACATGTTGTACCGACCGGTTAAGGGCTGGAAAATGATGGTGATAAGCAAAAAACAAGAGTAGAAATATTCAGATGCTAACAAAGATCTGTGAATTGCGTGCTTAGATTTACAATCTACTTCTTACACGTATCTGCTTACTTTATTTGTTCATTACAAAATTAAAATAATCTTTATTCAAATAAGCTCTTTTAAGCACTTTTGAATCGTCAAAGATCAATATGATTAATGAAGCTACAACTGGTTCAGAATGTTGCTCTTAACGAGAAGAACCAGCAAGAAACTCGGCGGTCAATCTTTTTAACATTCTCAATTTTACATTATTAAACCGCAGTCTTGTATAATATGAAGCTGAAAGGATTTTCAAATCCAGGCTTTTTATCATCTAAATAATCTTCAGTTCTGTAATATCCTTTACGTATAAGGATATTTTAAACACTTAATTTAAATATTTCTGTAATCTGGTCTAGTATGGATTGCGGAATTTTATAGTAGAAGCGAATTTATTTATATATTTTTTTATTTATATATAGCCGTGTGATATCTAAGTAGAATAGTACCACCCTCATTTCTTACCGAGGTGTCGTAAAAGGCGACTAAGGTAAGTTGACCCGCCGTGTGGTATCCGGCTGAATAGAATAGTACCACCCTCATTTCTTACCAAGGTGTCGTAAAAGGCGACTAAGGTAAGTTGACCCGCCGTGTGGTATCCGGCTGAATAGAATAGTACCACCCTCATTTCTTACCGAGGTGTCGTAAAAGGCGACTAAGGTAAGTCGACCCGAAGTGTGGTATCCGGCTGAGTAGAATAGACCAACCTCATTTCTTACCGAAGTGTCGTAAAAGGCGGCTAAGGTAAGTTGACCCGCCGTGTGGTATCCGGTTGAGTAAAATAGACCACCCTCTTTCTTACCGAGGAGTCGTAAAATACGACTAAGGTAAGTTGACGTCAGGCAGGCGGCCGGTCGTAAAATACGTAGCCAAATCATATAACAACATGTTTGTAACATGTTGTGCCGAACCCACTTAGAGTGGGATAAGGGCAGGAGGATGATGATGATGATTTTTTTATTTATATATATTTATTGAAAAAGTGACCGTGACCAACTAATGAGGTTTTAACTCTGCTGATATTCAACTGTATTTCATCTAATTAGGGTTTATGTGTTACCGAACTTTGAAATAACGCGTAATAAGTAACTCTAAAATGGTGTTCATATCGATTAATATATTAGTAAAATTATATTTTTATTATAATTGAGTGTGGACTGCGCTTTTGGCGTGACCACATGTTGGTAAGTGCATTTACTTATTTTTATTTTGAAAAAAAAATATACATAGTATTTTGCGATATTATTAAATAGTAATTTTTTAAGCAAAAGTAATAATAAACTTATTTTACTATAATCCGTGATAAACGCCGTATGGTATCCGGCTGAATAGAATAGACCACCCTCATTTCTTACCAAGGTGTCGTAAAAGGCGACTAAGGTAAGTTGACCCACCGTGTGGTATCCGGTTGAGTAAAATAGACCACCCCCTTTCTTATCGAGGTGTCGTAAAATACGATAAAGGTAAGTTGACGTTAGGCAGGCGGCCGGTCGTAAAATACGTAGCCAAATCATATAACAACATGTTTGTAACATGTTGTGCCGACCCCACTTAGAGTGGGATAAGGGCAGGAGGATGATGATGATGATTTTTTTATTTATATATATTTATTGAAAAAGCGACCGTGAGCGAACGAGTGTTGCTAAGTCTGCTGATATTCAACTGTATTTCATCTAATTAGGGTTTATGTATTGCCGAACTTTGAAATAACGCGTAATAAGTAACTCTAAAATGATGTTCATATCGATTAATATATTAGTAAAATTATATTTTTATTATAATTGAGTGTGGACTGCGCTTTTGGCGTGACCACATGTTGGTAAGTGCATTTACTTATTTTTATTTTGAAAAAAAAATATACATAGTATTTTGCGATATTATTAAATAGTAATTTTTTAAGCAAAAGTAATAATAAACTTATTTTACTATAATCCGTGATAAACGCCGTATGGTATCTGGTTGAATATAATAGTACCACCCTCATTTCTTACCAAGGTGTCGTAAAAGGCGACTAAGGTAAGTTGACCCACCGTGTGGTATCCGGTTGAGTAAAATAGACCACCCTCTTTCTTATCGAGGTATCGTAAAATACGATAAAGGTAAGTTGACGTTAGGCAGGCGGCCGGTCGTAAAATACGTAGCCAAGTCATGATTTAGCATGTTCGGCACAACATGTTGTGCCGACCCCACTTAAAGTGGGATAAGGGCAGGAGGATGTATGTGTTATTGATATTTGTAGGTATGCATTTATTTCCTTAAGAAGCTTTATCAGAATTACTTGACTGATATGATTATTTTCATCGCATATTTTTCATAAGTAATTAGATACTTTTGTATTCTCAATTATCTTAATTAAAAAACAAGTATTTATCTTAAAGGCTTTCGTATTAATAATTATTTTTCAATAATTACTTAATATAAAAAAGAACCTTGTTAGCTAGTTCGACAGAGCTTCTCAAAGTTTACTAGTTTACACCATTAATATAAAAAAAATTATAATTATTATAAAAATATTATAAGCTGTGATGGCCTAGCGGTGCGACCGTGTGAATCTCTAGAGACGATCATGGGTTCTAACCCGGGCAGACACCAATGAGTTTTTCTATTAAAACTTATGTGTCTAATTGATAATTGCAATTTATCAGACGCTTTCGGTGAAGGAAAACATCGTGAGGAAACCTGCATATCTCTAGAGAATCCTAGGGGTATGTGTAACCTACCAATCCGCATTGGAGCAGCGTGGGTAGGTCTTAGCTCCAACCCTTCTCTCCAAAAATGGAGAGAGGAGGCCTATGCCCAGCAGTGGGATACTAACCTGCCGTTATTTACTTACAAATATTTACATTCTTAGCGATTATACATAAATTGGCACCTAGTTTAATGTTAAAGCACTTAAATTATAGAAGATATATTTTGATTGAGCTTTGCCAATACCAAAAACGTAGTTTTCACAGTTTTTATTACCTGTAATAAACGATTGGACAAACGCTAATTTCAGAAGTGTAAATAATGATAACGTTTTTGATAACGTCATGCATTTATTTTGTACCGATTAGCATTTTTATCAACACACTATTATATATACAAACACTCCACTTAGCATCGATAGTGATTGCGCAATATGAAAACTGTTCTTGAATAAGAAATTTTATATAATAAGCTAACTATAGCAATAGATAGAAGACCTTTAAATAGGTCGCAGGGGAACGGATCCAAGCGGCACATTATTTTACAGTTGAATATACTATTAAAGGCCATAGAACAAAAGTAATAATAAAATTATTTTGCGATAAATATATATAATAATTTATAGAATTAGGCGTTACTTTGCGGAGGTCCATAATACGAAACTAATGAAAATATTATTTTGCTACAATCCGTGATAAGAGAAAGAAAATATATGCAATGCTAAATGTAGAGTGTACTATTCGTTTTCATAACTGAGAATTAAATTTGTAAAATCTCATGCCCTACTCGCTACCGGTTACACAAGAATACACAAGCACTGCAACATTCACCACCACAATCCCAACAATTGTTTCGCCCGTAACCTAAGCATCGTCAGGAGATAGACTCCATGTCAAAATCGCAAAGCATTGCGATTTTTCGTTTTGTGGTTGTGAATGTGTGTAATGCTTGTGTATTATTGAGTTATCGATGGCGGGAAGTGCATGAGTTCTTACAAATTCTGCATCTATCAGGTATGAGAACGAATAGTACACTATATTTAGTATTACATTATTTCTCTTATCGCGTATTATAGCAAAATAATATTTTCATTAGTTTTGAAATATAAAATAATAATAAAAAAAAAAAATAAGTAGCGGCCTGTTACTATCCCACTGCTGGGCATAGGCCTCTTCTCTCCGTTATTGGAGAGAAGGATTGGAGCTAAGACCTACCACGCTGCTCCAATGCGGATTGGTAGGTTACACATATCTCCAGAATTCTCTAGAGATATGCAGGTTTCCTCACGATGTTTTCCTTCACCGAAAAGCGTGTGATAAATTGCAATTATCAATTAGACACATAAGTTTTAATAGAAAAACTCATTGGTGTCTGCCCGGGTTTGAACCCATGATCGTCTCTAGAGATTCACACGGTCGCACCGCTAGGCCATCACAGCTCTTTTGAAATTTTGAAATTTGAAATATATATAATGTTAAATGTATAATGGACTGTTCGTTTTCATACCCAATATATGCAGAACTCGCAAAAATACATACGAGTACACAAACCTCTATATATACACAATACACAAGCACTACACACGTTTAAACAAACTCAACAGTCGTTTCCCTCCGCAACTAAAGCATCACCAAGAGATAGGAACCACGACAAAATCGCAAAGGGATGAATTGCAACTCCTGCTTGTATAAGGTTATGAAAACGGAAAGTACAGTCTATATTTAATATTATATAGATTTATGCTTACTTTTTACTAAGCGCAGGCAAGGAAAGCTTGGAATTTTGCCGTTTTCATAATATTTTTATGACTGCTCCTCTCCTATACATATTAGCGTGACGTTATATAGTCCATAATAGCCTTCCTTAATTAATGGACTATCTTACACTCAAAGGATTTTTCAAATCCGTCGAGTAGCTCCTGAGATTATAGTTCAAACAACCAAACAAAAAATTTCTTCAGCTTTATATATTAGTATAGATAAAAATTAATGTTTGTCTGTATGTCCTTTAAAGGCTCGAAAAAAAAAGGATTTCGTAAAGCTTTGCTTTTGCATTGTCGGACTCTGCAGAGTATCGCCTAATTATATATTATAATTTCTTCAAAGTCATCTTACAGCATTCCGTGATTTTTTTGCGAAAGACTTAAAAAATACAGCATAGATTTAGAAACGGTTTTCAGGAATATACAGTGATTCACGTCGAAGGTTTAAATGTTTAATTTGTTAAGGTTTTGTGAAATTGATATGTGACGTTAATTGTTAAAATTTCTATTAATCAGGAAGCTTTCTTTAGAAACGCTGTCTTCATTGAGGCACATACGAATGAATGAGTTTGGTTTCATCCAAAAATACATATCTAATCTTAAAAAACAAGAAAAAGAGTAAAAAAGAAAAAGGGATACCTAAAATAATCGAATTTTAAAAAATCGATTTTTGATGAAACATTAGTCGATTATTAAAAATGGATTATTTTGAAAAATATAATCGTTTATTTTAAAAATCAATTATTTTTTTACATGGCCTTTTTTTCATACACCTAAGTGATAAGAACTGCCAACCCCTATTATTTTTGTAATATACAAATGTGATTCCCTAGAAATAATTTATATGACAAAACATTTGCAAGATCAACTTGTCATCTATATATATAAAAGAAAGTTGGTCTAAGTTACACTATTTATAACTCAAGAACGAATGAACCAATTCGGCTGAAAATTGGTGGAGAGGTCTCTTAGAACCAGGAGACGGACATAGAATACTTTTTATCCCGTTCAACCGCATTTATTTTATCCCGTCAAGTCGCTGTAAAACGTGGTATAACAAAAAAGACTATGACAGTAAAATAATAAAACGCAAATTTCAATGGAATAACAAAACATAAATGACAGCTAAACGTAATTTTGTCTTTGATTTAGTATGGAAAAAAATTTGACAGTTATCAAAATAATAGAGTTATAACATGTTTTTAATACAACCTCCTTCTTAGAGTTGGTCATTAATATGAAAAAGCATTGTGGCTGTCATATGTGTCATTAAGTTGTTGAGAAAGAGTAAATGGGTTGATTCTGGGAAAATGTTTTTATTTATTGAATAAATATAATAAGTATAAAGGAGAAATATCGTCGTTTATTATATTCATAAGGGGATGTAACCTAAACTCACAAATAGAGCGGACAAAAGGAATATCTGGAAATTTAAAGAGTTTAAAGAAAAGACAAATGACGATCAATATCTTGAGACAACACGGAGACTGCGAATTTCGTATAATTTGAGAGATAATTGCGATATGCTATGGAATAAAAAATGGAGTTTTTATTGGAGAGATTAATGATGGTAATTGGTATTCGGTTTATTAACTCTGTAAGATCAACGTGACGATGTGCTATGTGAGGCCATAGACGCGCCCGTGACTATTGTTCGATAGAACTGTCAGCTAGAATGACGATTGTTCTCTGGATTTGTTCCAGTTGTAAAGATTGTTTTCTAGACTGTGGCCATCTGCAACGACTGTCAGCTAGACTCTGCCTAGATTTGGTGATTGTTCTTTGAGCGTTATCATTTGCGAGTCGTTTACGTGTGTATCTGCTGAGTTGGTTGCCACTTATTGAGCTGTGTAATGCCATGACAGTGGTTGAGGGTGAGCCTTAGGTGCGAAATGCTTATGGTGCAAAAAGCCTAAGGAGTTGAGCTTAAAGAGTTGAGCATAAAGCGTGAGCTTAAAGAGTTGAGCGTAAAGCGTGAGCGTAGTCCTGTCATGTCATGGCATGTGCGGTTTTCTTTTACAGATTAAAAGAGCAAGTATTGAGTTTCTGGCCGATTCTTCTCAGTACAATCAGCATTCCGAATCAGTGGTAGAATCATTCCCAGAAGTCAGCTTATGAGATTTGCGGGGTCGCAAATGTTGTCAGGATGGTCGACTGTTACAACATGTTTTTAATACAACCTCCTTCAGAGTTGGTCATTAATATGAAAAAGCATTGCGGCTGTCATATGTGTCATTGAGTAGTTTTTGAGAAAGAGTAAATGAGTTGACTTTGGGAAAATTGATTTTTATTATTGCATAAGAATAAAGGAGAAATATCGTCGTTAATTATAATAGCTAAACGTTACTACATAGCATAAAACAAAGTCGCTTTCTCTGTCTGTCCCTATGTCCGTATATCCCTTTGTATGCTTAAATCTTTAAAACTACGCAACAGATTTGATGCGGTTTTATAATAGATAGAGTGATTGAAGAGAAAGGTTTATATGTATAATCTAACATATTATAAATATTCAATATAGAATAAAGAAATACTATCATTTTTGAGGTTTCCAATGTGATGTCTTAAATAATTACATTTTTTTCCGTTTACATTGCAAACGCAGGCTGAACCCTACAATATTTGTCAAAATAATGTACTAAGTATTTGTACACCTTGAAAAGGTCTACAGAAAACTCCGCGATGGTATACATATTATGTCTATCTTTTATGGATAACCCACAATAGCATTTTATTGACATTTTCTAATTAATTGTCATTTGTAATTTAAATGAACATTTAACATACGAAGATATTACAGATTTAAAATGCAGGGTATAGCGACTGCGCGCTTTGTCTTATAGCACTTCGAATTTAGCTGCGATTGGACGGGTTTTTTTTCACATGGTCAACTAGATGTCGCTTTATCAAGAGTAACCTCTAAATAAAACATGTTTGTATTGTGTAATGAAGATTCTTTCTTTATGACAAGAAAGCTGTGAATGTTGTATATCAAGACATTCTGTAATTAATTGTAAAAATAAAATACTTAAGGAAAAATATAAAAGTAAATAAGTAAAAATGTAGTATATAAATTTAGATATTCCAAAGATAGCAGGGAATCTTCATGGTATAGGGAAAGGGGAATTGTTTTTTTTTTATTCAGAAAAAAACCCATGGGTACCGCCGCCCGACGGGGACAGGCGGCGGTTATGTCGGACTCGCACCGACTAAAACGACCTGTGTGCTCCACCGCGGTGCCGATGGCAAGGACAGGGTATCATTGTACATATTGCCCCCATCCCGCCGACAGCTCTGATCCCAGAGAACAAACACCTTCTCCGGATAGGGGCCCCTCGAAAGAGAAGCCCCCCTCCGCTAACAGGTGCATCGGGAGCATCAGATGCACCGACCGCCTCGGGGACCTGTAAGCCAGGCGTTCGATATACCCCGTTCGAAACACCCGAAGGTCCCCAGTTAGGGCGGCAGACGATAGGCTTGGGCGAGTCACTAACACCTGGACTCACCAGCAGCAGATTGGATCCAGAACAACCGTTCGTGGAACCGCTCCGCCGCCTCCCTCCGCCCCCCTCCGCAGAGCTAAGGGAGGCCATCGCTGCCCACGATCGCTCCCTGCCCACCGTGTTTGTTATGTCACGGTCGACAGGGAGAGACCGCGCCCCAAGTAGGGGCCCCAACACCTTGGTGGGCGTTTCCGCCCCCACCGGGTAATTTTTTATAGAGGTTTTCTTCCTCGCAACCCGAAGGTCCCCGTTCCCATTGCTGGGTTTCCGGGTTTCACTGACGGTGGCCGAACCATGTCCAGCCAGACTTAGAGTAAGCCAAACCGGACCCGTCTCTCATTAGGGACAACACCCCAACCCCCCCGGAGTCCCCGGCCAGATTGCCCTCTGCTAATCAGAGGGACAACTGGATTGGCCACCCCAAAGTGGTCCGTTCGCCAAGACTAAGCTTGCCCAGGGTGCGCCACGAGGAGGCCGACCACTTTGGCACCCCAGGGGAATAGTTTTATTCCAAATTTGACGCGTGTGGGCCACGGGCAGTAATGAATAAAACAAAACTACTGGATAGATTTTAATCATTTTTTTTACCGAGTGACATAGGCTATATATTTTATACCCGTGCGAAGCCGGAGCGGGCCACTAGTTATAATATAAAACTGTACAGAATTAAGAATAATACTATTAGTTTATCATAGGATAGTAACGCCATGAATGTTTATCATCAAAGTTGTAAATTATGACAAAAACTATATAACATCGGCGCCCCTAATCAGTTCGAGGCTTGATGATTGTGATCGGTATATAAAACGAAGGATAAATGTGATTATACATATCTTACAATAAAAATACAGATGATTAATTATGATGATGATTACATTGATAATATATTTACAAGTCATCGTATTTTCTGCAGCACATATCTTTAATATTTAAGTGAGCTTATCTTGTATATATTGTATATATATATATATATATATATATATATATATATATATATATATATATATATATATATATATATATATATATATATATATATATATTATCTGAATTTTGGAAATGGTTCCAATGATTTCATGAAATTCTGCATGTAGGGAGTTTGGGGGAAAAATCAATGTTGCTTTAGATCTAGCTTTCATTTGAAAAATGTTGTTTTATACCTGTTCTATGACTGTTCCTTAAAAAAATGTAAAAGTAGTATGTAAAATGAAGAATTGAATGCAAATGATATTTGAGCTGTTAAATGAAAAGGTGTGATAGCCTAATGGTAATGAGCGGATCTAAAATGTTCAAAGCCTGGGATCGATTATACTACATGCCAAAAGGAGTTTTTTATACTATCAAGGTTTATATAAACGATAAAATGCCGAAAAACATAACTTTAGCACTATAATAAGGAAACAATATTTTGTATTAGAAAAGTAATAATGAAATTATTTTGCTGTAATCCGCGATAAAATCTATCGAATTTATCGCTGATTATAGCAAAATAATTTTATTACTACTTTCGTATTATGGATGTCGCAAAGTAACGCCTAATTCTATACATTATTTTATATTAGGATGATGATTTTTATGTAAAATAACCAAAAAAATTTTCAGTACCTCGATATAGATAAAATTCCTCGTCGCAGATATCAAAAGATAAACCGGTACAAGATAAAGCATAAATCCACTCAAGATCGGGTATTACTCAACTTAAAAATGGGTTTACGAACGTTTGAATCAGCGATTTACTTTTCAAAAACATTGTCTTTATGACAACCAAAATCACTAACTTCGTTTATTATTTAATTTTGCAAATGAGTAACTCCAAAATATTAGCAATAGATTTATATTTAATTTATGTAAAAACTTCATAATTCTTTTATCCTTATCCCACTCTAAGTATGGTCGGCACAGGATGTTATAAACAATTTATTACATGTTTTGGCTAGTTAATTAAGGAACGACCGTCAACTTATCTAACTGACTTAACTTACCAAGTAGTCTTCTTTTACGACTCCTCGGTAAGAAAGAGGATGGTCTATTTTACTTAACCGGATACCACACGGTGGGTCAACCTACCTTAGTCGCCTTTTACGATACTTCGGTAAGAAATGAGGGTGGTCTATTCTCCTCATCCAGATACCATACGGCGAAATATATGTAAATATTTATCAATAATATCATAAATCGATATTTACCTGATATTTCTTTTTAATTCATATAGAAAGTTACTATCCCACTCATGGGCATAGAATTTCCCTTTCTTTTTTGGAGAAAGGGTTGGTGCTTAGATCCACCACGCTGCTCTAATGCGGATTGGTAGGTTACACTATGCCAGGAATTCTTATAAGTATGCAGGTTCCTCACGATATTTGTCGCCACCGAAAACCGAGTGATAAATTGCAAATATTATAATTGCCATAATTGGGCGCAAAACTTTTAATAGAAGCACTTATTGACGCCTGCCTGGGGTTCGAACGTTTGACCTTTTTCTGCCTGTGTTTTACGTTTCCAAGGCTTATCCACTGGACCAAAATTGATGAAATTTGGTATAAATATACCCCGGGGTAATATGTGGGATATATATTCAAAAATTTTCGCACACACGAGAAAAATACATTGCATTATTAATGGTATTTAAACGCTAAAGCTGTGGCGAAGGAAGTCGCGTGTAATTTTCTTGCGTCAATTTAAGCATTAATAATTTTTATTACTTTTGTTTCAGATATGTTTTCTCTAATATTGCTCGCCCTACTGGGCTCCAGTCTAGCCTTTAGTATCCCACCAGTTACCGAACTCTCAACTGTACCTGACGAAGAATACGTCCTCCCAGGAACGTCGTTCCCAACCTTCTACGATGTCCGACTCTTCCTAGATCCTGGAAGCCCGCAATCCTTCAACGGCGATGTCTCGATTAGACTGTTCCCAAACATCAACACCAACAGGATAGTCCTGCACGCGATGGCGATGACTATAACCAGAATCCAACTGTTCGATGTGACAAACCAGAATGTCAATATTCTGAGGAACTACACTTTGGCTACAGACGATACCCATTTTCTGACCATCGATTCCACTGTCCAGTTGAATATTATGCAACCTTATCTCTTGACGATTGACTACGTGGGTACATACGCAACGAACATGTTCGGCGTTTACGTGTCGACTTATGAATCGCCTGGCGTCGGTACTGTGTCAGTAATCAAATTATAAGTTAACTAAATAATAAGTTACTTTCCTTTTTTAAAGCTATGATTCAACTTGCAATGTATGTATGTCAAGGTGGAATCTTGCAAGTTAAATTTGACCCATTTCCTGGTGTCCGTTTGAGCTGAAATTTTATATATTGGTCCAATCCCGATGACAATGCATGTTTATGATAAGCTTGAGCTGATTGGCTTCAGACAATAGAACTCCTCAACATTTAACAGTAGAGAAAGTACTCCTCAATATTTAAGAGTAAATAAATATATGGAACCATTAAACACACATTCGTCCGTCCCCAAGTAACTTCCCGTAAGTTAGATCACCGCCGAGGGTCAACATTATTAAAAACAATTTGTTGATTCTTCGGTTCTGGGTGTATATATGTATGTATTTTTGTTTAAAATTATGTATGAATATATTTACCAATTCTTTGTTAATTACTTTTGGGTCGCACGACTTTGTGTGTAATTGTCCCATATATATTTATTTATTTTAGCTAATTGTCTAAATTTCGATGTATAGGTTATTAATTGTTTTTTCTATGTTTCTTTTAGTAATCTTATAACATCCCAGCTGCAGCCGACGTTCGCGCGTCGCGCTTTCCCATGCTATGATGAACCTCGGTACAAAGCAGTCTTCAGGACTACCATCTATGCTCCACCACAGTATACCACGGTCAGAAGCAACATGCCTTTGAGAACTGACCTTCACAAGTAAGTCATTAATCAATAACATTATTCTTACTAGCATTACATAGCATATATAAATACAAAAATTGTCTGATCTGATCGATCTGAAAAAGCCTTTAACCTATGCTGTGAAAGTACAGACTGTCGTTTTATGGGTTCCTATTTAAAATATCTTATTTTAAAAGTGACTTGTTGTTTGTTTATTTCATAGTATAGGTAAATTGATTACATAAACTTTGATTGTTATAAAGGTAAGGCAAAAATCCTTTGCAATTTCGAAAACATCGAAAAAACTTTCTAATCTAACTCTAAAGGCTTAGAGACCCAGAGTGGATATATGCTTCAACAAGCAATACTTCAATTATTTCGTTTCGGAGCGTTTCTTTCCTATTGGGATAGAATTGAAGAGTACCCAGATTCTTTATCATCCTTCATCATCATTCCAGCAATATCTGGGATGATCAACTATATTCCTTACTGCCCAACCCTCATTTATTCTCTCAACGTGTCGTAGGCTGTGATATCTTGATGATTTTTCTTTGCCCACTAGTTTATCTATCTCTTCGTTTTCTCCTGGCTCTAATTACTCCATTTTTTTAACTGAACTCAGATTTTAATGGAGAGTAACATATAACAACATAGGTTTTTGTTTCAGACCTGAAGTAATAGGATTCACCAAGCACGAGTTCCAAGACACCCTGGTGCAGTCATCATACCTCCTGGCATACCTCGTATCCAATTTCAACTTTGTCTCCAACGATCAAAACGTTATCTACGATGTCCCCTTCAGGGTGTACTCCCGACCAGGAACGCAGAACACCGCAGCGTTTGCTTTGGACTTCGGTCAGAGGAATATGATTGCTTTGGAGCGTTACACAAACTTCCGTTACGCATTGCCCAAATATGACAAGGCAGCAGTACCAGATTTCGCAGCTGGTGCTATGGAAAATTGGGGACTGGTTATATACAGGTATGTAAATTTACTGTGATTCGCACGCATAATGCTTTTAAGAAGATAAATATTTCAAATATGTAGGATTGCGCAAAACTGTATAACAAATTTTACAATATTTTAAACAGACAATCTATTGATGAAATCTTCTATTTCTTCATTAACCGATCGACGTCCACTGTTATACATAGATCTCTTCATGGGATCTCCACACCACACGATCTTGTGCCGCTTGTATCTAGCTCTCCGCGACCTTTTTAAGATCGTCTACTTCGTAGAGGATCTTCCGACATGGCCATTCCAACACATTAAAACCCCAACGCCCTTCGGTTCTCCGCACTATGTGCTCCGCCCATCACCACTTCAGCTTCGTAACATGCTGAGCTATAACAAGGGTTTTGACTTTGGTTCTTCTACGAATCTCCTCATTTCTGATGAGCAAGTGATCTCTCTCTGGTTTTAGGGAGAAGGGTTGAAACTTAGATCCACAGGTTACAACCATGCGGATTTGTAGGTAACTCATTTCCAAAATATTCTGCTAAGATATGCAGATTTCGTAACGATGTTTTCCTTCACTGAAAAGAAAAGCTTTTGATGAATATAAATCATATAAGTTTTTTATATAAAAAAATGATAAACCTGCATGAGTTTTCAATCCAGTAGCTTCTGACAAGAGTCACGTTGAGTTAGAGTTCGGCTAACACTGTTACAAGCTTAAGTAGAAATAAAAATAGTCTCTTGGCGCGCAATCATTGTTTCACATCGACACAGTAATTATTTCTAATTAATTTTGAACCAAGTAACAATGAAACAAAAGGCTTTGAGTTCTAAAGGACAATTTATAAACTGACTGACACAATAGAGATTAATATGAGATAATTTTGGTATGAAGTGGGCATGGAAACACCCGAAATATCTCATTAGATGAAGGTAATCAGTTTTATAGCGCACTCTCTGCATTAATCTCAAAAATTTTGATTATAATGAACAAGTTCTTTTATCTTCTCACTTATACAAATAAAATGAGGTGGAATCATGATAATGACGATGTGTTAGGTAGTTTAGAAGTTTTGTTAGAATATATTCTTGCTTATATCTACAAATGCTATTTTTATATCATCATCATCTTCAAACGTGTTGGGTCTTGGACGTAGACTCTTCCATGTCCATCCATGGCAGGCGGTTTTGTACCCTCAGCATCCAGTTTCAACTTGCATTTGGTCTTCCATCGTTTTATAATCCAATACCAATAAATATAGAGTCACTCAGCGAGCTATGCTCGATGTATCTTTACGCCATCAAATCAGGAATGACGAGATCTGTAGAAGAACCGACATAGCTCATCGTATCGCGAATCCGAAGTGACAATGGGTGGTGCACGTAGTACCTAGAACCGATGGACGTTGAGGTCCTAAGGTGCTGGAATAGCGACCTCTCACCGAAAAGCGCAAGGTCGGTCGACGCCCAAAAAGAGGTGGACCGATGACCTCAAAAAGCTCAGCCGCTGGTTCCAAGCGACATAAAATCGTGGGTTGCGGAGATCTCTTAAGGAGACCTATATTCACCACTGGACGTCCATCGGTTGAGAAAGAAGAAGAAATATATATCCGCCGTGTGGTATCTTGCTGAGTATAATAGACCACACTGATTTGCTACCAAGGTGTCGTGAAAGGCGAAGGTAATATAACCTCTACGATATATCAAATATGAAAAAGGGTCTTTGGTTTAGGGAACCGAAAAAAATAATAAAGTTGCATATATTTTAAAATTTTGGTGAACGAAATCATGGCTACATCTAGTTAATTAATAAATGAAGGTATGTGTAATAAATGGGCACACCCTCAATTAACTCTGTGAGAGGGTTCTGTTATATCAAATGAAAGAAGCCTTGTGATTTGTGACAATGAGACTCGTGCTGAAATTTATGACATAAAAAATAACGTAACGTTAAGTTACACGGTAAACGTGGTGACTGTTTTTATGTGTGTTAATGGGAGTTGGAGGATATTTCATATAGTCGCATCAAGATGAACATACGATGGGGATAAGATGTATGAAAGTATTGCAGGCCAGGTGGAATGTTATAAAGGGCTAGGGAGGATATTAGGGGTTTTTTGGAGATAAAGAGTGTAGCTAGGGATGTCACTTGGAGTAGAAAAAATCGATTGATTTCTTTCCCTTTAAAATAATCGATTTTTTCGTATCAAAATAATCGAATATTAATAATCGTTTTTTTCTGACTATATGAAAAGTTGCCTTTTTCAATATAAATAATTAATTAGAATAAAGACTTATTAAAGTGAACAAATACAAAAAAATAATAATAGATGAGCTGTTTGTGAAATTCTATTAAAATGTGTAGTAGTTGCGCTACATTGGTTTAAAAATTGATTTTTTATGAATAAAATAATCGATTATTAAAAATCGATTATTTTGAAAAAAATAACTGATTATTATAAAATCGATTATTTTTCATATCTCTAATTGTAGCTAAGACCTACCACTCTGCTGATTGGTAGGTTACACATATCCCTAGATTTTCTAGCTGGTTTCGTCACGATGTTAATGATAGACCTCGGTAAAAAGAGGGTGGTCTATTCTACTAAACCGTATACCACACGATGGGTCAACTTACCTTAGTCGCTTTTAAGACACCTCTGTAAGAAATGAGGGTGGTACTATCCTATTCAGCTGGATACCACACGGCGTTTATGCTAATGTTGAATAATGTGAACATAAATTATGAACACTTTCTGAATTAACCTCGAGGGAGGTTACGGCCATAATGAAAAAATCACTGCCTTTGTGATTGTGCAAATGACTCCCTCGCTTATATTCACGAGATAAAATATTATGACAAAGAGCTTGAGAGCGGTTACGCAATCGAGACGTTTGTATCGTAATGTTTATTTCATTTGATTTTATACTGTAAGTCAAATCAAATAGGGTTGAAATTGATTTACAAGGTGAAATTCAAACACACATATATACGATGTAAAGCATTACTACAAAGATATAATCGCTTATATTATATACTAGTCGTAAAAGGCGATTAAGGTAAATCGACCCGCCGTGTGGTATCCGGCTGAGTAGAGTAGACCAAACTCTTTTCTTACCGAGGTATCATAAAAGGCGACTAAGGTAAGTTAACCCACCGCGTGGTATCCGGCTGGGTAGAATAGGCCACTCTCATTTCTTATCGAGTTGTCGTAAAAGGCGATTAAGGTTAGTCGATCCGCCGTGTGGTATCCGGTTGAGTAGAATAGACCAACCTCATTTTTTACCGAGGTGTCGTAAATGGCTATCAGGGTAAGTCGATCCGCCATGTGGTATCCGGTTGAGTAGAATAGACCACCCTTATTTCTCATCGAGGTGTCGTAAAAGGTGACTAAGGTAAATTGACCCGTCGTGTGCTATCCAGTTGAGTTGAATAGACCAGCCTCTTTCTCACCGAGGTGTCGTAAAATACGACTAAGGTCACGTCAGGCAGGCGGCCGCGCGTAAAATAAATACGAATCCAAATCATGTGACATCATGTTGTGCCGAAGCCGCTTAGAGTAGGATAAGGGCAGGATAATGAATTTATAATTAACGAAACATCATCGACCTAGCTAGGTTTTATTTAAAAAAATTAAGTGTAATCCCTGTTTTTGGGCACTAAAAAAACTGCTGAAATAGGCATTTGCTTTCTGCAAATGATATTTTTGGCTGACAAACGTAATACTGTTCGAGGTTCCGTTTTAGATTCCCACATGTTACCTGCTGCTTAATTTCTTATTTGCATTTTTTCAATCTTTAAAAAAATTACCGACTATTACTAGCTCGGTCACCCAGGTATTTATTTATAAATTTTTATTCTCCTGTCCATATCCACTCTAAGTGTGGTGGACGCAACACGTCTTGTTTGAATATATTAAATAGGTTGACCGGAGAACTTAATCTGCTTAAACAAATGTTACTTATTAGTTAATCTACTTCGGGTTTGACAACGGACCTATAAGCGGATTAACCAACCTCGATGGAATTTTAACTAAAACATCATAGTAAAAGTTAGCCGTACTAAAAATACAGCTTTAAAAAATACTAAAATTAAAGTTTGGGTTTACTTTCCAAGTTATTGTTATTGTCATGTATTTAAATGAAATCTATTTTTTACAATTTTTATGTTTCTTTAGGATCATTCTAAAAATGCGATGTTTATAGTAGATTATGATACTGTTGCATAGCATGGCTTCTTATAACACGAGTGTGTTTTAAAAAACGAGCCGCAGGTGAGTTAAGAGCAAGTTATGTACAGTGTCATACACTACTTTATCTACTCTCATACTATAATACGTAAAACAATATTAATAAAACCCAAACTTTGTTTAAATATTGAAAAAAATTTAAATGTCAAATGTTAGCGCCAAGGCGCAAACATTGATTGCGCATGAGTGTTGCGTCGCCGCGGACTCGTTCATTGAAATTTTGTTTTTTAAGGTAGAGATTCAACCTCCTCGGTCCAGTTGGAGGTTGTATAGGTGTATCGTTATGATTAAAAAGTTATATTATGCTACAGGTGTCCATACAAGACCTGTATAGTAATAAAACTTTTAATTTTTTATTTTTGGCCTGTACGTAATGTTTGTCATATGAATTTTGGTTTCAGTTTTATAATCTTTGTATTATAGTATCAGAGTAGATATAATACATTTTAGACTTTCCGATTAAAATTCCGTTTAATAATCATCAAATAATAATATAATTTCTACTATATACTCATTATCATCCTGCCCTTGTCACTCTAAGAAAAGTACGGCACAACATGTCATAAACATGTTGTCACATAATTTGTCTACGTATTTGACGACCTCCCGCCTGCCTGACGTCAGCTTACTTTAATCGTATTTTACGACACCTCGGTAAGAAAGTGGGTGCTTTATTCAATTCAGCCGGATACCACATGACTATCAAAAAGTCGGACATGAACAGTCGGAATATAAAAGGTATTATTTACATTTTTGTTTCGTAGGGAAGTGGCTCTGCTTGTCCAAGATGGCGTCACCACAACAGCTACCAGGCAGAACGTGGGACGTATCATTTGCCACGAGAACCTTCACATGTGGTTCGGAAACGAAGTGAGCCCAGTATCCTGGACTTTTACATGGCTGAACGAAGGTTTCGCCAACTTCTTCGAGAACTATGGCACTGATTTGGTAAGTGAGAAGATAATTTATAGAGTAGGCGTCATCATCCGACTAGACCAATGTCCAACTATGGACGGGAACAGGTTGATACCTGGTCCCGTCCATTGTCTATCTTTAGACATAGGTCTCTCCAATAGCATGCCACTGAACCTGGTTATTAGCTCTTCGCTTCCAACTGACGGCAGTCACACTGCGGATATTGTCACCCCACCTAGCTGGATAGCGTCAAAGCAAATCAAATGAAAATAATGGCATACACCTGCTTGCAATTGTTCCGTTCTTAGTAATGATGGATTCTATGTCAATACCAATTTTAACCAGATGCTGTTTCGCTTTTCGTACATTCAAGTTTCGTACAAGGAAAAAGCTATCAAATTAAATCAAAATAATCTTTATTCAAATAAGCTGTCAAGCACTTTTGAATCGTCAAAGATCAATATGATTAATGAAGCTACAACTGGTTCGAAATGTTGCTCTTACAGAGAAGAACCATAAAGTAATTCGGCGGTCAATCTTTAAAACATTTTCAATTTTACATTATTAAACCGCAGTCTTGTATGAAGCTGAAAGGATTTTCAAATCCAGGCATTATAATTTAAAAGCACGTTGTAATACTTTCGAGAATTTGAATGTAAATCGGTTAACATTTTATAATAGTTAAGAATAAGTAAAGAATACTAATTTAGTTGAATTATTTAAAACTTTTATTTAACTTGCCGTATGTATATATGTGAAGGTGGAATCTTGCATATTTTTGACACACTTCCCGGTGTCCCGGTGGACAATGCATGTTTATGATAAGCATGACATGATGCTACCAGGATTGGCTCCAGACGAGGGAACTCCTCAACGGTTATCAATAGGAACATAAAACTTTGTTAAAAGCTTTTTTTACTTGACTTGTAATTTGAATGAACTTAATCTGAAGAATTCAAAGTACTATTTCAATATTAGATTTTCAATGCTCTTTACTTTACTTTGTGGCTAAAGAAGACATCTTCCCGCAATTCTGATCGCATCTTAATGGTAGCAGAGATTTTTAAAACAACTATGTTAGCAAAAGTAATCTTTTTGTACACATATTTAACGTTGAAATTGCAATGGTAAGATTGTAGTTGAGATGTTTCGATTCTGAGTTAAGAGATTGAATAGAAATATTTGTTCTAGCGTGTTTCGCAAAAGTCAAAAGTACGAAGTCTCTCGCGATTCTGTATTTTCGAATTTCGTAAATACAAAACTTCATTCTATTATTCTGATTTTTAAACTATTGTAAGTAACGGCCTCGTCGTGTGGTATCCGGCTGAATACAACAGAGCACCCTCATTTATTACCGAGGTGTCGTAAGAGGCGACTTAGGTAAGTTAACCCACCGCGTGGTATCTGGTTGAGTAGAATAGACTACCCTCTTTCTTACCGAGATGCCGTAAATATTACCGAAGTTAAGCTGACGTCAGGCAGTTGGCCGGTCGTAAAATACGAAGCCAAACCATTTGACTACATGTTTATAACATGTGCTGATCACACTTAGAGTGGGATAAGGACAGGAGAATATATACTTAGAGAACAGAAAAGAACTTGTAATAGATAAAAAAATGGTATATAATTGGTACATAATTGGTACTTGGACACAAATGAAGCGAACTTGTAAAGCTTGTTATAAAGGAAATCTAATGTATATAACCGGCTACACTCACTTTTTATTCTATCGGGTTAGTCCGACTAGTTTCGAACCCATCCGGGGCACTTATTCATGAGCTCTTTACACGACGTTATCACGGCGGGAACTGCGTCCAGCAGCTCGCTGGGCGCGAATCGTGGGTGGCGGGGGTGCGGGGGGACACGGTGGCGGCGGTGGCCGCGCCTCTTCCAAGTGTTCCCTGTCGCTCTGGTCTTCGTCATCGCATGCACGGATGAAGTTTGTGCACGCGACGCTTACGGTGTCGGGTTCAAAGCGGTTTATATGAACCGATAGTGTCAAAAATCGGTTTCCACGCCGGAGGTAGTGTCCATCCACCGTCTCTGTTAAAATTCGGGTACCGGCCAATTTCAATGGCTTCTCGTATTTACGAAACTAGTCGGGCTAACCCGATAAAATAAGACGTGAGTATAGCCGGTATACATTAACTATGAATACTACTTACTTTTTATACACAATAGTTTAAATTTAAAAAAGAAATCTATTTGTTACAGGTGTTACCGCAATGGAGGATGATGGACCAATACGTGTTGCTACTGCAAAATGTACTCCAGAGCGACGCGGTACTCACCATCAACCCAATGACTCACCCAGTGTTCACACCATCTCAGATCATCAGTACATTCAACGCTGTGGCCTACCAGAAATGTGAGTGTGTTAGAATCCGAAAAGTCAATTGTCATTTGTTGTCTCCTAAATAGTTTAATAGCGGAAATGGGGTACAGTCGAACGAGTGTTAAATATGAATGTGAATGAAAACGTAACTAGAGGGTGGCCGAAAAAGAGATATTTGTATCTTACTCTAAGTGGGGTTGGTACAATATGTCAGTTGTTTTGGCTGGTTATTGGACGATACATACCGCCTGTCTGACGTTGACTTACCTTAGTCGCCTTTTAAGACATTTCCCTAAGAAATGAGCGTGGTGTATTCTACTCAGCCGGATACCACGGGTCAAATTAACTTAAGCGCCTTGTACGATACCTCGGTAAGATATGAGTGGGTTCTATTCTATTTCGCCCGATATCACAAAGCGGTGAAAAAAAACAAACGTCATTTGTTGTTTCTTAAATAGTTCTATAACGAAAATGGGGTACATAAAAATGTTTCAATGTGTGTTAAATAAGAATATGGATGGATGCATGACCAGAGATGGCGGCGAAACAGACATGGTTGGATTTTTTTAAGTATGACACGCATATAATAGCGCCTACAAAACTTGTGAGTGTTAAAGCGACCCATAACTTGGATGAGCAAGAAAATTATAGCTTTTTTAACTGCTTGTATCGTAATGTCATAGATGGGATTGAAATAAGGATTACAAGAATAGCATAGCATTATGTCTTATGGAATATTGCTATGGGGTAAATGCGCGGATAGTGAAAAAATTTTTGTTTTACAAAAAAGAGCTATACGTGGCATTTATAATTTAAGACCGCGTGATTCCCTGCGAGAGAAGTTTAAGGAAACAGGTATTCTTACATTTGCTTCACAGTATATTTTAAGCAATTTAATTTATGTACATAAAAATATAAAGAATTATAAAACGATAGGTGATGTATACAATAGACAAAGCAGGAACCGACATAAGCTTGCGGTCTTGCTTTGCGCCTTGCAAAAGTACGTAATTCGTTTGTGGGTTTTGGTATAAGATTCTATAATAAAATTCCGCAATCAATTTCAGCTTTGCCATTACAGCAGTTTAAAAACACTGTTAAAAAGAGGCTGATACAGAAAGCCTACTATACTCTTGAAGATTATTTAGAAGATACGAATGTGTGGATATAGCTCTCTTTGAACCTGTACAAGACAGTAACGATATAATGTAAATAGTATTAAGAATTATATTTTTAAAAGAGCAACCGCCGAGTTTCTTGCTGGCTCTTCTCGGTAGGAACAGCTTTCCGAACCAGCAGTAGAGTTGACGATTCAAAAGCACTTGTTTACAAGTTTATTTGAATAAAGAATATTTTGAATTTGAATTTGAAAAAAGAAGAGTAATATTGAATTAGGTCACTTTAATACTAAACGCGATATATTCAAGTACAAATCTAGTGCATATAAAACTTGAATTTATCACAACCAATAACCTAATTTGAAATAACTTCTTAAAGTACGTTTTATCAAATTTTATCGCAAACTATATCATAGAATTCTTTCAAACGCGTATTTGATATTGTATCTTATCAAAACGAAATGATAAGGAATTCGATTTTGAATTTTATCTTAAATAATACTCCACGTGATTAACAGATCAGATGTGTATTAAAACACGTTTTTATATGTATATAATAAATAGTTACGTCAATCGTTAAATATTTCTGATGAGTCAAATGAATTTCTATCAATACATATTATAAAATAAAATCCCCAAAAACTGTCTTATGTGATCGATTTTTTTAGAAACTACTGAACGGATTTCTATGTGGTTTTTACTAAAAGATAGCCGAATTTTCGTGGAAGCTTTAAATTAATAGCACATTATGGTAAATTTCATTCATTCACCCTCCTGCCTTTATCCCACTCTAAGTGGGGTCGGCACAACATATTATAAACATGTTGTCACATGATTTGGCTACATATTTTACGATCGGCCGCCTGCCTGAAATCAACTTAAATAAGTCGTCTATTGCGACACCTCATTAGGAAGAGGGTGGTCTATACTACTCTACCGGATAGCATACAATTTTACTCAGCCAGATACCAAGGTGGGTAAGGACAATTTATTTTAGTTAGGTTTTGGTTGATCATTGATTTATTTCAATATCTTTTTATTTTAAGCCCCCCCCCCCATTTAGAGTGGGATAAGGGCAGGAGGATGACGATAGCAATAGATGATAATAAAATGCCTATACATCATTTAGCAGGCCTTTAAACCTCCATTCAAATCACATTTATCTGTTCTTAGCATCGGACGTGAAAGAATAATAAACAAATACACTTCTGCATTATTAAATTAGTACTTAAATTAGCACTGCGTCATCATTAATGAAACTGCCATTAATAATTCAAGTTAATCAGGTACTAAAGAATTTGAGCAATATACTGAAAATTATGGAAGCTGACGCCATAATTGGATCTCTGATTTCTCTATAAATCTTTATTATACGCTTGTATGGGCCATTTGCAGTCCTTAGGCGTAGCAAAATGCTTCGAAAGCGTCGATAAAAATTATTTAGTTGTCAAACTGAAGGGTCGCTAAACGTTTTCTCTGAAAGCTGAAACGTAAAATGATTTTCTTTGTACCTATGTATACTATTTTATATTATTTTTGTAACGTCAAAGCTTTGATAGACCGGCGGTGAGACCGTGCGACTCTTTCGAGGGGATCACGGGTTCTACTCCGGGCAGAGACCAATGAGTCTAAACTTACATGTCTAATTGGTAATTGCAATTTATCACACGCTTTTCAGTGAATGAAACATCATGAGGAAACCTACATATCTTTAGAGAAATTTGGGGATATGTGTAATCTACTATTCCTCATTGGAGCAGCGTGGTAAGTCTTAGCTCCAATCCTTCTCTCCAGAAATGGAGAGTCCAATCCTTCTCTCCAAAAATGGAGAGAGGAGGCCTATTACCCAGCAGTGGAATAATAAAAGAACGTTACTTTACTGTCTTCAATCATTTGAAGACTTAGGATTGATGTGTACATCAATCTTATGTGAACTGCCCGGGTTTTGAAACTGTAACTCCCTCAAACGAGCAGCACGGTCTAACCGCTGGGCTATCGCAACATTATAGAAAGAAGACAGTAAATGATATATAGAAGTCATGCTCACGTCTTATTTTATCAGGTAAGCCCGAATAGTTTTTGCCGTGTTGAGAGCTCATGATTAAGGGCTAATGGATTTAAAACTAGTGGGACTTCCCCGATAAATAAGACATGAGTATAGTTGGTTTCTATATATTAATATGAAAACCACGCATGATAGTTTGTATTCAAAACGCCGTGTGGTATCCGGCTGAATAGAATAGTACCACCCTCATTTCTTACCGAGGTGTCGTAAGAGGCGACTAAGGTAGGTCGACCCGCCGTGTGGTATTCGGCTGAGTAGAATAAACCATCCTCATTTCTTATCCAGGAATCCTAAAATACGACTAAGGTAAGTTTTTTTATTTATTTATTTAATAAGTACACTAACAATATACATATTAAAACATTAACTATTATATACTCACATATTTTAAAAATGTACTGATATGCATATCTATCAGGCAGGCGGCCAGTCATAAAATACGTAGCCAAATCATGTGACAACATGTTTGTAACATATTGTGCCGACCCCACTTAAAGTGGGATAAGGGCAGGAGGATGATGATAGTTTGAATTCAAAATAGAAGACAGTTGTTTGGTGAAAATATTTACTAGCTTAACGGTAGAAATGTGAACGGTTTTTCCCATTTTTCCAGCCGGCTCCGTCATCCGCATGATGCAGCACTTCCTCACGCCCGACATATTCCAACAAGGTCTCATCTACTATCTCGCTAACAAGTAAGGGTTTTTTTTTACTATTTTCTTTATTTATATAATGCTTGGGTGACTGAGACTTGCTCGGTAATTATTAAAATGATGTAAAAAAAAATTTGTAAAGAAATATTAAAAAATAATAGTCGATCGTGAGGATCGAACCCCACCGACCACGATTCGATCGATGAACTTCCAAGATTACGTCGGACAGCGAAAAATTGTGATTGTATTCAAAGTAAATTTCAAAAAAATTTTAGAGACCGAAAACAGGGATAAAACGACATTTTTTTTAAATAAAACTTATCTAGATAGATTTTTCCCCCCCGAAACCCCCTACACGCTGAATTTCAGGAAAATCGTTCCAGCTGTTTCCGAGATTCTGAAAAAATTTAAAAAGAAAGAAAGCACTGTCTGACATCTGGGAATGGGAACCAGGTTAAGAAAGAGGGTGGTCTTTTCTACTTAAAGGGATATAATACGGCAGCTCAACTAACCGTAGTTGCCTTTACACCTCGGTAAGAAATGAGGGTGGTCTATTTTATTTAGCCGGATACTACACGGCGGGGAGTGTCATTTTCCCTCTCTTATCATTTTTTTGCGATACTCACTTGCAGTCCTGCGTTCGGATCCCCTACTCTAGTATTCTCCTCGTAGCAAGTTTGTTTAAAATAGCATTTTCTTACTTGTGGGACAGTAACAGTTTATTAATGTACAGTATATTGTTAAACTCCAACATTCTCATACCCTTATGCCACTCTAAGTGGGATCGGCACGATTTGTCTTCTTCCATTCTCCTCTATCATTCGTCAACTCTGGCGCAACTTTTTATGGTCTCCCCCTAGCCATACATCCATTCACATTCATATATAAAACTCTTTTGGTCACATGATTTTCATCCCTCCTAATTATATGACCATGCCAACTTAGTTTCGCACTTCTCATCTTTTCTGCAACTCCAACAATTCAAATAAAACTAAAACAAAAAACAGATTGTACGATAAAAGTAAAATTTCTTACAAATGTTATATTACTTGTTATATTTTGTCAAGTTTATAGCGTTTCAAGAATAACGTCGTCTAGAATCTTTTAAGAGAACACAAGTTTTCGCGATGATAAAAATAAAAGACGTGAAAAAATTGCGCCCAGAGCTCGTGCCTGAACAAAACATAATGACGTAGTTCTGTAATCGCTTGCCAGTTTTCGGTCGACGTCATCTTTCGTAATATTAAAGCTATGCTACTTGTATTTTTGTCAATGGCAAATGAAAAAGCTCATACTATCCCACTTCTGGAAAAAAGTTGTCCATTTATTTGAATTTATTTAAGACTCATACATTCATCATACAGCTACACTAAGTCGGCTATCATAATTATTTATTAACTTTTTTATCTAAATAAAATTGATACACAAATGTTTATCAATTTATAGCATGCACGCTTTAACTGGAAATCTTTTATTTTATTTCAAATCTTAAAATATCCTTTTCTCAAAGTAAAAATAGGATTTTTTTTGTTAGCTCGATATATACCTATATACAACATGGTTTGATGCCCGGGCAGGTAACAATGAGTTTTAATGTTAAAACTTATCTGTCTAATTGATATTTACAATTCACCATGCTTTTCTGTAAAGAATAATATCGTGAGGAAACCTGTATAACTGCAAAATCCCTGGGTTATTTGTCCCTACCTACCTACCTACTACATCGGCAGCATGGTGGAACTAGGCTCCAATCGTTCAGAAAAAGAGATGAGGCCTATGCAAAGCGATATAATAGCATCAGTCCATCACTTTACTTATTAAATCATCATTCTCCTGCCGTAACTCTTAGTGGGGTTGGCATGACATGTTATACGTATTTTACGACCGGCCGCCTGTCTGACGTCAACTCACCTCAGTCACCCTTTGCGACACCTCGGTAAGAAATGAGGTTGGTCTATTCTACTCAGCCGGATACCATATGGCGGGTCAGCTTAACTTAGTCGCCTTTTACGACATCTCGGTAAGAAATGAGGGTGGTCTATTCTATTCAGCCGGATACCACCAGGCTTACTTTACTTATTAAATATGTTTCTTTATATAACAGCACGCGAAGAGCCGTGGTACCTTCGGAACTGTATGTCCATCTTCAAGAAGCGCTAGATGAATCCGACCACAGTCTGCCGTGGTCCGTTGCCACCATCATGGACAGATGGACCACGCAAGGTGGTTTTCCAGTACTCACTGTCAGGAGATCAGCACCCACCGCTCAGTCTATATTTATTTCTCAAGTAAGTGGCAAATTGATAAATACTAGCGATAGATTTTGCAAAATTTTTCACCCAAAGTGACAATGAAATAAAACAGGAAAACATAAATATTTTCCAAACAATGCAAAAATAACAATTGTAGATTAAAATCCGGCTCGAAGGACCATATCACTCCTCAAATTGATATAATGCCATTCATCATTCCGGATCTACGCTCGAATATTTTGCTCGAGTTGTTGCTGTGTAATGAACTGTGCAATAAGCAAAAAAGGCTACCTATCTAATCTCTTTTTTGCACATTATTTTTTACATTAAATTGTGTTGAAAATTTTAAAATAATTTTCCTTTGCCTTTAAAAAAAGCATTAGTATCTAAATTAAAATTGGAAATGAATATCCACGCATGTGTGATTAGACTCAGGGTCAATATTTAGAAAGAAATAAAAAACGTTTATTTCACCTTCCGTAATACACAGTTGTTAACTAAAACTTTAAAATATAACACATTTGAATTTAAATACAAGATAGATAGATAGATAGATAAAAACTTTATTGCTCAAACACATAAAACAAATAAAAATACATGCAGACTTAAAGTTAACTTATGTATACGTACAAAGGGCGGCCTTATCACTGAGTAGTGATCTCTTCCAGGCAACCCTTCTTACAGGATTATCAGAAAAAAAGGGCCGTGATGGGTGTGCAAAAGGAAAACTCGCATATTTTTAATAATATAAATATACTTAGATAAAACTATTAATCATAATATACATACATGTATATTTTATATAAATTAGTTCACAAGATTCTATAATCAAATAGAAGTAATAAGTTTATTATTTTGACAGCAACGCTTCCTCACTAATCCATCTCTATCGTCGTCTACGACATGGCATGTACCAGTTAACTGGGTGCTATCAACAAATATCAGCTTTACTGACACCAGACCTCAAACTTGGATTCCACCGACTGGACCAGCGCTCGCTATCGATATTCCTGGGCTTTCCGACGCTGAGTGGTTCATCGTGAACAAACAGCAATCAGGTAAAAATAGTTTTAGATTTAGCCCACATTTGGGAGGCACTTGGGAGGCTGCAATATAAGTGTGAAATTGATTAATTAAAAAAAGTTTAGTTCAAAAGAAGTTAATCATATATAAATGTAGACAACAAATGTACAACTCCGCAATACCCACTTCTATAAATTGAAGTTGGTTAATAATAATTACGTTTAGGACAAATTGTAATATTTTATCGGAAAAAAGCTTTCAATAGAACCAAAAATTCTTTTATAATATTATAAAATGCAAACATATTTGTGTCTGTCTGTATTTTCTGTTACATTTTTTTTTACGCCTTCACGATTATTGACGCTATAATCACATAGATAAAACTTGGTGCAATTGAAGATATATACCAGAAGGTATATTAAAAAAAAATTAAATGTTTTTATATGTATATGTTGGCTTTAGAATTTTTCTTTCAGAATACACGCGACTCCCTATAAGTTCAAATTAACAAGCGTTTAAATAATCAAGATGGGGAGGAGCTTGTCCTAATATTTACTTTATATTTACAACTTGCCAATATATTTACAACTAGTTTGTATATATATTGGTGAGTGTCCACAGTATCTTTTTTGTAACTAGGATATTATAGAGTGAACTACGATGATCAAAATTGGCGTGCCCTGGCTCGTGTCCTATCTACATCTCACGAAACCATCCACTTACTGAACCGTGCTCAGATTGTTGACGATGTCTTCAACATGGCCAGAAATAGACGAACGGTAAGTTAAATTTATTTATATACTGTTAATACATATAAAAATTATAAAAATTATTGTTAAACATCATTACTGTTTTCACAACTAATCTTCTGGATTATTGCCTAAATTTTGTACAATTAAGATTCGCATAAAAAGATATAAAAGTTTCCTATTTTCTGCGAGAACGAGATAAAACATTTTATTCGTATTTTCAAAAACCAGAAATGGTTGATGCGAAGGAATTGTTTGAATTTGCTTTTGGGGAAGGTTTACTAGTAGTTGTCGTAGAAATAATAAATATTTATTAACACACACATACGCACGCTCACACACACATACACCCACACAAACACACCTAACACACACACTCCGATATACATTTTTGAGCACATGCATCTATTAATCTTTTATTCCACGCATCGCATAAAACACGCCATATATGCTGTTGATTGCTCTGTTAATTTTAATAGTTTAGTAGAAGGGTAGAGTTCTGGTGTCCCCTTTAGACTTTTTACTTACCATAGGCACCAGCAATCCACAACCATAATTAAGTAATTAAATTAAAGTTTTTTTATTACAATGTTTATGGTACGAAATAAAAAATTTATAATTATTAATTCGTGAGATGACTAGTGATATATGTATAAGTCTTAAATCTTTATCGAGTATACGTAGTGCGTAGGTTATTTATGTGTGTATAACAACGATATTGCTTCTTTAATGTGATTTAATAAGTAAGAAGCGATTTTCTCAAAATTCAACCCATTTAATCTTTCTCAACAATTTGACACTTATGTGTCAAAAAAATGTGAAAAAATTAACACTGTCATTATTGACAGTGTTAATTTTTTTCTATATTATTGGCCCAACTATTTGAAAGAGGTTGTATTTAAAACATGTTGTAACATATGTATTTATATTTAGTCCTGGATCTACAAGATCTGGAAGGAAGACTGCATATAGCTTGTATTAAACAAAAATTCAGAAAAAAAGAAAATTATGTTTTTGGGCAGAAAAGGGTCAACCTCTTACTTTTACGGGATCGGGACTCAATTCTGGATACTCTGGACACTTTTTAAATAGTTGACACCGCGAGATCGGATAGTTCGACACAGTTTAACAGTTTTGTCTATGATTATAAGGACCTGGAAGTCAGTCTAAGCCAATTGTGTTTCTTTGTCGCAGAGCTATCTAAACGCCTTCGAGGTGTCTCGCTATTTGATCAACGAAACTGATTATATCCCATGGGGATCAGCCAATAACGCCTTCAGCTACCTGGACATAGTGCTCAGTGGATCTCAAGCGTATCCATTATTCCAGGTATGTAACACTATGGTGTCTTTCCTTCTTCCTGTCCTTATTCCACTTTTAGTGGGGTCGGCACAAAATGCTATATACTATTGTCACATGATATAACCGGCCGTCTGCCTGACGTCGACTTACCTTAGTCATATTTTACGACACCTCAGTAAGAAATGAGGGTGATCTATTCTACTCAGCCGGATACCACACGGCATATGTTGTTACTTATGCCTGCCTATACCATAGTGTTCTATGGTGCCATAGTACAGAATTATTTCACGGGTAGTTTTATTTTAAACGTTGAGACCGTGTGACTCTTTTGAGGGGTTCATGATTTCGAATCCCAGGAAGACACCAATTATTGCAATTCATCATACACTTTTTGTAAAGGAAAACATCGTGTGGAAACCTGCATATCTCTAGAGAATTCTGGGGATATGTATAACCTAACGTGGGCGGTCTTAGCTTCCTTCTCTCAAAAAAACGGAGAGAAGGCCTATGCTCAGATATGAGATCATAACAGGTCATTACTTTCCTTTTTTATATTTTTGAAATTCAAGATAATCATCATACATTCTTCTTTATTTGTTCTTTAAAACAGTGGGTAAAGTTAGGGTAAAGTTTAAATGTTCTAAAAAATAGACAATCCATACTTATAATACGAATGCTAAAGTATGTCTGTAGTTCTCCCTTACGCTATCACAACTGCTTCGCTGGACTAATATTGATAAAATTTCGTACATTCAAATGTGTATAGGGCTAACATAAAATATGAGATAATTCCTGTTTTCTTTCAGGAATTGTACAAAAACAAAGTAGTAAGTAACGGCCTGTTACTATCCCACTGCTGGGCATAGGCCTCCTCTCTCCATTTTTGGAGAGACGGGTTGGAGCTAAGACCTACCACGCTGCTCCAATGCGGATTGGTAGGTTACACATATCCCCAGAATTCTCTAGAGATATGCAGGAGGTTTCCTCACGATGTTTTCCTTCACCGAAAAGCGTGTGATAAATTGCAATTATCAATTAGACACATAAGTTTTAATAGAAAAACTCATTGGTGTCTGCCCGGGTTTGAACCCATGATCGTCTCTAGAGATTCACACGGTCGCACCGCTAGGCCATCACAGCTTTAAGCAAACAAAGTATAATTGAGGGAATTTTTAACGGTTAAGTTCACGCAAATAAAGACAGGTACATATAGTCAAATACAAGTTGTAATTTTTTTACGTACAGGCTTATATTCTTCACATCACTGGTCCATTATACAACAGCCTCGGGTTCACCGCTGGAGCGACTGAGCAGCACGTTACTCCATTCCATAGGAACATTATACTCAACCTGAATTGCCGCCTTGGCAACCAGCAATGCGTGAACAGATCGAGGGAACTCTTAGATCAGTTCAGAAATAATCCATGTAAGTTGCAAAATGGAGGCTCGCGCCTTGCTTCTTTGTGTCACTTTGAAGTCAACTATAGGATCAATATTTATTTCAATTCTATTCCAAGTTTTCTTTTCTATGCCTTATAATAAAGTATCGACAATCTTATCTGCAGGGTGAGTCACAGACATGTGGAGTTGGTAATTCTCGAAAGTAATGAGTTTGAATTGCCTTCTTTGGTGTTAAGTGTAACGTCACATTGGCGAATATTATGTATTCTAGCAGAACTCCGAAGTTTTCTGGAGTTTCCGGGAGTTTTCTGACATCGATAGGTCTTTTGCCATATGTCCGGAAATAAGCCACTAGGTCTAGTAAGTCTGGTAGTACTTCTGTTCGTAAATATTTAATAATTTTATTTAGGTCGTAATATATTTCTTTTTGTCTCTGGGCAATTGTCATATTTTTATTCATCGATATGTGGGTAGCAATGAAACGCCACTCGCCGATCGGTTCGTCTGTCGCCGTGCGAGTGTCTACGTGAGCGCGGAACCTTGGCTAATGGCCGCTCGATCGCTATACATTATTCGTATTAAATTCGTTGTCGAACATTAAACAATTCGTCTGCAATATTACCTAAGTGCAGTGCCTAACATAAAGTGTCGTGTCGAGTTGCGGACTCGTAAAAGTGTTACTGTTCGTGCTAGTAACATATTCCCTTGGCGTCACAAGAAACGGCCGGCCGCCGGCGCATTTCGAGGACTTCGAACCTTCCAGTGCACGGTGGCAGTACAAAGGCATCGAAAGGTGGGTGGTGCTAAGTTGTTACTACGTGTCGGTAATAAATTACGCATTGCCCAGAGAGATAGAAAAAGTTAACGCCCTGAACCCCCCTATACAGTCCACTTAATTACCTACCAGCGACCTAGGGTCCAGGGACCAGGTTCCTTTTAATTAGGGAACATTTCCCTACAATAGTCTGGACCTTCGCGCCGGATGCAATTTATTTTCTATTCTTTTTAAAAGATTAAAAAGCAGTTTTGAGTGACGCCATTTTGTCTTTCGTATAATTCGTATTCGTATATATTCTAAAAATAAACTTAATCGCTTTCGTAAATTTCTACCGCTTAATTAATAATAAATATTATCAGTGCCATTCGTTTCGTATTCCATTAATTCGTAAATAAAGTAAGAAATCCTTACTAGTTCGTAACTTTGTATACTATATTAGGTTAATTTATATTTCGTTAAATTAACTTAAAATCTATTCGTTTTAATATTCAGCTAAATTAGAAATAGTGTGTAATAATCGGTTACTGCTATTTTTAATTTTCGATATTTCGTTTACATATTCGTACTATTCGTATTCGTTATTCGTTGTTAATAAATTGTTCTTACATAATTATTTTCGTCTTTTATGTTTGAACAAAGTATTCGTAATATTAAACAAAACATTCAGTTCGTTAATCATTCGATGATAATATTATATTTTTTCTAAAAACTTAGACGGTAGGTTACACTTCGTAGTTGCATCGAGCGGCAAAAGTGGTTTTTATATGTCACGACTACGACACGACATTCGACTTTTACAAAAATATTAAATTTTAATATTTCGATTAATTTTTAATTTTTATTTCGAAATTTGTTACGTGTAACCCTTTAGGTGCACGGTAGTGATTAAGCCAAGTTTATTTTTTATTTTTATTATTATTATTTTTTTTCATTTCGGATTCTTTAAATAATGGCCGAGTCGAGTGAATTTATTGCTCTGATGCATAAAAGGAATTGCTTAGAGCATGAGTTAGACACAATTGTTCAACTAGGAATGGATGCAAATAACAATAGAGATTCTTATCGCAAATTTATGGTTTCTTGTATCGGACTTACACGGATACAAGATCAATTCGATCAAATTCAATCGTCCATTGAAAGTTTGGAACTTAAGGATACAAACGCTTTGAGTCCTGATCATAGCAACATTCGTTCGGCATTTAATGATTTAGTCCGAGATATACTGGCAATCAAATTCGGTTTCGAAGATTCGAATTCGAAATCCGAAGTTGATCGAAATTTGGATACTGATGAAAAATCGGCAAATATTTCTGTACACTTACCGCAATTATTCGTACCCACATTCCCTGGAGATTATAAACAGTGGAATTCGTTTAGTGATCTATTTATCTCGTTAATTGATCAAAATAAAAATCTATCAGACGTAGCTAAATTTCAATATTTACTATCATATGTTCGTGGTGACGCGAGTAAGTTGCTAAGGGGTTTGCCGATCACTGGTAGCAATTACAAAAAAGCATGGAGCGTTTTAGAATACAACTATAAAAATGAACGTCTCATAGCCATGCAACATATGGATGCTTTATATAAGCTACCTAATTTAAATTCGCCGTCCGCTACAGGACTTCGTACTATCCTTAGCGGATTCTTAGAAAATATTGGTGCATTAGAGTCTATGGGGTTCCATGTTGATGAGTGGGATTTTATTTTATATTACATGCTTTACCGAAAAATCGACCCTAACACTCGTCGTGATTTCGATAAATCAATTGCGACCAATATTATTCCGAAATTTTCTGAACTTCAAGAATTTTTGAATCGTGAAATTATTGCTTGGGAAAGTTCTCGCCCAACGTCACGTTCACTATCGTGTCACTCTTCTACGCAGATAGATCGTTCTCGCGCTACTTCAACCTTCGTTACTTGTCCAAATTCGAGTAATTCGTCGCATTCGAATTTGGGTGCTTCTAAATCGCACTATAATTGTTTATTTTGTAAACAGGGATCTCATTCGTTATTTTCGTGTAATTCGTTTAAACAAAAAAAATCGTATGATCGTTTTATATTTGCTAAGCAAAAGAAGCTTTGTTTGAAATGTTTAAAGCCAATGCATGGTACTGACGATGCTTGTGCAAAAATCTGTTGTTCGGTTTGTAATGCAACACATCACCATTCATTTTTGCATTTCGCGAAAAATCCTAAAAACGTTGAAGATACTAGTCCAGAAACAAATGTAAATTCGGATGAGTCAGCTAATGTCGTCTCATTATATTCAACAGAATCAGCTAAACAAAATATGGTGTTACTTTCGACAGCCATTGTTTTAGTTCGCGATTCGTCGGGTAAATTTGTAACTGCTCGAGCTCTAGTCGATCCGGGTTCTGAAGCTTCATTTGTTACTGAGGACTTAGTATCTCGCCTCGGGTTGTCTCGTCACAAAGTAGGCACGCCAATTCAAGGCATCGGTGATTTGACTACATGCTCGAAAGGCTGTGTAACAACAGTTATAAAATCACGTATTAATTCGGGATCAGAGTTTACCCTTCGTGCTTTGATTTTGAATCATATAACGTCGAATAAACCTTCGAACTTTATCGACCAAAAATCATGGTCTCATGTCAAACATTTGCTTCTTGCTGATCCAAATTATAATTTACCGTCTTCAGTAGATATTCTTCTCGGAGGAGATATTTACGATGACATTTTCGTTGGTGAAACTATTCGTGGCCCTCTGGGAACACCAATGGCTATTTCAAGTTCACTTGGTTGGCTTCTAATCGGGAAAGTTGATCTCAAGTTCGTTCGTAATGATAATACTAATAAAAATATTTCGTCTTTCGTTGTTTCGAATCAAGAAAGTCGTCTTGATAATGCAATTCGTAAATTCTGGGAGATTGAGTCGATTCCGGAAAAATTAATTATCTCTCCTGACGATGAACAGTGTGAAAAAATATTCGTTCAATCATATAAGCGGTTAGAGTCAGGAAGATTCGAAGTCTCACTTCCATTTCGGGATGGTGAGCCTTGTCTGGGTGAGTCGCGTTCGTTAGCGTTAAAACGCCTTTTTTCTTTAGAACGTCGTTTTGCTCGTGATGAGCATTTTCGAAAATTATATTTCGAATTTATGTCGGATTATTTGGAATCCGGTCATATGGAACTCATCACAGGTGAAGTTAAAGATGCTCACTACTTTATACCACATCATGGAGTGCTTAGACCTTCAAGCTCGACCACTAAGTTAAGAGTAGTGTTCGATGCATCTGCTGAAGCAAGTTATGGTGCTTCTTTGAATGATACCCAACTTATAGGGCCTAAGCTACAAAAAGATGTAGGTGAACTTATTTGTAGTTTTCGTTTCCATAAAATCGCTTTTACTGCCGATATTCGACAAATGTACCGGCAAATTCTAGTTAGTGAGAATCATCAAAATTACCAATTAATTTTGTGGCGCACAAACTGTGAGAATGAGCCTCAAGTTTATCGCCTAAGAACGGTGACTTACGGTCTTTCGTCGTCACCATTCTTAGCAATTCGTGTTCTTCAACAGTTAGCTTCGGATCATCAATCGGATTATCCAGAAGCTGCTGAAGTTATTCGTCGCTATACTTATATGGATGATGTTATAAGCGGTTCTGATTCGGTAGAATCTGCCATACATCTCCAAAATCAGCTTTTGAATTTACTTAAAGACGGAGGATTCGAACTTCGTAAATGGTGTTCGAACAGTTCGGAATTTTTACAGTGTCTTCCAGATACAGCGAAAGATGTTGACGCATGTACTGTTTCGTTAGATGAAGACCATTCGGTTAAAGTTTTAGGCTTGGCATGGCAGCCGGTCAAAGATATATTTTCGTATCACGTGAAACCTTTGCATGACAGAGTGACAAAGCGCGTAATTTTGTCTGAAATTGCTCGTATTTTTGATCCTGTCGGTTTCTTATGCCCTGTTATCGTTGCTGCCAAAATTCTTATTCAAGAGCTTTGGTTAGCTGGGCTCGATTGGGATGCAGAGGTTTCAGGTGATATCAAACAAAGATGGTTGCGTATTGTTTCTGAATTTGCTGAGTTGTCTAACATTCAAATTCCTCGTTTCGTACCTACTCAATCTTGTTATGTTGAGCTTCATGGTTTTTGTGACAGCTCGGAATCAGCGTACGCTGCTGTCATATATTTAAGAGTCGTACATCCAGATCAACATGTTAGTGTTCACATTTTTGCTGCTAAATCTCGAGTCGCACCATTAAAGAAGTTGTCGGTACCTAGATTAGAGCTATGTGCCGCTTCTCTTTTGTCTTCGTTATTCATATTCGTTCGTCGTGTACTTGATTCCAAGATCAGTATCACTCAAGAGGTGGCTTGGACTGATTCGAGCATTGTTTTATGCTGGTTACGTGCTGCACCACATAACTGGTCAACCTATGTCGCAAATAGGGTCGTCGAAATCCAAAATATTCTTGCTCCTAACAAATGGAGACATGTTCGTTCAATCGACAATCCCGCAGATTGCGCTTCGCGCGGGCTCTCACCTTCTCAAATAGAACGCCATACTATTTGGTGGTACGGTCCATCGTGGTTATTATTACCAGAGGACCAATGGCCTCTAAGCAATGTTGATATGGACAGCACAAAGGTTCCTGAACGTTGTAGTTCAAAAAGGTCAACTGTCCTTACAGTTGAATGCAGAGAGGAACCTTCGTTTTTTAATCGTTATTCTTCGTTTCATAAATTGATTAAAATAATGTCCTATTGTCGTCGCTTTATTCATAACTGCCGATCTAAGAGTAGCAAGTTCACAGGTCCTCTCTTAGTCTCAGAACTTCAATCTACAACACTTCGTCTAGTAGGTATTGTTCAAAAATTTTCGTTTGCGCAAGATTTACAAAATCTCGCATCAGGTAAATTTTGTAGTACGCGGTTACAGCGTTTAAGTCCATTTCTAGATAAGCAGGGTCTTATCAGGGTGGGCGGTCGATTAACCAATTCCGATGCAAAATTTAGTAAGAAACATCCATTGATTCTTCCTCCAGAAAGTAATTTTACTAAATTACTTGTGAATTATTTTCATGAAATTAACCTTCATTCGGGCTTACAAGCCACACTAGCATATATAACTAGATGTTACTGGATAATTTCAGCCAGACGAGTCGTTAAGAAAAGTATTTTCCAGTGCATAAAATGCTACCGTTATCGTGCCATTGCATTAGAACCGAAAATGGCTGATCTGCCTTCAGTTCGTGTGCAACAAGTCAGACCTTTTATTAAAGTTGCCGTAGACTATGCGGGACCACTTACGACCAAATCGGGTACTGTCCGAAAGGCCAAACATGAGAAATCGTACATTTGCGTGTTTTCGTGTCTCACCACGCGTGCTTTGCACATCGAGTTAGTCTCAAACTTGACCACTGACGCGTTTATGGCCGCTTTACGTCGCTTCATAGGTCGTCGTGGTATGTGTTCAGACATATTTAGCGACAACGGTAAGAATTTCGTCGGTGCTAGCAGTGAATTAAAGGTTTTGTATAATTTCATCAAAGACAGTAATATTTTTATCGCTCAATCGTTGCTTAAATTTAAAATCGCCTGGCACTTTAATCCGCCTGCTGCACCTCATTTTACTGGAATGGCTGAAGCTGCGGTAAAATCTATTAAATCGCATCTTGTTCGTATCGTCGGTAATACCATTCTTACATTCGAAGAGATGGTAACAGTTTTAACTCAGATCGAAAGTATTTTAAATTCGCGTCCTTTGTGCCCACTTACTTCGGACCCCAATGATCTTGAAGCTTTAACACCGGGACACTTTTTAATAGGGGAGCCACTCAATGCCTTCGCGGAACCTGATATAACCGAAATCAGCGTAGGTCGTTTATCGCGATGGCGATTGTTACAAAGATTTATTCAAGATTTTTGGAAACGTTGGCACAACGAATATTTGCATACATTGCAACAAAGAGGGAAATGGACGAAATCGATTGAAAATATTCGCGTTGGTACATTAGTTCTCGTCAACGATCCTAACTTACCTCCGTTACAATGGAAGTTAGGCCGTGTATCGGAAATTTATCCGTCAAAAGATGGTGTCATTCGTTCTGTTACACTCAAAACTCAGCAAGGCTTTCTAAAGAGACCTGTCCACAGGTTATCTCCCTTGCCTATTTAGTTTTTAATTTAAAGTTTTTATTAGTATTTTAGTTCCGTTTTCGTATTTTATTTCGTATTTTAATTTCTTTTCTTTAAATAATTTGACAGTTGCATTCGTAATTTGAGCCTGGTTAAAATTACATTTTAACGGTGGGCGGTGTTCGTAAATATTTAATAATTTTATTTAGGTCGTAATATATTTCTTTTTGTCTCTGGGCAATTGTCATATTTTTATTCATCGATATGTGGGTAGCAATGAAACGCCACTCGCCGATCGGTTCGTCTGTCGCCGTGCGAGTGTCTACGTGAGCGCGGAACCTTGGCTAATGGCCGCTCGATCGCTATACATTATTCGTATTAAATTCGTTGTCGAACATTAATCAATTCGTCTGGGACAATTCGTCTGCAATATTATCTAAGTGCAGTGCCTAACAATAAGTGTCGTGTCGAGTTGCGGACTCGTAAAAGTGTTACTGTTCGTGCAAGTAACAGTTTCCCCTGGCGTCACAAGAAACGGCCGGCCGCCGGCGCATTTCGAGGACTTGAACCTTCCAGTGCACGGTGGCAGTACAAAGGCATCGAAAGGTGGGTGGTGCTAAGTTGTTACTACGTGTCGGTAATAAATTACGCATTGCCCAGAGAGATAGAAAACAGTTAACGCCCTGAACCCCCCTATACAGTCCACTTAAATAACCTACCAGCGACCTAGGGTCCAGGGATCAGGTTCCTTTTAATTAGGGAACATTTCGCTACAACTTCGATTAGTTCAAATTCAAATTATTCTTTATTTAAGTAAATTTGTAAAGAAGTGCTTTTGTGCAACTCTACAGTTGATTCGGAAAGCTATTCCTACCGAGAAGCGCCAGCGAGAAGCTCGGCGGTTGCTCATTTGAAAATATAATTCTTAATAAACTAACTAGTAAGTTACATTTAGTCATTACTGTCTTGTATAGGGCGAAGAATGGCTATGTCCACGCATTTTTATTATCTAATATAATAATTGCTCAAGCATTTTTGATAGTGTTTTTAAAATGCATTACAGCATTTTAAACAAATTTTTGACAAAGCTAAAATTGTTTGACTAGTTTTATTATGGAATCTCATACCCAGACCAAATATATAGTTAATGGCGTGTTAGCCCTTCAATACACGTTTAGCAAAACCGTGGTCCAAGTTCGCAAGAGGCACTCTGAGGGACGAGGAGAGCGACTCTCGCTTTGATTTTTTGCCATCTTACAAAGACGTTAGGAAATTAATGAAAAGGATTTTCTTGTCTAGTTTAGGAATATATAAAGGTTTATTATAGGTTTTATATTAAAATGTGTAATTTGTATGTCTTTTATCCCAAATTTAGCCCAGACTCTGAATCCCGATATCCAAACAACGGTCTTCTGCTCCGGACTGCGAGGAGGCGATGCCCAAAATTTCAACTTCCTGTGGGAGAGATACCGCGCAAGTCAAGATTCTAGTGAACAGTCTATCCTCTTGAACGCTCTGGGATGCACTTCTAATACAACATTACGTAGCTTGTGAGTTATGTAAACTATTTACTTGTTTCTTTATTATAGATACATATTGTTAAGAAAGAGAAAGAAAATAAAAGTAGCACATGTACAAAGGTGGACTTATCACTAAAAGGAATTTATTCCATTAAACCTCTGAGTAACAGAAGGAAAAGGACAAGAAGAAAAATACGGGTAATATAGAAGAAAGAAAAAGAAAAATAACGAAATAACTAATAACTATAATTATGCTGGGCTTATTACAAAATAATAAAAATCCTTCAAATAACATTGATAAAAAAATAGGAGCTTATGTATCATTCATCATCAGCATGTATTATTCATTTCAGGGTGTAATACAAATTCAAATTCAAAATATTCTTTATTCAAGTCAGGATGTAAGCCAAGTGTTTGTATTACTAGCTAATATTATATTGCCTATTAGCTAAGCTAACTATATGTGGTAAGCCTCATGTATGAGGAATGTTTGCCTTGCCGTAAAAATAGCAGTCATTGGGTGGTTTTCTTTCAAAAAAGGATAACCGCGAATTCTCATCTGCCGAACTCAAGGCTTAACTTCTGCCTGCAGCGTCCTAAAATCTCTTTTTCGTCGTATGTCCACCTCGAACGGAGTCTACCAACAAGTTTACCGGCTTGCCAATTCGCCATATCATGACGTACAATTCTTATACCCAGGAATTCTTGAAGCACTGACTAATAATCCATTTTCCCCCTTTTAGCTATCTCAGTCAGGTAATAGACGACAACTCAGCAGTTAGAGAACAAGATAGACACACTATATTGGTCTCTACAATCAACTCAAGTCCTGACAATATGGAGGCGGCTTTGGATTTCGTGGTTGAGAACTTCGCTGCTATTCAACCAAGGTATGTTTTTAAAACTCCTTACCTAATAAAGGTATTTAAACTAAGATGTGTTACAATAATTTTCATCGTGTGATATCCAGGTGAATAGAATAGACCACCTTCATTTCTTAAAGACGTGTCGTAAAAGGCGATTAAGGTTAATACACCCGTCGTGTGGTATCCGGCTTCGTAGCATAGACCACTCTCAATTCTTACCGAGGTGTCGTAAATGGCCACTAAGGTAAGTTGACTCACCGTGTGGTACCCGTTTGAGTAGATTACACTGCCTTATTTCTTACTGAGGTGTTTTAAAATACGACTAAGGTGAGCTGACGCAAGCAGGCGGCCAGTCGTAAAAGACTTAACCCCATCATGTGGCAACATGTTTATAACATGTGGTGTCGACCCCCACTTAGAGTGAGATAAGGGCAGAAGGATATATGAATATATATAAATAGGCGTATATTGGACAGAGACTCGATCCACTATTAGATACTTTAAGAACTATCTAATCAAGATGTGGTGGTGAAAAGTGGTGATAGTATTTATCTCGTGAACCAAATACACAGTCTGTGTCTAAATGATTTTTTGCCATAATTTATGAGTTTACAAATGTCACTGTTGTTAAAAACTTTAAGAATAGTTCTCACTCGGAAGATTATTTTAACCTGAACTAGAACGTTTAAAATATAAAGTTAAACTTGGAAACTGACAAAGCCGTCTTAACCGGAAATCGAAATGGAAGTTGCTAGAACTTGGATTTGGCAACTGACATGTATATTTCTTGTATTCACAGTTGAAAACCTTTTAAAATCTAATAACAAATGATTATTTTGATTTTTTTGTGGTCTCCGGTTGAGTAGAATAGATCACTCTCATTTCTTACCGAGGTGTCGCAAAAGGCAACTAAGGTAATTCGACCTGCAGTGTGGTATCCGGCCGAGTAAAATGGCCCACCCTCATTTCTTAACGAGGTGTCGTAAAAGATGACTACGGTAAGTTGACTTCAGGCTGTCGGCGGGTCGTAAAAAATGTAGCCAAATAATGTGACAATATGTCTATTACAAGTTGTACCGACCCACTTACGAGTTGGATAAGGGCAGGAGGATGATGATCAAAGCTTGCAAACGTGTAAATCAGCCATTTATATAAAAGTCAATAAAAACATTTCTTTACGTTTTTTTACAGAGTACAAGGTCTTACCGGAACAACAAACATACTTAATGCTTTGGCTAGAAGATTGACTACGAGGGCCCATTTAACTAAAGTACGTTAAGTTTTATTTATAGATTAACTAGCTGTGCTTTTAAACATAAAACTAGTTATTGTGAGTTAAACATAAGACATAGAGACATGCTGTCGCGGACTTTTTTGTACTATATTTGTAGATCTGTAATTCTCTAGTACATTACTTTAGTATTTCTGTTATAAAACTAATAAATATATGGGACAATGACAGACCCGAAAGTAACTTAATACGTACTTAAATTTATATGGAATACATGTGGTATATTCCCAACCAACAAATTGGTTTTAGAACATATTGACCTTCGGTGGAAATCGACCCTGAATGCAAATAAAGGCATGGTCTCCACCATTTGCATAACGGGCCAATCGAATTCATGATATTAGTATGGATTAAATATTATTAATGTTGTTTTTTGTTAACTTTTCAGATTGAAACATTTGTGACAAGACACAATGCAATCTTCACCGCTGGAGAACAAGCGTCAGTTAACGACATCAGAGAGAATATCGCAGCATCCATCGTCTGGTCCACGAATAACTTCGACCTTGTGAACAACTGGCTCAATATTAACTATGGAAGTAACGCTAATATCTTGACATCAAGCTTCCTTATCATCATTTCGATCTTTGTCACATATTACAATCGCTAACAAAAGCGTTTTCGTGCCAAGCGTACAAAAATACCCGCAATATTTCATAAACTTAAACGATTCAACCGTTTATAGTTAAAACGTGTCTCCAAGTGATTCTAAAATCTTGAAATTTCATGTGCCAACAAGATAAAACACGTTTTAAGTACAATTTTATAGAACTTTATTGTAAATAACGACGATATATTATAAAATATGTAATATTTATTAAATTATAATATTTGTATATAATACGCAAGTTATACACATTATTAATAAAAAAAATGCTTGTAAATAAATAAAATAAGCTAATAATTTATTCACTTTTGTAACAAGATTATAAATATAACCATATTTAAAATAAATATCTACAGACTTTTTATTTTTATTACAATAGTGAAACTCGATTCTGAGGGCCATAAAATCAATGGATAAGGGATATAAAAGAAGCAATTATTTCAAAAGATTCAGAACAGATACAGACATCTTTCATTAATAATAAAAGGCCAGATAAAATGTTCTTAAATAACTAATCTAGATTCCATTCACTGTACCCTTTTATTCAAATTGCTCTCCCGACATTGTCTACATCAGTAAAACACATGCTCGAAGCGGCTTACAATGTTTAATTTCACTTTAAATAGACTAGATTTTTTAGTTATCAATCTAGCATCCCCTTTCTACATAATTTCTTTTTATAAATTTCGATACATGGAGCTCCCTATAAGTCTTACATGTCATATTTAAAATATGTAAATTATTAAAAATATATAACAAGAAATTTCTATTTGACTGTACAAGGGTTTATTTTTACAAATCTGCTGCGATTTTTAAATCAATCTATTTACCCGTTATCTCATTTTATTAGCCAAGTATGAATTTTGATGATCAATCACTTTATTTAATGCAGAACGTACCATCGTAGGAACAGTCGTTTGATGATCGTATAAAATGGTCACAAAAGGATAAATGATTAATAGAAAATATTGTACATAAAACTTTAATAAAAATAGTCAAAAATGCGAAATCTAAGTGTAATTTATGTGTTGTTTCTAAGTTTTAAAACAATAACACTTTTGCCTATTAAAATCAATGTGGTTGAAGATAAAGTTAATGTGCCAGAAAATGTAATAACAAATGAAAACTTTTATGAAGATGATCCTAAAGAACCGATTGAAGAAACTACGATACTTGGTGAAGAGATCGCTTCTGTGAAATATTCAAATATAATTGATGATGTAATGGCAGTAGATTCAGAAGTTCAAAGTACCGTTAGACCAGGCATGATAGTTAATAGTTATGCTATCCAACTAGAACCCATAGGTGGAAGACTCTTTAATGGTGTAGCCAGAATACAAGTCACCATTACTGACGTGGCTACTATAAATGAGCCAATTTTGTTTCAAGTCAGCAATCTTAGAATACATGCAGTCAGTTTTTCAGTAGCTGGAGGGAGCACTTTTGTTCCTACTCGTTTCGAAGTAAATGATGATGAGGGAACTCTTCAGATATTTACCACTTTCCCAGCTTCATTGTACACTTTTATAATCCAATATAATGGATTTACGGACATGGTTGGAAGTGGATTTTATCGTGGTACCCTCATTAACAGGTAATATTGTTAATTTTATAATTATAAGTAACTGGGTGACCCAGCCTTGCTCGGTAATTTTTAAAATGATGTAAAAAAAAAAAAAAATTAAATGAAATTAAATGAAAAAATAATAGGGCAGGTGAGGCTCGATCCTAGGCATTTTCACCTCTCTAGACCGCCTGTTCCCCAAATGAACTACCATGACTTTACGTTTGATAGCGAAAAATTGTGATTGTATTCAACGTTAGTTTAAAAAAAACTTTAGAGCCCGAAAACAGGGATAAAACGACGTTTTTTTAGATAAAACTAATCTAGATCGATTTTTCTCTCCCAAAACCCCCTACATGCTGAATTTCAGGAAAATCGTTGGAGCCGTTTCCGAGATTCTGAAAATATATATACATATGTACATACAAGATTAACTCATTTAAATATTAAAGATTTTGTTTTACAATACTCATTAGGATGTCTGTGCATTGAAATTTGAACTCCAATCATATTATTCTGTTAAAGTTTATAACACTTTGAGTCACGATGTGATGTTGTTTTATACTAATGATCCGGTCGTAAAATCTCAGCCAAATCATGTGACAGCATGTTTATAACATGTTGCGCCGACCCCACTTAGAGTGGGATAAGGGCAGGAAGGTGATGATATGTTACTCATGTTGTCACTGTCAGCAAAACATGAATCACTAGATAGAAATAACAAATAGATACATGGGACACTTACAAACACGGTCGTTCGTCCCCAAAGTAAGTAAATACTTGTGCTATGGGTGACAGACAACTGGTAAATATATACTTACATAATTTTAAGTACATATACATCCAGGTTCGAAGAAGCAACAATTTTTTGTTTGTAAATGTTGGTAAAGCTGTGATGGCCTAGCGGTGCGACCGTGTGAATCTCTAGAGACGATCATGGGTTCAAACCCGGGCAGACACCAATGAGTTTTTCTATTAAAACTTATGTGTCTAATTGATAATTGCAATTTATCACACGCTTTTCGGTGACGGAAAACATCGTGAGGAAACCTGCATATCTCTAGAAAATTCTAGGGATATGTGTAACCTACCAATCCGCATTGGAGCAGCGTGGTAGGTGTTAGCTCCAAAAATGGAGAGAGGAGGCCTATGCCCAGCAGTGGGATAGTAACAGGCCGTTACTTAAATGTTGATACTTCGGTGGGTATCAAAACCACGACCCGCGGAGCTGAAGGCAAGGTCACTAGCAACTGCGCCAACAGGCCATTCAAATGCTGAAGGCAAGGTCACTAGCAACTGCGCCAACAGGCCATTTTTATTTATTGATTGTTAAAAAATGAGTTAAACATTTTAACTCACATCTTCAATACCTATCAGACATTGCTCAAATATCTTTTCATATATATCTCGAGAGATAAAAGTTAAAAGATAACGTCAATCACAACATATTGGTACAGCTGTGACGTCTGACTTGAAGTATAAAATTTGTATTACTTAAAATCAGATGGACAAATTGGTCAAATCGCCAGTTTGTAGCACTACTTTTTTAATATGTATTATTATTATTTTTAGTTTTTACTGTTTTAATATGGTGTTCAATAAAAGTGTTCATTCATTCATTCAATAAAACAAATATAAATTCTTTTACGCCGTGTGGTATCCGGCTGAATAGAATAGTAACACCCTCATTTCTTACCGAGGTGTCGTAAAATCCGACCAAGGTAAAACGACCCGCCGTATGATATCCGGCTGAGTAGAAAAAACCACCCTCATTTCTTGCCGAGGTGTCGTAAAAGGCGACTAAGGCAAGTTGATCCACCGTGTGGTTTCCAGTTAAGTAAAATAGACCACCCCCTTTCTTACCAAGGTGTTGTAAAATACGACTAAGATAATTTGACGTCAGCCAGGCAGCCAGTCGTAAAATACGTAGCCAAATCATGTTACAATATGTTTGTAACATGTTGTGCCGACCCCACTTAGAGTGGGATAAAAATTCAAATTGAAATTCAAAATATTCTTTATTTAAATAAACTTGTAATAAGTGCTTTTGAATCGTCAACTCTACTCATTTCTTACCGAGGTGTGGTAAAAGGCGACTAAGGTAAGTTGACTTCAGGCAGGCGGTCGATGGTAAAAACGCAGCCAAATCATGTTACAGCATATTTATAGCATGATGTGCCGACACCACTTAGAGTGGGATAAGGGCAGGAGGATGATGATATAGCCCTTTAAAAAACTCTTTTACAACGGACCATTTTTTATCTTTAACTCCTTATCTTTAAGATATATGTAGATTAATCACAAGTTTGGAAATACCGTATTCAATACGGATGATTCAATGATGCCTGGAATTTACTCATATTTCAATGTAAAGGAGATTCGAATACCTACATGTTTGATAATGTGAAAAATACTATGCTGAGTCATCATAATATATCAAATTTGATAGGTATCTGATATATTAAGAATACTTTGACACTTGTCATTCTGCAAAAAATATTTATTTTCTAGTACAGACTAACATTCAAACAAATGTTTTTTTATATTAGGCTTTTACAAGAAGCTGTGCGGTATTCAGCTGAGTAAAATAGACCACCCTCATTTCTTACTGAGGTCTTGTAAAATACGACTAAGGCGGCGTGTAAGTTGACCCAACGTAGTATCCGGCTGAGCAGCATAGTCTACCCTTTTTCTTACAGAGATTTCTCAAAAGCCGACTAAATTAAGTTGATGTCAGGCAAGCGACCGGTTGTAAAATACCTAGTCAAATCATGTGATAACATGTTTATAACATGTTGTGCCGACCCTACTTAGAGTGGTATAAAATGGCAGGAAAATGATGATGGTATGAAAATTACAATAAATGAACAATATTTTTTGAATTGGAGGTTTTTCGAGCTCAAAATTTGAGAAACCTTATATTAATACTAATGAAAATTGGTATTAATATGGTATCCGGTTTAGTAGAATAGACCACCCTCTTTCTTACCGAGGAGTCGTAAAATACGACAGAGGTACGTTGATGTCAGGCAGGCGGCCGGTCGTAAAAACGCAGTCAAATCATGTGACAGCATGTTTGTAAAATGTTGTGCCGACCCCACTTAGAGTGGGATAAGGGCATTCAGATGATGATGAAAATTATTAACAATTTATTATGAAAACTATACGCCCATACAATAAGACGCGCGTCATAGCACAGTAATATATCCTTGGTTCAACTCTCTTCTTGATCTACATTAACGATCTTTGCAAAATTCAACTAAAAGCCGGTAACATATTTACATTTGCAGACGATACGGCTATTTTATTTCAGGCAGAGAATTGGAATGATGTATATTCACTAGCACAGAAGGGTTTACAAACAGTAACTGACTGGCTGAAACTTAACTTCCTTATACTTAATGCCAATAAGACGAAACATGTAGTATTTTCCATTTCATCCAGATCCAATCTCCCTTATGATTCTAATCATTTAATTCAAGTTCGCAACTGCAATTCCAATCATTCCTCATGTAATTGTCCACTAATTGAACGAGTTCAACATATTCGATATTTAGGCATAATGGATGAACATCTGCCCTGGATTCCGCAAATTAAGCAATGAACGGGGCGTGTTAGAAAACTTACATGGGTCTTTAAGAAGCTGAGGCATGTAGTTTATCTAATTAAGACAATTTATTTCGCTCTATGCCAATCAATATTATCATCTGTATTTCAGTTTGGGGGGGGGGGGGCACTTGTAAAACGAATCTAATTCACCTGGAAAGGGCACAAAGGTCTGTACTAAAAGTTATGTACCGTAAACACTACCGTTTCCCAACTGCTATACTATTCTCTACTACCAAAGTACTGACTGTGCGTCAATTATTCAATTTAACCATTACACTTAGGGCACACACATCAACTGAATTTAATCCCTCGCTTCAAATTAACAATCGTAGAATTTTTGTTTTTCCATCTATAAGACATCAACATCCTTCTTTGAACATCAACATCTATTTTTAGCATTCTTTGTATATAACAAGATAAACAAACATTTGAACATTTATCCCCTAATAAAAGGTGCAGCCAAAAATAAAATTATATGTTGGTTATAATTCAACTATCATAAAACAGAAGATTTAATGTCTAATACCTGAAACCTATCTTATCAACCCATATATAATGCCACACAATAGCCACACTTAATCACCCATCTCGCGAACTTTCATTTCATAGTATTTTGTTTTCTTTTTTTAAATATATATTATACTAGTGGCCCGTTCCGGCTTCGCACGGGTATAAAACATATAGCCTATGTCTCTCAGTGAAAAAAATTATTAAATCTATCCAGTAGTTCCTATCCAGACAGAGAAAGCGATTAACTTTATACTGTGTAGTGAAGCTTAGCTATTATTTTGATAATTGTAAATTTTTTACCATACTTAACCAAAGACAAAATTACGTATAGCTGTCATTTATGTTTTGTTATTCCATGTCATAGTCGTTTTTGTTATACTACGTTTTATAGTGACTTGACGGGATAAAATAAATGCGGTCGAACGGGATAAAAGGTATCCTATGTCCGTTTCCTGGTTCTAAGCAACCTCTCCACCAATTTTCAGCCGAATTGGTTCACCCGTTCTTGAGTTATAAATAGTGTAACTAAGACCAACTTTCTTTTATATATATAGATAAATTTTCTTAATCTTATGTTATTTTAATAATTTTGACTGTGAGGATGCACACAGTTTCATACTATCGCAATGCTATCCTTGCAAATGTAGCATATATATAAATAAATAAATACTAATAATCTTAACCTTTCGGAAGAATTACATTACCATTTAGTAACAACCTTAGAAAAAACCGTTAAGTAAATTATTAGAAAATCGATCACATACAGACAGACAGCTTTTAGGGACTTAATTTTAAAATAAGTGTAAATATTTTTTAAAGTTCCCAGTATCTCACGCTCCTATCAGCCAAACTGTTGCAATCATATCTTTTATCTCATCTAAACTTGAAATGACTTTATCGAGGTATATCTGGCTGTATCTAATTCGACCCATTTGGGAGTAATCGTTACTGTGTCGCGATCGTATGTCCGGATCAGTGAGTTAACCGGCCTGAGGAAAAATGGCCCGGACTAAGTTAAAGTGCCTGTTTATACTGTACTGTCTTATAGTTTCTTGTTCGCCTAGATCGCTGCCTGTAATTCCAAAATCAGCAGCAGTGATTGATGAGGCGGATACAACATTAAATATTAAAGTCAAAGGTGTTGTTGATGAAGTTAATGATATATCTCCTGCCGGTGAAACAAAAGAGAACCCTAAAGATACAAACCTCGAGATAACTGATGTTATAACAGGCCCCATATTACGTACAAATGTAAGACCCGGTCAAGAAGTAAGGCGCTATACAGTCGCACTTACAAGAGACGGTGATGTTTTAAATGGAAGAGCAGTTATAGATGTGAGGCTGACGGATGAAACGGCAGAAGATCCCATTCGTCTGAATTCACTTGGCCTCACAGTCCAAAGTGTTAATGTAGGAATACTGACTGATGCTAATCCACAGCCAGCGGGCTTTAATATTGTTGATGGTATTATGTTAGAAGTTACGCCGAACCAAGGACCGGCATCCACTTTCATAGTCATAGTTGAATACACTGTTCCTTTAGGAAGAGCCGGTTCTGGAATATATTTAGGGGATGGGGGATTGGAAGGAAAGTAAGATATTAATGAATTTAGTAATACTTGAAATAAGTTTTATTATTTCACTTATTTTAACGTTTAATACGCGTAACACGAATGTGTTATTGTTTTGAAATATTGATAATTTCAAAGACAATTCACATTTTTAAACACTATACGTTATTCTTTAGTTTATGTGTATTAGTTTATCATCATTCTTTTACCCTTATCCCACTCCAAGTGAGGTCGGCACAATATGTCTTCTTCTTCTATTCTCCTCTATCATTCGTCAACTCTGGTACCACTCCTTTAACATGCATATCATTTTTCACACAATCCATCCATCTTTTTTTTCGGCCTCCCCCTAACCATTCATCCATCCACATTCATATTTAAAACTCTTTTGGTCGCATGATTTTTTATGTGATCTTTTTTTATTAAGTGTATTAGTTTATCTTTACAATTATTTAGCACATGCATAAGACGTTGATTGGTTTGATCGGTTTTATTAGTTTTTTACAATTATTATATTAGCTTTAAAAATAGTACTTAGATATAATTGTTTTTTATTATTATGCTTTATTGTTATTATAAGCTGGGCAAGCGACTGCGTCCGAGTGAGAATCAGTGTGTCACAAAGTTATTCCTATTTCAATTTATACAAATCTATAACGTTCTATATACTTAATTCAAACCTTCCTTCCTTCCTACCTTTTAGAAAAAACCGTATAAAAATCCGTTCAGTAGATTTTGAGAAAATCAATTACATACAGACGGACAGTTTTGGGGACTTTGTTTTACAATATCTATAGATACTGGTGACGCTGTCTAAGTCATTAGAGTTAACAGCATAAATATAATAAACAGCAATGAAAAAAGTCTCCAAAAAACAAATAAATACAATATGCCATTTATATACATATTACTAACATAGCGACATATATTTTCATCTTCCCGCACTTATCCCACTCTAAGTGGGGTTGGAACAACATGTTACAAACATGCTGTCACATGATTTGGCTGCGTTTTTACGACCGGCCGCCTGCCTGACGTCAACTTACCTTAGTCGTATTTTACGACACCTCGGTAAGAAGAAGGGTAGTCTATTCTAGTAAACCCGAAACCACACGGTGGGTCAACTTACCTTTAGTCGCCCTTTACGACACCTCGGTAAGAAATGAGGTTGGTCTATTCTACTCAGCCGCATACCACACCGCGGGTCGACTTACCTTAGTCGCCTTTTACAACACCTCGGTAAAAAATGAGGGTGGTGCTATTCTACTAAGCCGGATACCACACGGGGTAGCGACATATATTTTATTTTTTTAAATATATCAGACAATTACACATACGGTCGTCCGTCCCCAAAGCAACTTAATACTTGTGGGTACATACAAATACATACATATTTTTAAATACATACATATGCCCAGACCAACCAACAAATTATATTTAGAAAAATGGCGGCTCTGAAGCTATAGACAGGGTAACGCGCCAACAGGCTTGTAGTATAAATACAAAAAAGATCCCGTAACTATTCAAATATTTTGGTACGACGTCGAGTGGCGGTGGCAGCGGACTGTCTCAGGCCCGTTGGTTCGGGGGTGAATTATTGTCCACCCCCTTCACCCCGAGAGGGTGTATCCTTTGAGACGCGCGGGAAGTCGTGTGCGTCGGCGACCGTAAGCACGCGGGCCAGAACGATTCGTTACAGACTCCCCCTCTAGTGAAGGAGAACGCCCTCGTTCCTGGGCTAGCTCAATGCCCTCGCGCTTCGGGCGTCCGCGACGTCTCTTGGGTATAACAGGATTCGGTGCTTCGCCCTCATGCGAACCACCGTCTACAAATGGTGTCAAATCCTGTGAATGGTACTTCCCTAGAGATTCTTCGGGGTTTCCTACCGGCGAAATGAGATAAGTTGTTGGACTAACCTTCTTGGTAATTTCGTATGGCCCATCTCGTCTGGGAACAAATTTAGATGTGAGACCTTTACTTCCTTGGCTTAGGACGTAAGACCGGACGAGCACTTTATCACCGACTTTGTATACTCGACTAGGTCGACGAAATTGATCAGCGTTCTTCTTGGACTGATCTTGATGAACTTCGACACGCTCACGGACTTCAGAAAGAGATTTAACAAAAGATCTAAGGTAAGGAGTGATTTGAGGGACAAAATTTTCTTTCTCAAGGATTGCGTTCAAATCGTGATGAGCTTCAAACGGTGTACGCATCTCGCGAGCAAACGTCATATAAGCAGGTGACATACCAGTGGAGGTGCACACAGCTGAGTTCATGGCGAAGCGTACTTGGGATAAAAACTTCGGCCAAGATCGATGCTCGTTCTTAACCAGCATAGCAAGCTGCACTTTCATGTCCCGGTTCTTCCTCTCGGCTGGGTTCGCTTCAGGGTGGTATACTGGAATTAGATTTTGTTTGATACCTAGTATATACATACACTGCTGCATTGCTGCTGAAATAAACTGTACGCCATTATCGGAGATGATGCGCCGGGGTAAACCGTAGCGCATAAAATACTCTTGGATCAGGTGTTGTGCACAGCTTTCAGCGGAAGCCTCCTTCAGTGCAAACAGCTCCACCCAGCGAGTCGCAGTATCTTCTACGAGTAATACCCACCTTTCTCCAGCATTTCCTGTAGGTAGAGGACCGAACAGATCTATAGCCAGGACTTCACCTCGTTGATTTAGCACTGGTGTTTGAAGGAGACCAGCTGGTCTCATATTACTCGCTTTATATTTTTGACATTCTACGCACTTCTTTAGATATTCAGTTACAAATCGACGCATCCCAGGAAAATAATAACGCTGTCGAATGCGATGTAGAGTGCGTTCAACTCCTTGATGACCAGCAATGCCAGAATCATGAAACTCCTTGAGGATTTCTTCTCTTTTGGAGCTGGGCACTACCAGTTGTACTTCTTCGGAATCGGAGTCTAGATCATAGCGGTAGAGTGCACCGCTAGACATAATATATCCTCGTTCTAACCAACGACTTGATGTAAGTTCATCACCGTTTTCTAGGTCTTTGATGATTTTCTCGACCTCTGGGTCAGCAAGTTGTTCTAGCCTCAACTCTGTAGAACTTTTAGTAGGTAAGTTAATTATCACCGAACATATACCACAACTAGGACGGGTATCATCAGAACATATAGGTCTACTTAGCGTATCGGCTACTACGTTTGCTTTGCCTGGGGTGTACTGATATTGGATGTCAAATGACTGTAGCTTTAGGGCCCACCTTACTAAGCGCCCTGTCGGGGACTTTAAAGTCATCAGCCATCGAAGGGGCTGATGATCACTACCTACGATTACTAGGTGACCATCTAGGTAGCACCTAAATCGCTCCACAGCCCATACAACAGCTAAGGCCTCTCTCTCTGTAGTGGAGTAGTTTTGTTCAGCAGAGTTCAGGAGTCGGCTGGCGTATTCAATAGGTCTTTCCTCCTTATCCTCCCCCTGGAGTAAAACGGCTCCGAGCGCATAATTGCTCGCGTCGGTGCGAAGAACAAAAGGGCGACTGTAGTCAGCCTGTATAAGTATTGGTGCTGAGGTAAGGAGGCATTTAAGTTCGTTAAAGGCTGTGGATTGGGCGGAACCCCAGGTCCATGTCTGATTTTTCCTGGTTAGTCTAGTAAGTGGCTCTGCTACTGAGGAGAAGTTTGGAATAAACTTTCGGAACCATGAACAGGTTTGTAAAAATGTGCGGAGATGTTTTAATGTGCTCGGTACCTTCATATCTAGTACCGCCTTGACCTTCTCAGGATCAGGAGAGACGCCTTGTTGACTAATTATGTGTCCCAGGTACTTAACTCTTTCTCTGGCAAATACACATTTCTCCCGATTTACTCGCAGACGGAACTCTCGAAGCCGACTAAACACAGCTTTTAAATCCTGGAGATGCTGCTGAAATCCTTCAGATATGATCAGCAGGTCATCCAAATAGGCCAGAACCGTGACGTTGGCTAAAGAAGAACAAGATCGCAAACGGTCAATTAAGCGCTGAAACGTTGCTGGTGCGTTTTTAAGTCCGAAAGGCATGCGCTTGAAGCGAAAAGTTCCCAACGGGCTTATAAATGCCGTTTTGTCCATATCCTGCTCATTTACTTTAACTTGCCAGTAACCTGATCTTAAGTCTAAAGTACTCATATAGCATTCTCTTTTCGTGGATTGCAACAACTCATCGATTAACGGCATTGGGTAGTGGTCCGTCTTAGTAACAGCATTAAGGCGTCTGTAATCCACACAAAAACGGGTTTTACCATTTGCTTTAGGAACCAGAAGTGCTGGTGAACACCAGGCTGACTCACACTCTTCGATGATGTTATCCTTTAGCATCTCTTCTATTTGTTGACGCATAATTTCTTTTTTAGCTGGTGTCAATCGGTATGGAGGTACAAAAATAGGAGGGTGCTCACCTGTCTCGATGCGGTGCTCGATACACGGAGTTGGCTCTCCCCCTTGCTCGAAGATGTCCGCGTTGTCATCCAACAGTCGGGCCAGAGAGCCTCGATCAGGTGGATTCAAAATAGTACCTTCATCGTCCCTGAGTACATTAGCAAACACACTCGTAAGATCTGGTGGTGAAGAGGGTTCAAAACGCATGTTATGCTGGGCATGGAAGTTGTTAGAGAAATACCAACACTGCCGGTGAAAATCCATGACCACTTCCGCCGCAAGCAGGAAATCCATCCCAAGCAACGTTTCATTGTTATGTGCTTCAGGGAGGATAAGAAAGGAAGTCATAATGGCTTTCTTCTCTAAGCGCACGTTAAGAGTGGTTATGAACACGTCCAGGTCACGAATATCACCATCAGCAAGCTTAATACGTCTTCGCGTCGGTTCCAGGGGGTGGTCCTTACGTAGAAGGAGAGCGTATAGCGTATGTCCCGCGATACAATGCTTTGCCCCGGTGTCGACTAAAGCGGTACCTACTGAGCCTAAAATCTCAATTTCAAAAATAGGTCTCGAAACAAAACGAGATTTCCTAACGGAGCTCTCACCGGAGTGTACCTTGCCTAAGTAAGATGTAGCACTACAGCTCTTAATATTTTTATATATATCATCCATACTGAAAAAGTCATTATTAGTCTCAACAGAAATATCATTACGAAAATTATATAAATAAGTACTAGAAACGTCATTTTGACGTGGCTCATGATTATACGGATTACAAAAAATATTCTTACTGCTATTAGTATAAAAGTTATCATTAGTACTAAAATATTCCGATACAGAAAAATCATAATAATCGGATGGTCGTTCAACATCCTTATTTTGTCTAAAAACATCGACACTATAAAATTTTTGTTCGTCATTATTACACTGCATACACTGTTCACGAGTAACATTTTTAGACCCACATTTATAACATGAAACGATTTCAGGTAAAACTTTTTTCTCACCCTTGGCAGCTAACTTACGACACTGTTCGCGTTGATGTCCGTGATGCTTGCAGTAAACACAATACGGTCGTGTTTGCCTTGAAGACGAAGCGACCGGCGCGCGCTCTTCCCGCGCAAGCGGCGATGAGGCGGCGTGCACTCCAGATGTCGGCTGACCGCCCGCAGTTTGCGCGTCATGTACGACCGATCTCGGAGCGAAGTTTCTCGAACGTGTAGTATACGTTGCCGGTTGAGTGGTAGTTTCGTATGCATTGCGTTTTATATTGGAGGAAATAGATGCGGAGTTGTGCGATTCTCGCTTTGTTGACTCGTTTATGGAATCTTCTATTATTCTAGATTTCATCAGCAGTTCTGCAAAATTACTGACCTCGTCGCGACGTAATCTTTTACGAATTTTTCTATTCAAAAGGCCGTAAATTAAATCAATTTGTACCTTGGTGGAGAGGTCATCAGTGGGTAGGCGTGAAAGGAGAGCTCGGCTCTTCGCTACGAAGATGTCCGTTCCTTCGTCATCCCTTTGCTCAGCACGAAATAATTCCCGATAAATTTTGTATTCGGGGCGCCGGTCGCCATACGCATCCCTTAGGTATTTTATTACCGAGTCCCAGGATTTAACCTCTGCGCGTATACTCTGCCACCAGGTTGCTGCTTCACCGGTAAGGAGCATTGACATGCCCCTAATTGCCACTTCGTCGCAAATATTTGTGCATTCTTTAAAAGCCTCAATGGCATCGATGAATGTTACTATATTTTCATTTACCGCCCCGGAGAATCTGCTCGTACAGTTTGAGAAATTGCCCGTTCTCTCCGCCGCGCTCGACGCTGACGCCGGTGATTGAACGGTCGGAGATGACATAAGGGCTGATTGGCGCTCAAGCATACGCTCGAAGAACTCAGCGTTCGATTGCCGGATCGTTTGCAGAAGGGCGTTGAAATTTTCGCTAGACAGCGTGATGCTGTCGTTAACATCATCGTTGTTGGAGCCGTTGGACATTCTTCGTGTTCTTGGCATTATGTTACCAGTGTAGACACGAGTTATAGATATACACACACTATAAGTTACTCTTACAAGTAAGAGTAATCGTAACACAAGTACTGTGGCATTCGGCCCCACGTTGGGCGCCAATTTGGTACGACGTCGAGTGGCGGTGGCAGCGGACTGTCTCAGGCCCGTTGGTTCGGGGGTGAATTATTGTCCACCCCCTTCACCCCGAGAGGGTGTATCCTTTGAGACGCGCGGGAAGTCGTGTGCGTCGGCGACCGTAAGCACGCGGGCCAGAACGATTCGTTACAATATCTATTTAAAAGAACTTATCAAAGCTTTGTCGAATAATAGCTATTGAGTCTGAGTTATTTCAATTCTACTATTGATACTATTTGATTAAAAGCAAACAAAGCAATCAATTGCACGCGTGTTGTTACTGATGTTATGAATATTTAAGTTTATGCGAACTATTCACAACAAATCTATCTGGTTTGTGCCTGATTATGTTTTTCAGTAACTACATATATAATGATTTTATCTTTAATATTTAAATTCGTTAATCTTATTTTTATTTTATTTGGGAAACAAACAATGGTTCTATTACTGAATAAATATTTAAATATAAATATATCATACATCAATAAAGTTTCCACTAAAAATGTTACACAAATATTAGTAAGTTAAGAACTTAACTATTTAATAAAGTATTTTTTTATTTTTTTCGGAATCTCGGAAACAGCTCCAACGATTTTCCTGAAATTCAGCAAGTAGGGGGACTTGCTGAATTTCAGGAAAATCGTTCGAAAAAAAATTGATCTAGATAAGTTTTATTTAAAAAAAATGTCGTTTTATCCCTGTTTACGGGCTCTAAAATTTTTTGAAATTTACGTTGAATACAATGACAATTTTCGGTGTCTAACGTAAAGTGACACCGCCCGTCAGGCAAATAAACTATCGTGATTTTTGAAAATTGACAGCGCATTTAACCCTTGCTTTTTCATCAAATTTTAGCAGGTTTTCCAGTGCCCAAAAATAGGAATAAAACAACATTTTTTTAATTTAAAAATTTAAAAGCTAGATGGTTTTTAATCCCCGAAACCCCTTACATGCTGAATTTTTTGAAAATCGTTGGAGCCATTTACAAAATTCAGATAAATATATAAGATTAACTCATTAAAATATTCATGATAAAGATAAGGAACTAATGTTCCTAATCTTTATCTTATATTATAAGTAAATATGACTACGTAGTCGATACTGTTGTTTTGAAACCAAGTACGTAAGTACTTTGTGTCGAATCAAATCTTACAACGAATATTTAGTACTTTATACTTTAATCGCATCATATTACAAAACAGAATGAAAGTATTTATTTATTTATACACTTTATTGTACACCACAAGAGAAAAACAGCAATAAAAACAAAGAAAACATAAATTGTAACGTACAAAAGGCGGCCTTATCGCTTAGTAGCGATCTCTCCCAGGCGACCCTTGGGTTAAGGAGAACTGTAACAACGGTGTGCGTGGTGCACTATTCTATAGTTAAATACATATTATTAATACATACGAATACAAAGATAAAAGATTTACACATCATAAAAATATCTAAAAGTAATATATATGCAATCTATAAACTTATACATATTATATAATAAATATATAACAATGATGATACTTCCTCCTGCTAATATTAAAATAGTAAGTTCATTTAAAGAGCAATAACGTCGTGAACTAGAAAAAGATTGTCCCCAAAATATATGGAATACTGCGTTTGGATAATCTATATGTATGGTATCTGGCTGAGTAGAATAGACCACCCTCACTTCTTATTGTAAAATTCTGTTGTAAAAGACGACTACGGTAAGTAGACTCGCCGTGTGCTATTCTGCTGAGTAGAATAGACCACCAAGGTGTCGCAAAAGGTTTCTAAGGTAAATTGACGTCAGGCATATTGTGCCGAAACCACTTAGAGTAGGATAAGGGCAGGACTTAACTATAACTAGGTATTGGAAAATCCCTACATACAATCAATAAATTACTTAACTTACGCTAAATTATTCCCTTTTCAGTGAATACATCGCTATGAACTTGCATCCTACAAACGCGAGGCGCGTATTCCCCTGCATGGACGAGCCAAATTTATTCGCCATAACGTCCTTAACTTTTAACGGTATGCAGTTTACAACGATGATATCGAATTCTCTACTTGATGTAGACAGCACGTAAGTACTAATTATAATATATTTACTTCGTTTGCGCCAAGTTTTGGAGATGAAATACCACCAGTATTTACGATGTACTGTGCGTGTATTTTTTTAACCATAGCCTTATCCAGTTCCCGAAGGAAATATCTACTTCTTAGTCCATATATTCATTGCTGAAGGTAGTGTATACACTGAATTATAACTGATCACTTGATGCACTATGCTTTTCTGGTATGCTTTTTCTACGGTCCTTGAAGCTTTGGTATTTCGCTGGTCTGTAAGTCTTTATTTGGTTTGACCGATGGGACAGCCGTGTGATCTTTTCCCGTCTAACTGGCCAACAACCATCAGCTTCTCTTAGCTTTGAAGATGTCTGCGAAAAACGTGTCTGAAATATTTAATAATACGATGGAACTAAATAGCAGATCACTCTGTCTGTAGTCGGTCCCTCATTTCTGAGGATCGTGATCGTCGTTAAGTTGTTTAGATTATATGCGCATAATACCTTTCCAGAGATTCTTGTCCCCGTCCATGAGAACAGCGTCGTGAAAGTCGATAGCGCCGGTGGCCTTTAGCTGATCAGACCATCTGGTTGGGGACCTTCCTCGTGACCTTTTGAACAGCAGATAGTCTAGTGTTTATGCTGATCTCTTTAAGAATAGACAAATTAGTTCGGCGTACAGTCCATAGAATTCGCAATCAACAACGAAAATATAACTTTATATGTAAAACGAGTGTAAACGCTTTAATTGTAACAAGTTTCATCAATATTACTCTAACCGCTTAGTGGAAGCGTGATGAAGAAAAAGACTTTAACAGTTATAAAAATCTTTATTGATTTATAAACAGTGGCAGCTGAACTGTTATACCATATACCTATCATAAAACAAATTACCGATTACAAATTCACGTTCCACAACCCAATAATGGTATTTGCGATTTATCACATGCTTTTCGGATAAGGAAAAAATCGCGAATAAATCCTCCATATCTCTGGAGAATTTCTACCAATCCGCAATCCATGTTTTAAACTCCAAAAAAGTAGAGGAGTCATATGCCCAACAGTGTTATATCCATAGCCTGTTACTTACTTTTATATGGATTTACATTTCTTTCAAAGATCGAATTCGAAAGATCAAAGCATGTTAATTAAGCTTTTGTTTCTAGGACAACATTCAGAGCTTTGCAAGGACCTGTTCACTTATGGGCCATGGTTGCGCATAGTTTGAACAATGTAAATATACCCGTAGCGAATACTGTATTCCTGTACGCACGTCAAGGCACCCTGAATCAAGACTCTCAAGCCGGTGTCGCTATTAACAATTATTACAACAAATTTAACGAGTGGACTGAGAAACCGCACGCCGAGTTTATTCAGAATCAAAACGGTGGTTTGCATATCACCGCAGTGCCTGATGTATCGAGGGATTGGTATGGACTATCTACTTTATGTATATGGTGAGTTGTTTATTAAAAGATGCAAATAATTTGAATTTGTATTACTAGAAATAAAGCGAAAACCTGACATTGAATAATAATGCACTCACTATCATTCGTAAACTCTGGCGTGACTCCTTGTATATCCGTGTCATACTTCACACAAGCCATCATTTTTTTTTAATATACCTATAGTTACATATCCGCAATATATTAACTCAGTTACTAACTAGCTAAACTAACTTAATTTCTGTGAGATTCAATAATTAAAAAAACAAATTCTTCATTTTATATAGTTTGGAGAGGAAATTCTTCATTTTCAATAGTTTGAAGAATAATTTGTCCGAACTTGTTTGTTTAAGGGAGCCCTATATCCTGATGGAGAATAATAACGCTGTGAAACAAAGGAAGACTGCATTGGTGACAATAGCTGAAGGAATGGCGCGACAGTGGTTCGGATACCTTATATTTCCCGAAAATTGGCGATACCAATGGGTTGTTGCAGGCATTGGCAGTTATGCTGCTTACGAAATCGTTAAAGAAGTAAGTGCTTTACTTTTTTAGTGTCTCATTTTTGCAGTGCTCTAAGCTCCTAAAATATATTGTACTTTTTTGTGTGTTCTTAAGTTTTGTGTCAATTTTATGTTTATAAGTTTGTAATTGTGACTTCTTCGCGTAATTAAATTATTAATATACATTCAATTTTACATTCGGTGCATGTTCTACTACTGAGGGGAAAGCTGATGTTTTTATCCTATATATTGATCATATATATAAGCTCCAGTTGCATCAAATTTCATCAGTATTGTTCCAGCATAATAGCCATGATACAAACAGATAGAAAGACACGCATTTACTATAATATAGGTGTCTCGTCTGATTGATAGAGATATGACGATTGGTTTTCAACAAAATCGTAGAACTGCCCATAGTAGTTGATTCTAATGGAACCTATATTCTTTTGGCTAATTTTAGCTATAAGAGTAATGTAGCGGATATTTTGGGTACAGCGGAGAAATAAAACTTGCGGATTGTTCTTCAAGTGTAGGCGTGCGCGCGCTATCGTGCCGGCGGACGAAGTGACCGATCGGGCCCGGGGGAGGCGGTTTTATGCAGGCCTAGCGCTGGCACCCTTACAACCTTTATTGCGTTACTTAACAATAACAATTATTGTTCTTACAACTATATTACTTACTTATACGTAGTTTTTATAAAGTTAGTATAGTAGACTTATTTTGATAATTATCTTAAATCTAAAGGTTATTAAAAGACTACGGGTTGTATACTTTATTTACGACTAATCTTATCCTATAGCGGTTAACACATTAATTATTAAAACAAATAAATCGTCGTCAACAAGTAACGATTCTTGCCTTTTTTTATCCGCAGTGGACGATAGCAGTCAGATAGTAACAGGCCAGCATGTAACATTTTTATTAATATTATCAATGCAAGAACGTCCTATTTGTCTTATTTTACGCCTAAACCGAGCAATGTTTTAATGTAATTTTTAGTATGGAAGATACTTTTCTACTACTACTTTTCATATCGATCTTTAAGGAGAGTCAAGGACCTTAGATATCGATGGAGAGATTAGTAGGCAGTATAACTTCATTTATATATTTTTTCGTATTGATTGAAATATGAATCGAAAGGCTATAACAAAACATACGCCGATATCGAATAAGATAAATAATAGGATGACTAAATTGCCGCCATTTTGTATTCACTTGTTTACCGGTTCGATACGGATTATCATCTGTCAAACATATTAGATTATTTCGGCACATTTCTGGAACACGTCGGTTAATATAAGTACTTTTCGATAACTAAACAAAGATAACTTTGAACAATACTCTTTTTAACTTTCATGACATAGGTATTGTAATTTAGAAGATACTTGCATACATCAAGAAAACAATTTATTTAAAGTATAAATAATATAAAATAAAGATGGATGGATGGATAGTGTTAAGTATGATATGCATATAAAAGGAGTAGCATTTAGATTTGACGAATGATAGACGATGGATGATAAAAACATATTATCTCAACTACTTAGAGTGGGACAAGGGTAGGAGAATGACTAGAGATATTACTTACAATAACATCTATGATTGCTTCTCATTACAGTTCCAAACTCCTGTCCAAGTTCAGGACGACACTCTTATAGACATGAACACAATATTCACAACAGACGTTATACAAGAGGGTCTTTTGTACGATTCTTATCTCAGTGCCCTACCTTTGGAGGCGGCAGATAATTTCTTTGAGGAAGACCAAATAAGATTAAACATGTACGGATTGGTAAAGACAAAGGCGGCTGCTTTATTGAGAATGGCGAAATTGGTGTTGAGTGAAGAAAGAGATATAGTTCAGGCTGGCGCCAGAGCACTTCTAACAAGCAGGTGAGTAAGCAGCTTTACAAATTCAAACCCAATAACTTTAATATTTAAATGAGTTAATCTTGTATATCACTACATATTATAAAACAAAGTCGCATTATTTGTTTGTCCATATATCCATATGTATGCATAAAACTTTAAAACTACGCAACAGATTTTGATGCGGTTTTTTTAATAGATAGAGTGATTCAAGAGGAAGGTTTATACGTATAATACGGAGTAGATAAATACTGTAATTTTTGAGGTTTCTGTAAATAATTACATTTTTTTCCGCTTACATTGCAAACGGCAAAAGGCTAAACCCTACGAGATTTATCAAAATGATGTACTAAGTATTTGTACACCTTGAAAAGGTCTACAGAAAAGTCCGCGATGGTGCATGTCTATCTCTTATGGGTAACCCACAATAGCATTTTTTGTCATTTACTTTTTACCAAAAAATAATGCCTCATGTTCAAAGCAATTTTTATACAATACAGCATTAATCCTTATCCAATTAAGTACCTTAAATAAATTGTTGATTTAATATAGATCAATATGGCCGTTTACAGCATGTAATTTAAGTGAACATTTTCGGAGATATTACAGATTTAAAATGCCGTGAGGACGCCGCGCTTCACCTTAAAGCACTACGCATTTAGCAGCTATATTATGTCGTTCTTTCAAGAGTTTGTTTAAAGCTGTGAATGTTGTTTATAAAGACATTCTGTAACTAATTGTAAAAATAAAATACATAGGGAAAATGTAAAAGTAAATAAGTAAAATACTATATGAATTTAGATATTCCAAAGATAGCAGGATATCTTCTTGGTATAGGGAAAGGAAATTGTTTTTCTCCAAATTGAACGTTTGCGGGCCACGGGCAGTAATGAATAAATCAAAACTACTGGATCGATTTTAATCATTTTTTTACACTGACTGACATGGGATATATATTTTACCCGTGCGAAGCAGGGGCCGGCCGCTAGTATTTTTATATAAAGCTGAAGAGTTTGTTTGCTTATTTGTTTGATTGTTTGAACCCGCTAATCTCAGGAACTACTGGACCGATTTGCAAAATTATTTCAGTGTAATATAGTAGATAGTCCATTTATCCAGAAAGACTATAAGCTATATAACATCACGCTAAAAAGATAAATATAAGAAAAGCAGCAAAAAAATTGTTACGAAAACGGCAAAATTTAAATAAAAGCGCCAGCATATGTCTAGCTTGCAAGCCACTTTAACTATTTTTTTGATTATCAAAATACTATTTTCCGGTTTTAAACTTTTCACGCTGGCGATTGCTAGTCTTATAATAAACGCATTTATACCAGAAGCTCATGATATACTGTCTGTGAAATAACAAATTCATAAACTCAGGGGAGTTAGCTCATAAATAATTCCAATCAAATTCCAATTCCAAACTTGCGAGCAACTCCTACATACGTAATGTTCTCGCGAGTTACTTTCTGTTATAAAATCGTTGGTATTTCAAGTCGGTTGTGTTCACAGGGCCTTACAAGAGGTGAATTCGCGAAACTTTTACGACGCGTTGAATAGTGAATATTCATTTGGTATTGGCGGAAGTGGATTGGTGCCCGCTGTGGATGAATTTCTACGACCTTGGGTGATTAATAACGGCTATCCTCTTATCCATATAGGCACTAGAGCAGGAGGAGTACTTGTCACTCAGGTAATGTATTATCATTTCAATTATTCATTAAATCATTTTTTATTCAAGTAAGATTGTAAACAAGTTTTGAAACAAAAGTAATAATAAAATTAGTTTGCTATAATCCGCGATGAAGTAAAATAGAAAATATATATAATGCTACATGTTGAGAGGACAATCCGTTTTCATGCCTGATTCATCATGACAGGATTCGTAAAAACACATGCACAAACTCTACCACCGCCACAACAATATACAAGCACTACATACGTTCACTATCACAAGCTCAACAATCGTTTCGCCCCGCAACCGAAACATCATCAGGAGATAGACTCCACGACAAAATCGCAAAGCGATTTGGAATACGAAACGATACGTAGACGAAATACGAGATATGTAGGTTTCCTCACGATGTTTTCCTTCACCGAAAAGCGAGTGAAATCAATTAGACACAGAAAAACTCATTGTTGTCTGCCTTGGTTTGAACCCATGATCGTCTCTAGAGATTCACACGGTCGCACCGCTGGGCTATCACAGCTTATATGGATATACTGATTTATATTTAATTTTTCAGAAACGTTTCGGCTTTTCAGTGAGGCCTCAACTGAACTATTTAATTCCTTTGACGTTCACAACAAGCTTAAATCCTAATTTTGACAACATATATCCTGATATGATGCTGGAGACTACAATGACGTTAAATTTCGCTTTTGGTGAAGAGGACTGGGTCGTATTTAATCTACAAGGACAGGGTATGTATTTAACAGATGTATTGTAGCGGATATTTGTAGTTACAGCAATAAAACTTGCACTGCTGAGAATAGATCTTTTTTCTCAGTTTTTTTTGGAGAGAAGATTTGGAGCTAAGACCTACCACGCTGCTCCAATGCGGATTGATAGGTTACACATATCTCCAGAATTCTCTAGAGATATGCAGGTTTCCTCACGATGTTTAACTTCACCGAAAAGCGTGTGATAAATTGCAATTATCAATTAGACACATAAGTCTAACGGTGTCTGTTACACGGTGACCTCCTCGAAAGAGTCGCGCGGTGTTATCGCTGGCACAGCTTCGTATATAGCAAATTAACATAATACAACATGATAACAAAATATAAATGATTAACTAATTCTATAATTAAAGAATTCTATATTTATAACACATATTAGATATATTGTATTAATTAATGTACTATATCACTGTAATATATTTTTTTTTAGGTTATTTCCGAGTGAATTATGATCCAGAATTATGGGAAAGACTTATTATGGCACTCTCAGATCCGGAGACCAGAGATGACATTCATCCGTTGAACCGGGCCTGTGTAAGTTGATAAAAACAATTTAATCATCATCATTTTATCATCCTCATCTTTATCTATCTTATTTTTGCACGGGCGTTGTGAGCAAACGAAATTTTATAGCTGTACATGACCATTTATGCGCAACCTAGAAACGACTTAGAATGGAATAAGGGCTGTGAACGTGTTGCCGATAGATGGCGCTGTGTCATATTGACACGCGCTAATGTTTGCCCATTTTAGAAACCATAAGTAACTTTAATATTATGCATAACATTCGAAGTCTTACGAATTTATCAAGCTCACTCTCTCGTACTCGTAGATATTTTGGGAGGACCTATAATAGGCGGTTCATGGTCCTCCGATCTGGTTCGCGTTAATTAGCTAGGTAGTAATACATCGTCATAGTAAGAAAATAACGCGTAGTAAATTTCATCAATTGAAACAGATATAAAAAACGGACAGACTTCCGCATTTATAATATAAGTATTGCTTTGCCATCTACGTGATAAAAGCCTTATAAATATTAAAATTTTAATTCTTTTTTTAGCTCGTCGATGACGCTCTAAACTTGGCGCGAGCTGGTGAAATTGGATACGACATAGCCTTTTCGATAGTTTTAACTATGGAACACGAAACTGACTATGCAGTTTGGAAAGCCTTTGTCAGGAATATGGATTTCATCAGAAAACGTCTGGTTGCGTTGGTAGAATCAGACGAGGAGCGAGATCCTGATATATACTTGGTAAATCATGTATTTTTGTGTTATTTAAGTTATCTGGCCAAATTGGTTAACTTTAAAGGTTCAGAATTTTAGACGGAATGACGTGATCTATATGTTCCGAAACATACTAGTTTTATAAGATGTTTGTGATAAGGTTGATAAGATTCTTCAAAAATATTTAACAATTCACATTTACTTATTGCAAACCGTCTTTTTGAATAAAGAATATTTTTTTTTATCATTTATTAATCACTACATATTATAAAACAAAGTCGCATTCTTTGTTTGTCCATATATCCCTATGTATGCATAAAACTTTAAAACTACGCAACAGATTTTGATTCGGTTTTTTTAATAGATATAGTGATTCCATAGGAAGGTTTGTACGTATAATAACATTCAATACGGAGTAGAGAAATACTGTAATTTTTGAGGTTTCTGTAAATAATTACATTTTTTTCCGCTTACATTGCAAACGCAGGCTAAACCCTACAAGATTTATCAAAATGATGTACTAAGTATTTGTACACCTTGAAAAGGTCTACAGAAAAGCCCGCTAGGCATAGATATGTAGAAAAAAAAGAACAATAGTCGTCCATTAATTTAGCTTTGAAAAACTTTTATAAACGAGAAGTGTAATGAAAATAATTGGATATTCTCATTCACTACTCATTCTCATTCTACCTTTACAGAGAATGGTGAGAAGAACAATTGAAGCGGTAGAAGAAGAAATTGGTTTCGTTCCTGAATCAGCAGTAGAGCCGAGCATGGTGTCCCTTACTAGAGGTCTTGTCATGGACCATGCATGTCGTGCAGGCTATGACCCTTGCATAGCTGCAGCAGTTGATTTATTCTTCGATCCTAATAATGAAGAAGTTGTGTAAGTTCGGTTTTGCGTGCTATTGTATATTTAAAAACTTGTCATGCCTACACCGAAAGCCTTTATTGTAAAAATGAAATTTCTAGAAATCGAAAGATAAACTTAAATTGGAAAATTTCAGTTGTGTTGAAAAATTTAATCATATATGAGGTTTGTTGAAAATAGATTCATTTGAGGTGAGCCAAAAAGGTTGTAGGGTTTTTACTGGATCCTAGCGACAAAGACGAGACGGACATTTCGTAACTCTCCCTTCACTTAAGAACAGCTAAATACAACCCAAGGGTAATATATGGTGACATAATCGATATTAAATTAATTAATTTTGCAGTAACCCAAATATACCACCAGAGATAAGGCCGGCAGTTTATTGCACTATGGTAAGAGAAGGCGAGGAGGATGCTATAGAAGCTCTTGAAGCGAGGCTGTTAATCGAACAATCCAGATACGAACGCTTAGTAATCCTGGAGTCGTTTGCTTGCTCAAATGACGCAGTATTTATCTCAAGGTAAGACTTAAGGACATATATAAACTTGCCTTTTGATTAAATTAAATGAAAGGAATATGCTTATACGAACATATAACACAATTGAAGATTATATGAATGAAAAAGTGCTAGAAATGGAAAACCTTCTTCTTCTAGCTTCGTATATGATTGCTGATTTAATAAGTAAATTTAACTTTTCAAACGGCTGAACGTAGAGTTTCTTGCTTGTTCTACTTAGTAGGAGCGACTTTCTGAACCAGTAGTAGCTTCGTCAATTAATTACTTATCACCATTGACCATTTAGAAGTGCTTGTAGGACGAAAAAGCGTTTCGAGAACCCAACGAGTTGGGCAAATGTTCTCGGGCAAATCACAGTGACTCGCTAAATTTTAACAAAAGTGGTTCATGTAACGTATAAATCTCACAAAAAACCTATGAACACAGGATGAATAATAAGACAAAGTCTATGTGATCTGATATCAGAAGTGGAAATTTATTCCGACACGCCTATTTTTAATAGCATGTACGAGCAAAAACTTAAATTACTTTGGAATATTAAGGTGATGAACAAAGAAGCATGTTCGTTAGTAAGCTAATTTCCTATGTCGTTCACAGCAAAACCTATTACCATGGTAATAAAAATCTCATCAACAAGCCCATTCAACTAGCATCACTTCATAAAATGCTTTGTAACTTTTAAGCTTACGAAGGTTGTTGTTCTATAAATATTTTTTCACAGTAATTTCACCATTTAAAAAACCATGAATATGTCGGAAGATTGGTTCGTATAATTAGTCAAGTAGTCAAATTGAAAATTATGTTGTTGTTTAATAAGGAAAGTGGATTTTGGTACTGATAAAGATAATCTCAATTTAGTCATGTCAATAATAGGCGAGTGGCAACTGCGAAATTATCAACGCAATATTAAATCAAATTAAGTTAAAATATTCTTTATTGTACAACAAAAAAATATTACATTATGTACTAGAGAGAAACAATTATTATTAACCTATATATTGAGAGTTAGTGGTGTAGTGTAGGCTCCAGTAGGTGTCCAGATGGATTCCACACTGCGTGTGGTGTCCAAATCTCTCGAAAAGACCTATGTTTAACAGCTCATGTCCATAGGTTGAGCAAGAATATTATATCCATAATGGAGGATCTAAAAGTATATCGTCGACTGCATCTTTTCAAATCCCTAAACGCTAATTTATTACGCAGTTAGTAAATATCGTTGAAATATGAATTTCGCTAAACCTTGCGATGTCTTACCAAGTATGCTACTCGTAGTTATAAGTATATTGTTACTTATTAGTTGATTTAAAAAATAAGGGAAAATTTATAACATTTAAATGACTTAATCTTGTATTTTTTTTTTACAATTTTACAATTTTACAATTTGTTGTACATATATTTTTTGAATCTCGGAAACGGCTCCAACGATTTTTATGAAATTCAGCATGTGGAGAGGGTTTTGGGGGAGAAAAAAAGTCGTTTTATCACTGGCACTGAATAGAAATGTTAAATAGAAAGTAAATTTAATTTAGGTGTCAAGCGTAATGCTGTGATAGCGTAATGGTTAACGGGCGGACAAAAATACTTAAGAAGCCGGGATCAAGTCCCACATGTCACTATGTCATGCCATGTTTTTTTTTATTTATTTCTCTTAGATTGCTTGACAACACCATAGCTGGTAACAGCCCGTACGTGGTAGAAGAGAGATCAAAGATCTTCGCAGCCGTTGCTGCCTCGAGTTTCGAAAACGCGGGTCTTGCTCTGAATTTCCTTATTGGACGTACTGCAGCTATAAGAGATGCGTAAGTTTTACAACTAATTAACTTCTAATGAGTGACGTGAAAAATGTTTCTAAGACCCTGCTCATAATGCCTATTTTTTGATTAAAAAAAAGTAGCGGCCTATTACTCTCCCACTGCTGGAAATAGGCCTCTTATCTCCATTTTTGTAGAGAAGGATTGGAGCTACGATCTACTACGCTACTCCACGCGGATTGGTAGGTTATATATCTGCAGAATTCTCTAGAGATATACAGGTCTCCTCGCGATGTTTTCCTTCACAAAAAAGCGTGTGATAAATTGCAATTATCAATTAGGCACATAAGTACTAACAGAAAAACTCGTAGGTGTCTGCCCGGGTGGCATTCTTTCATATAAACAATACAATCAAATGATTGTAATAAACGTAATATTTAATGAAGACAATAATAGAAATCCTTAACTTTGTGTCATTATCCTGCTGCCCTTATCCCACTCTAAGTGGTGTCGGCACAGCATGTTACAAATATGTTGTCATATGATTTGCCTACGAATTTTACGACCGGCCGCCTGCCTGACGTCAACTTACCTTAGTCGTATTTTACGATACCTCGGTAAGAAAGAGGGTGGTCTATTCTACTCCGCCGGATACCACACAGCGGGTGGATTTACCTTAGTCGCCTTTTACAACACTTCGGTAAGAAATGAGGGTTGTCTATTCTAATCAGCCGCTTACTACACGGCGGGTCAACTTACCTTAGTCGCCTTTCACGACACCTCGGTAAGAAATGAGGGTGGTCTGTTCTAATCAGCCGGATACCACATGGCTAAAATCCTCAACTTTGTATATTCTCTAAAAAAATTATATGCTAATATAATTTTTTTAGAGAATATACAAAATTGTCATTACAAATTGGTAGTTTATATATGATGATGATGATGATATATATGAAATAACTGAATAATGAGCCGTAATTAATATTAATTAATTCAGTGTCGCACATCTCACATCGCTAAACTATGCTTTGAACTCGATTATGATGCTTGAGGAAGCAAATCGCTTAAGTTGAATGATTTGATTAAGATTACTTTGAAAGAAGTCGCGGTGCATGAAGAGTCTGTGATGAAAAGTAATAAAAATGTATGATTATTTACATAATGTAAAACTTGATTTTTATATATGTATGGAATAATATAATTTTAACGATATATCTGTACCAATATATAAAGCTGAATAGTTTGTTTTTTATTTGTTTGATTGTTTAAACGCGCAAATCTCAGGAACTACTGGACCGATTTGAAAAATTATTTGAGTTTAAGATGGTGCATTTATCAAGGAAGGATATAGACTATATAAGACATCACGCTAAGATGAATAATATTGCGAAAACAGCAAAATTTAAAGCTATCCTTGAGTGCGCTAACCAAACGGTGAAAGTTTCAAAATTCAAAAATTCAAAAAATTTAAAATAATTTTAACTTACGATACTTTTATGTTCAAAATTTCTATTCGGGAAAAAATTTATGACACACTGATTTTCATGCGGGCGAAGCTGCTGGTACAGCTAGTATTATATAATATTGTATATCTATATAATGTATGTTATCTATTTTTCAAGGTATGGTGGTCCCGAAAAACTTGAGGAGGCGATATTCGTTATGGCAGAAAACATTGCTGATCCTGGGCATACGAATGATGTGAGTAGCATATAGTTTACTAACAAGCACCAATAATGAATGAATGAAAAGTACAATATATTGATATTAGAAAACATTTAAATTAAGAATAAATATGTAATGTTATTTATTATTCTGGGTAGTTTTAATCAAAAAGCAGAGGTAGATCTTCGCATATCCAAAACCTGGGCACCTTTGGAGCTAACAACAAAATTTTGCATGGAAGGTTGTCAGTGAGACTTAAGACAAAATTATTCGAGCTGTACAGCCTGTCTTAGAGTCACAGAGAACAATGCTCGATATTACTCTGCGAGACCGTGAGGGAAACAAATGGATCAGGATCTGAGAGATGAGGTCTCCGAAATTGCTAAAATGAAGTGGAGATGGGCAGGACATGTGGCTCGCATGGACAATATAAGGTGAGACAAACGTTTTCTGGAATGGAGAACGTGTTAACAGCACATTACATGACCGTCCTCCCAAGAGATGGGCAGATGACATCAGACGATATGCAGATCGAGCATAAATACTAAAGGGAAAAGATCTAGCATGGAGGAATAAGGAAGAGGCCTACGTCGGGGTCTGGGCACAAAATTACTAAGGATTTTTAAGTAAAGAATAGTTTATACGCAAGATATTCATTCAATTACGAAGTGAAGCGTAAAACTTGAGGAGCGATGAGCAGGGCATATAGTACAGAGAAGCGATAGACGTTGGTGTATTAAGGTGTTGGATTGACGACCCCGCAGTGGAAAACGAACCGTCGGTACACCCTCTACGAGGAGCATTAGCGATCTCAAAAAGGTCGTAGGGAACCGCTGGATTCAAACGGCACAAGATGTTGTGTGGAATTCCAGTAAAGAGACCTATGTCTAGCAGAGGACGTCGATCGGTTGCAGGAGAAGAACTAAATATGTTAATTATTTTTGTTTTTACTATTGAGCACACAATTATATATTCTTGCAATAAATTTCTTATTAAAATAATAATTCAGCAGGACATAATAATATCAAAGAATTTTACTTCTTACAGTTCATCAGATGGGTCACTTCTCTTAACGTTATTAGTAACCTGGATGATTCAAATCTAGCAGCAGAAAGTGCTAGGAGTCGGGTTGAAGAAAACCTGATATGGCTTAACGAACGTATGGAAGGCGCTTATGAATGGATCGACGAAAATGATGCACCTACTTTGTTTGCATCTACATTTATATTATTCATACCTCTGCTTGTTACTATGTTTAATGGATTTTAATAATTAATTTAAAAATAATATTTTATTATTATTTAGTTATAATTAATTATTATTTTATTTAGATAGAATGTCGTTTATTGTGGAATTCATTCGGGTCGTCGCAGGTCGTTTATATTTTGTAAGCTTATATTATTTAATTTGAATTAATTTTGTTATTGCAAATTATTATTATTATATAAATATAATTATTTTAACTTTTTTAAATAAGTTTTAACATTATTATATTTAAAATTATTAATACTATATTATCTACTTTTATAGTGGTTATTGGAATTTATTTTATTCAAAGTTTATAAATACGTTTTTAGTTTTTAATAGTGTGTGTTAGAAAGTAATGGAGACTCTTTGCTATCTAGTATGATAGTATTTGTAGTACGTGTACGTGTAGAATTTTTGCTCTAGTACGTAAAATGATTTTCAACAATGGAATTCTCGAATATTCTCTACAAGTAATACTAATATTTACTTATTTTATACAACGATTAAACTTTATATGGAAAATTTATTTTAGCGATAATCGTAATTGATCGATTTAGTTAAAAAATATATTTGGATTACAGAACAAATTTGAAACTTAATTTTATTATTTATCGAATGTGTCTTTGAAGAATATAAGTGACACAAAAGACAACTTAATTTGAAATAAACAATATTTTTATATTTCGTATATTGTCGGTATTAATTTAAATATTAATAAATTTAAATACATATTCACATCTTAGCAAATGTCACACGTTGGTGCACTTCAACTGTGTCTATGAACTATGTATTATTTTTTACTAATTAGAATATAATCTCGGGCGTTAAACCATAGGGAAGTATTTCTTTTATTCTATTCTACTGTTGGTCATACACCGTATCGGCATACGGATCATTACAGACTGTAAAAAATTTGATACATCCCTTGTTTGTGTCTCGCGAAACATACTATATGTTTTTTTGATTTATTTTCCGTACTAGAGTGAAAACAGAAAATAAATTAGGAATCACAGCTCGTTACGGTTGATGTAACTGGATTGTGTGAAACGGTTCTAGATTTAATTATTATATAGGAATTATAATCGCATGATAATCTTTTTGTTATTTTATTATATTATTCGTTATTTTATTATATTAATAAGTAGTATAATCATATAATAATCGTAATTTTTTAAATTCGCTTTTGTACTAAGTAAATTTAAGTTTAATATTCAAAGAGCAAGTATTATTTTTATGAATGTATTCTTAACTTATTACTTTTAAACAATAAAACAATATAGATAGTATTTTAAGGTTATTATTACTATAATTTTAATTATAATCTTATGGGATATATAGTCGTATTATATTATTTTGAAAGCGCGTCAGTTTTGCACAAAGTGAATCAATTATTTTTAATGATTAATTTAATTTATAATTATATTAATAGATATTAAAAATATTTTTTTAAATTTAAAATATATTAATTTTTTCTGCATTATATTATCACTCACAGATATATTTTATATTCGTAGGAATAGATTTTAATTAATAAGAATTTTCTTCCAGATCTGAAGCAAACGCGTCCTCTTGTTTCAAATTTGGATAAAATAAATAGGCATTTATTTTTAATTGTTATAATTTATTCATAAAATAACGTAAGTTTAAAAATAAATATAACTAACTTAATATTACTTATAATAATGTAAGGTGTAGTTATTTGTAATATGTACATATTACAAAATATAATAAATATTAATAGATTAACAACAATTTTAGTTTTTTTTTTCAATAATATAAAATTACTCCTACATGACTAGAAAGTACATATACATAAAAATGTAGCCTAAAAATCTGATATCGAAATTTAATAAAACTGATCGCGCTTTGCATTCCTAATAAGAATTTGAATAATAAAGTTCAAATTTGAAAGTTCTTTCTAATAAACATTCGAATTCAATTTATTCGAAATATGTTCTGATTAGGAATATATCACGCAATCGACTTATAGTTTAGTTCTAACACCCGAAAGCCGTTTCGCTGAACACCTAAGCTCCCATGGCATTTACACCATGACTAATATCTATAATAAAAACTTTATAAGGCACAGAAAAGGGCAGTATTATCGAAACATTTATACTTTAATAATAGGAATGTTTACTATATTCTCAAAGAAAGGCACTTGATATAATGAACACATTGAAATAAATGACACAAAGTTATAATTTAATTACTTATTTCTTATTTATATTTATGATGCATACTATCAAACTGAATTCAATTGTGTCTTAAATTCAATAATATGAATAATATATATAAGTATATATTGTATTCAATTTCATCTATGCAATTAAATATGGCACTGGCTCAATATAATTTATAATAAAATGATGTCATTTAAAAAAGATTGTCACCTTTGTTAACCAGAGCTTTCATTCGACCTATTAATTAACTTAAAATTCTTATAAATGTACTATAAAAATCAAGGGTAGACGATATTCTGCCACAGACCGATAAATACGGTAAAATTTCCAGATTTGGAGATCTTTTAAAAATTGGGTCGTAAGTCGAATCAAATTTTGACTCATATCGTTATTATCCTGCCCAGTCTAAGTGGGGCAACATGTTATAAACATGTTGTCACATGATTTGGTTACGTATTTTACTATCTGCCTGACTGCCTACTGAGTTTGACTAACACTTACACAATATATTGTAACCCGACTGGGCGATTTCAAAGATTATCATAATAATAAGCAATAAGAATATCGTGACACTATATATTAAATATAGAGAAAGGCAGTGATTGTGTTAATAAATTAAGTATTATATGTACAATTCATAAATATAATATTGATATTTTCTTAAATATTAATTAAAGTTATCTAACAGAAAAGTAATAATGACTGGAAGAGATCCCTTTTAGGGATAAGTCCGCCTTTATACATGTGTTTTTTTTTAATTTTTTTTTTTTTCTCTTTTCTAAATATATGTGTAAAAAGAACAATAAATAAAAAATAAGACTAAAGCGAATGATACACTAGCCTATTCATTGATGAAGCGTTTTTAAATATTGTGTGAATAACCAACGGTGAAAGTTTTGACATGCTATATATATTTAGGGCTTGTAAATTCTAAAATTCTGTTCTGTGTTCTAAAATTCTGATATAATTTATAATTCTATAACGATAAATAGAAGATGAATTATTTATTTTTATCATCATCATGGGATAATTAAATTAAAAGGCTTATTGAATATTCGAATTTGAATGAAGTTGATCGTAATATTATATATTTATGACAATGTTAACATTTACCTTTTAATAATTAAAATACTTATCTTAAAATAATATAAATTAGTACAATAAATATAAATGAAGTTGCTCTAGATCCTCCGCCAGTAGCTTGTGGTGATGTTATTATTGTCATCTGAAAAATGAAGCAGTACAATAAATCAATCAGTGATCAATCAGAGAACCATGATGAAGAAAATTTTAATCATATTAATTGAGTTAATCTTTTGATCTCTGTTAAAAGTTACAACTAACTCAATTCGCGGTAAAAAGATATCCTTGATGAAAACGTGATTGTATGTACCCGTAATGTGACGGCCTGTTATAATCCCACAGCTGGGCAAAGGCCTCCTCTCTCCGTTTCTAGAGAAAAGGGTTGGAGCTAAGAACTACCACACTACTCCAATGCGGATTGGAAGGTTACATATATCCCCAGATTTCGCTGATATCATCAGATATGCAGGTTTCCTCATGATGTCATCCTTCACCAAAAAGCGTGTGATAAATTGCAATTATCAATTAGACACATAAGTTTTAATAGAAAAACTCATTGGTCCCTGGTGGGGTTTGAACTCGTAACTCCCTCGAAACAGTCGCTTAGTCTTACAGTTTGGCTATCACAGCTCGAATACGTCGTTAATAAATAATATTTAGAAGAACTGGAGTCACTGATATCGCTAAAGTGAGTAGCTAATGAGACGACACGTAGTCCATATCATCATCATCAACAAGCTGCTTCTGTCCACTGTTGGACGTAGGTCTCTCCGATAGCACGCCACTGAGCTCGTTCTTCAGCTCTTCGTTCCCAACCGAACGAAGCTGGAGGACGTCCTACACTACATTTTTCCAAGGTGCGGTCTTCACTCCAGAACACGTCTACCCCAGCGGTTGTCGGTTCTGCGTAAAATGTGACCAGCCCACTGCCACTTGAGCTTGCTAATCTGACCTATGTCGATTATACTGGTTCTCTGTCGAATTACTTCGTTTCTGATACGATCCTTTAGAGAAGCTCCGAGCAAAGCCCTCTCCATTGCTCGCTGGTCCATATAGAGGAGACAAATTATAGGACAACGGAAAACATCCTGGCTAAAAACACTACACCAGTGGTTTATTAAAGTACCAGTTCTTTATTCAGAGTCACAGGTCGAAAGTTCAGGTTGCCTTCATGATCGAAGCTTTTTGCAAGGGGATACACTCTAAGTAGAAGATAGTTTGATAAACTTACAAGATCTTAATTGACAACTCACCTCAGTACTGGATGTAGTTGTAGTAGACATCAATATTGGTAAAGGTCTTAATTCTCCTATTGGTATCCTGTACATGAATTTGTTTTCTAATCGCCTATAAGAACACAACAAATTAGGATGTAAATATATCATATACAGCTAATTTTGAATAACTAATGGACCTAAGATGCATACGGTCAATACGACATAGCAAATCAATTTGAAAAAACCAGCAAAGTTATTTGCCAAAATCCTATAAAAATACTAGGCCCAGTAAATTAAAAGAAATCAGACAAGACAATCTCAGCATGTAGCTTAAATAAATAAAATAGAAGTGGATCTTGAAAAAACAAAAAAAAACTAAGTATAATTAATGTAAGTGGTAAAGTTAATAATGTTATAGAAATACAATAGTAAATATACTTAAGAGCCTTTGTTTGATATACAAGTGATGAACATATGCTAAAGATAATGCAGAATTTACAAAATTAGTCAATTAGCACTTAGAATTCAATAATAATATTTATGAAAAGCTCATATGTAATTCAGGGAATATGAAAGTAACGATCAATGTCATTAGAACGAATACGGTGTCATATGTGACTTAAAATACTAAGAGCGGCCATGGTAAGCATTGGTTAAGGTTAATTTATCATGTAAATATAAAGAAAAATTACCTAAATACTTACAGTTTATGTTCAGCGCTCATTTTATCTTCAATTTCAAATCTGTTTAAATTCCCGCCAATATCACTGCTGCCATTACTGAGAACCAAGTAGTAGCAGGTCTCACGATAATCCGGATTGAGCCTAAAACATTATGATCATTAACATATACATATACATATCTACTTTTGACATACTGTTCTGGAATATATGAACTGATTGATACACATGAAATATTAGAAACGTAAAAAAGAAATATCAACATTGGTGAGAATTTTGAAAGAATTTTGTCAACAGGATCAGTATTTGCTATAAAATATTTAAATGAAACCTTTACAACTATTGTACCCAAATAAAGCAAAATTACAATGCCATCTATTTGTAGGTATATAATTTCAATTGTAATTTGTCGATTCCTTGCAGTAACTTCTGGTCTCGAGCGAAAGGAATCTATAGTATCGTAGCAAAAGTTTGGCAGTTTAGGTACTATTTACGAATCTTACATATTAAGAAGAATGAACAGATTAATGAATTCTATATTCTACATTAAATCGCTTTACCCAAGTCTGTTATAAATTAATTTTACCATTTCTTTAGTCCCATAATTTTTTCCTTTTTCCTACAATCTTTTTTATGACATAACAAATAATAGACTTAATACCTTTTATTAGAATGGCTGTTCAGATAATGTTGGTTCATCTCATGCAAACAGAGTTTGTATTTCACATCACATGCGAATTGGACAACAGTGCTTCTGAAAAGTCTTATATCATTACGTTGCTCCACATTCATGGTCAACCTTTTGTATATTGTTGCAACCTTCTTCTGCATAAAGTGCTGAAACCATTTAACAATTAATTAATTATTAACAGATTTGGGTTACGAGTACAACCCGGTTCAAATGAGTTTTTTGTAAAACTTATATTCCTAATGGATATTTGCAATTTATCGCATGATAATATCGTGAGGAAACCTGCATATCTATGGAGAATTCTGGGGATTATATAACCAATCTGCATTGGAACAGCATTGGTGGATTTTACTTCAAACGTTTTTGTCAAAAAATGGATATTCAGCAACCGTTTGTACTTTAACTTTAATGTTGAATGCTATCTATTGAATTGTACAATAATATCGGCTTAGAATTTTTGGAGCAAATTTGATGATAAGATCCTTGCCAAAGATTTGCGATTAAAACTTTTCACTACTACTCCTCTCACTAGCACCTATACTCTACAAGCTGTTCCTGATGTCAAAAATTATATAAAACAGAACGATGGTTGTCACTGAGACCATGGATTTGGGAGAGAAAATGTCAGTACTCTTTGGGTTGCTCCAGGTTTGAATGTATTTGCACGCAAGACCACTAGACGCACAAATCCACTAGAGTAATAAAGCACAAAAACGGCATATACACACTCACACGCACATATCTCATTTGGTATGACCTCTTACAATAATTAAGTTATTGAATATAAAAATCTAATTTCTCACCTGCCATTCTTTATATAATAATTTTGTCATCTTCACACCCTCTGTCTTCAGTAATTGAAAGCCGGATACAACTGACTGCCAGACAATATGACTTAGTTCTTTATTCAGGTACTCCAAAACCTCTTGGGCAATATCTTCCCGTAAGTCTCCAGCCGCATACAATGCGAATACATCGTTCACTATCTATTGAAAGCATTCAATGATATTTTGAGATTTAAAAAAAAGTATGTACTCGTATGAATCTTCTTTGTGGACACTATGGCTGGCCTGATTTTAATGAAATTTAATTAAATTCTTTAAACTGACCCAGCTAATAATTCTGTTACATTTGTTAGCGATCGGGGCATTTTTTGGCAATCGCAGTTTAGTTTCGAGGGGATATCGAAACCAGTCAGAGTCAAAGCAACCGTGCCCAAGGCTAGTCTTTCTAAAAAAGTACATCAATCGAAATGATACTTAAATGCACTCTTACAAGCACTTGTAAATCGTCAAAGAACCGTTTGTAACTAGCACTGAAAAGAATCAAAGATTTAGGCGCATATATGGCGCAAACGGCCGAAATGGCTGGGGAAAAAATTGGATGGGCGTGAGTATGTTTACCCATGGAGTTGATTATTGGTTAAATAGAAATGTAAACATTAGTTCCCTGTAATGGGTATAGTCGGTTCCTGCACATACCAATACATTATTATTACCCTTTAGTCTTGATGATGCAACGGAACGGGATGCAGTTATTAAAGCTTCGCTTATAATATTTGATAATACTGAACACATTGGATGTAATAACGATTTAAATAAATATATAGAAAAATAATATTAATTATATTTTTTTAATAATAATTAATAATATTTATTTTTCGTTAATATATAAATATTACAATACGCATGTTGATAACTTCTTTTAAGTGTGTCAGAAGGCCCCGCCCGCCATAATAAGGCATACTAAAAATTTAACTAGTAAAAATTAACAAAAAAAAAAAAATATTCATGCTATGTATTCTGAGTTGTGCGTATCTATGAGTGTGTGTGTGTCTGCTGTTGTCTGGTGTATGTAGATGTGTGTAGTAGTTTTGTGTATGATCACGTTTTAATATTAATAATAATATTGAGGAATTGATTTATATAAAGATATGTACGATATAATATGTATCAAGGCAACAAATCATTTTCTTTCTTAGATTAATTCTGAGTCATAATAGCAATTAACATTAGACAACATAGCTATTAGAGATGTTAGCCGTATAACTGCTCCAATTAACCTAACGACCTCAAATCTCTGACGCCATCGTGATACTAAAGAATGACAGCGTGATCACATTACTATCATGGAAAACTTAGGTAATTTTTTCATTCCATAACCTTCTCTTGACAATAAAACAACAAAACAATTCTGACAAAACAAGTATTAGCAAAACAAAACAACACCGCAAATGCTCTTTGGAATTGCCAAAACTAATCTTATGGAAAAGAGACATCAAGAAATTTGGCATTACTTGTTAAAAAAGAAGATCACGAATGTGGGCGAATAAACAAAAGGAAATTTAACATTTATTGACCTTTATATTTATTGTTTTAGTTACTTTAGTAACTAGGTGACCTTGATCTTAACCTATGACATTTTTTATATATTTAAATATTTTAATAAAAAAAGAAAGAAAAGGTTGGTGATATTCGGGACTTGATAAAGTTGTGAAAATACCCGGGATATTTTTACAACTTTATTCCGCCCGTTCCCAACTGAGCTATTAAAACTTTATAACTGACAGCAAAATTTCACCTCTGCATTTTATGAATATTTTAGCAATTTTGCAATGACTGAAAACAGGAATAAAACGACATTTTTCAAAATGAAACCTAGTTATCGATTTATCGCCTCTGAAGCCTCCTACATAATAAATGTCATGAATATCGTTGGATCCGTTTCCGAATAAGATTATATTTTTAACAGATTATATATTTTTATAGATTAATGAACTTACTTGAGCTCTATTCAATTCATCTATAGCTGTGTGGTCTTCTTGCAATGTCTTGGCGATTAACCTCCATGTTTCCTCATCATAATTCACTCTATAATATCCTGAAATTATGAAATAAAGGATTGATGTAAGCATATAAGATAAAACTAAAAAATTATAAACGCATTAAAGTGATAGTAAGCATAATTTTCTATTTTAAAACTAGCTGCGCTTTTGGGAAGTATATAGACAAAAGTTTTTTTTTTAATTTTCTTTTTTTGCTAATCTTCGAAAAAAACCTTTCTTTTATATAAAAACCTACTCCAGATAATTATTAGCACTTATTAGCTTTAATTAAATTGCATTAATTAATTAAATTACTAGCATTAATTAAATTGTTCCATCCGTTCACGCTTTATGTGATGACCAAAGGAAACTGCAAGGGTTACTAGCTCCCAACACGGCGGATTTCGTACCGTCATATTTTTTGCTGACAATACTTCATATTTTTAATAATATTTAGATACTAATTATAAATATTTATTAATTTTTATGACAATAATCAACACATAAAATAGAGATTTATCCAATTTGGTACAGTCACTTGGAAGTTATATGTATACAAACATTTCGGTGAATCATTTTTATTTATTTATTACTCGAGCAGCGTGGTAGGTCTTAGCTCCAAACCTTCTTTCCAAAAACGGAGAGAAGAGGCCTATTCTCAGCAGTGGGATAGTAACAGTCCGCTACTTACTTACTTACTTATTTATATTTATTGTGTGGTGATATAGGGACTTCAGTAATAATTGGTGAAGTCAATATAACAATAATTCTAAATACGAGAAATTTACAAAGGACATAAATATTTATATTTGTTTGGTTTTCTCGAATGTTTAGATCTTTTATATGACTTGCTTTTGCATGTCAGCACGTTTTGTCATTGACACCAAATCCCTCACATGTGGTCACGGTTTAAATTCCCAAAATCTAATGATTCATCTACCAAAATTAAACCATAATACTAGTGTTTATAAAATACTTATTGCGTGGGCTCGAGCCGAGTGAAGCATGTGGGCCGGCGATTACGAACAGTCGTACAGAAATAGCCTGTTTATTGCTATAACAAACTGCGGCCAAGGATTCTGCAGATTTAAGCCAGTGTGCCAATGGTACAAGTTCACCAAGGTAACCTCTCTCTACAGTTGATTATTATTGTGGATCAACGTCATGGTCACTTCAAACATGATTTTTGGTATCGCAATTATTTCACTTCATCAATGTTTTCTGCCGAATTTTTTTATTCAAAATTTTATTTTATTTTTTTGATTATAATAATAACAAAACACAATTTACAGGCTATAGTGTTGAGAGACATTAGAACAATACTTAATTTTCTTTTTTTATTTCTATCGTGTTATATATTTGTTTAAAAGGGAATTACTGGCGTCCTAACTAGGTCACATACTCGTAGTAACATGTGTGCTTAGTGCGAGTTTTTTTAACCTACTCCATTGCGATCGCGTAACGCTAATTTTTAAATTTAAACTATCGTGAATAGTATTCATAGTTAATGTATGCAACCGGCTATACTCACGTCTTATTCTATCGGATTAGCCCGACTAGTTACTTATGACTTATTCATGACCTCTTTGCACGTATTTGGTTGCTTTCAAATTAATAAATTTGTAGAAGAATATTTTTCTTCTACAAATTCACTACAATGGGATGGGTTTAATATTTTTTATAATTTCCATATCATGTATCAAAAATGCTGCTAATATTAGGCATAATCCTATCCTACTTCCTTACTGTTATTATAAATGCGAAAGTCTGTCTGTCTTTCTGTCTGTATGTTACGTTTTCACGGCCAGTCCGCTGAACCAATATCGATGAAATTTGGCACAATTATTCATTATATTACAAGCTGTGGTAACCCAGCGGTAACACCGTGCGACTCTTTCGAGGAGGTCACGGTTTCAAACCCGGGCAGACACCAATGACTTTTTCTGTTAAAACTTATGTGTCTAATTGAAAATTGCAATTTATTCCACGCTTTTGTGGAGGAAAACATCGTGAGGAAACCTGCATCTCTAGAGAATTCTGGAGATATGTGTAACCTAACAATCCGCATTGGAGCAGCGTGGTAGGTCTTAGCTCCAATCCTTCTCTCCTAAAATAAATCCTGTTAATTCTACAGGAATAGGATGACATTGAACAGTGCCATCCATTATCAACCTATTACGCAACAACAGTCCACGCAAACGAAGATGCGGGAAAAAGCTAGTCTTAGTACATTTTAATAGTTTTTATAAGTTGTTGACTATTTTAATTTCTTTCAGTCTAAGCTCTTAAGTACATGTTATTAAGTTAAGTACATGCTAAACAATGACTTAGCGCCATTGGTTGATACAATCATAGTAACTAATTTTATGAGATTGTAAAACCTCGTATATAGCTCACTGTGCGTAGGTGAATGTTATAGAAATATTCAAGGTTGACGAGAATGAAATCCGTAATAAACAATGATAAATTATTTTAAAATCACTTCCTGGCGATTTCAGTTTTGATCATTAAGGTTTAACTAAATTAATTATATAATGTTTTCCAAAAGTTTTCAAATGAATGATTAAAGTCGAGTGAATGTATTTTTTATATAAATATATTTCAAATACTCCATGTGGTATCCGGTGGAATAGAATAGTACCACCCTCATTTCTTACCGAGGTGTCGTAAAAGGGGACTTAGGTAAGTCGACCCACCGTGTGGTATCCTGTTAAGTAGAATAGACCACCCTCTTTCTTATCGAGGTGTCGTAAAATACGACTAAGATAAGTTGATGTTAGGCAGGCGGCCGGTCGTAAAAACGCAGTCAAATCATGTGACAGAATGTTTATAATATGTTTTGCCGAACCCACTTAGAGTGGGATAAGGGCAGGAGGATGATGATGATGAATACGCGGCCTTATTGCTAAAGAGTTATTTCTTCCAGGCAACCCAAATGCCAATTAGGACAACAAGTTTTAACGGAAGAACTTGTGTGTGCTTGCCTGGTATTTCAATATAGGACTTCTTGTGACCATTTGGCTATCAAATCTATGTAAATATAGTAAACAATACAAATTTATTTTTATATGAACATACCAGAAGCATTTCTGTTGAGTATGATCCATCCACCGTTAAGATTTTCTCTGAAGGTATATGTCTGAATGCCGATAGTGAACCTTGGTTGGATACAATTGAAACAGTTTTCATTGTGCTGTACGATGTAAGAAATTGGTATGAGATAATTTGAGTCCAGTCTATGCGCCTCATCGAAACTGAATTGTCTCTGGAAATTGGAGAAGAATAACTTTATTGCAAGGCTGGCTCCTTTTTCGCACAAAGCATCAGCGTAGCGATTCAGTGCGGAAACGCTGCCAGCAATCTTGGGACCATTCCACGTGGGTATGATTTGTATAGTCCTAGCGTGTAAGTAATTTAAGATAAATAAATATATGGGACACTTACACACATGGTCGTCCGTCCCCAAAGTAAGTAACTTAATACTTGTTTTATGGTTGGCAGACAACTGGTGAATATATACTTTTATATATTTTAAATACATACTTAGTTACAAATATATACCCAGACTAAAAGACCAACAAATTCAGTTATAGAAAATGTTGGTCCTTGGCGGAATCGAACCCGAGATCCGCGGAGCTGAAGGCAGGGTCACTACCCACTGCGCCAACGGGCCAGTGAAAATAGATATAACTTGTACATTTTTACACCGTGTGGTATCCGGTTAAGTATAATAGACCACCCTCTTTCTTACCGAGGTGTCGTAAAATACGACTAAGGTAAGTTGGTGTAGTCGTCGTAAAATACGTAGCCAACATATGACAACATGTTTATAACATATCGTGCCGACCCCACTTAGAGTGAAATAGGGGCAGGAAGAAGAAGATTTTAAAAGATTGGAATATTATTTAAAATCATAATATTAAAAAAAACTCAAATTGCAGCTAAAATTAGCCTTTCCGTGAAGTCATTCAATCATTTTTAAACAAGCAAGGTCAAAATATACATCGTCATTTTAAAGTGATGCGTTAATGAAAAAATTGATTTTAAACTACCGCTCTACACCTACACTGCATTAAGAAATAAAGACAAGTAAATAATTGTTGTATTTGTCTATTTTGAGACTCGTTTGACTATCATACGTAGAGAGAAAAGAAGAAAGAAGCAAAAAGCCTTATCAAGAAATCTTCTGGAGCAGTATGAATGAAATTTGACATAATTGAAAAAAAAAGAGAAAAAGTGAATCTGCTGGAGCAGTTTAAATGAAATTTGACATAATTGAAGCATATATACCTACAATATAGGATAGGAAATAAATTATAGCATAATTACAGCAGTTTGATAACACTGTTTAAAAAAGGCTGATTCTGAAAACCTACTATGCTCCTGAGGATTACTTAGATGATAGGAATGTGTGGACATAGCTCTCTTTGAACCTGTACAAGACAGTAATGACTTAATGTAAATAGTATTAAGAATTTTTAAAAGAGCAACCGCCAAGTTTCTTGCTGGCTCTTCTCGGTAGGAACAGCTTTCCGAACCAGCAGTAGAGTTGACGATTCAAAAGCACTTGTTTACAAGTTTATTTGAATAAAGAATATTTTTAATTGAGAGAAAAATCTTTTTTTGAATTTAAGCTATCGTGAGTGTTATTCATAATTAATGTATAGATTCCGGCTATACTCACGTCTTATTTTATCGACTACTTTCAAGTCCATACGGGGCTCATCATCAAAAATCATCAAAAGCCAAACAAGAACATATGCGTGAAAACTGTTTCCATAGATTTTTGTGATAAGAATAATTATTCTGATTATTTTAATGTTGATTTAAAAATCTAGTACCTGTGACTGAGCCTTGCTCGGTATTTTTTTTAAATAAATAAAAGAATACAATAAAAAAATCAGAAAAAAGCAGATTTATCTGAAATCGATCGATCGTGGTGTACAGAATTTGAGATCGACCGTTACCCAAATGAGCTATCATGTCTTTACAATTGACAGCGTAATTATCTTTTGCTTTCTTATAAAAAATATAGTAGTTTTTTTCAGTGCCCCAAAAACAGGTTAAAACAACATTTTTTAATAAAACCTAGCTAGATCGATTTTTCGCCCCCAAAACCCCTACATGCCGAATTTTATGAAAATCGTTAGAGCCGTTTCTAAAATTCTGAAAAATATATATATACAAGATTAACTCATTAAAATATTGAAGATTAAGAATTACATGATCTTAAAATAGTAATAAACATACCTGCTTTAATACCACTGCATTTGGAATACGGTCTCGTAATACTTGCACATTAACAACAGGATAGCCTGACTGTTGGAACCAGGAATTTAGGACCCTAGACGACGTGGACCCGTTGAAGAATTGGTGAAAACATTCCACTGTGTCCTGATCGAGACTTACCAAAAAGTCTACTAGAGATATATATTTGCCTCTCCTGAAATATAATGAAAAGTTTACTCAGATTAATACAATGTTCTGTGAAGTTAAAAACTTAAGAGCTGAAACTCTGCGTGTAAAATAAAACACTATTGCATCTATTATTTGTCACAAAAATTAAAATTCGAGTGACATAGAAATGTATAAAACAGACCTATGAGTATGTCCAACAGAGACATAAAAGGAAATAAATGATAAAGGAAACATTAAAAATATATATATAAAAAAGAAAAAAGTCATTTTTATGATTTATTAATAATCTACCAAAAACTGAATTATACTTAAGTTATTTGATTATTTTGTTATATTTAGGTAATATTATCCACCTTAAACTTATGTTTATACTTAGGTTATTTTATAACTGATTGATAAATCAATATCACCACGCTAACTGACTGAACTGTTTAACCACACGTTAAATAGTTCAATTAATTATACTAAAATGGTAATTTTAATGATATAATTATTGCAATAATTAAAAATTCTGAACAAAAACTTCAAGAGAGCGGAAGAAATTTTGCAATTTGCTCCCAGGCATTCTAAATTCAGTTTATTTAGAATCTTCTACTGTCTCTGCTTAAGCTGTGGTAGCCCAGCGGTAACACCGTGCAACTCTTTCGAGGAGGTCACGGGTTCAAAATTGAGCAGACACAAATGAGTTTTACTGTTAAAACTTATGTGTCTAATTGATACTTGCAATTCATCACACGCTTTTCGATGAAGGAAACCATCGTGAGGAAACCTGCATATCTCTAGAGAATCCTAGAGATATGTGTAACCTACCAATCCGCATTGAAGCAGCGTGGTAGGTCTTAGCTCCAATCCTTCTCTCCAAAAACGGAGAGAAGCTATTCCCAGCAGTGGGAGAGTAGCAGGCCGCTACTTATTGTCTCTGCAAATGATAGTGTTTTTAACATCCTTCTATTTTAAAAAGATTTGAGTTATTCTTGTGTGTACCTTGAGCTAAGTTAAGTCCCAAACCTAAATCCTAACCAACGTCTGATTTATGTATTTGAATGCCGCAATGTCATATTTGATTACTGTATCTTATACTCTATGACATTCACCCATCATATTAATTACGTGTAATTGTGGTAAGTAATAACATTTAAATTTACCTGCTATTGATATATTTGACCAAAGCTTGATGAAATTTCTGCGATCCGAGCCAGTTTTCAACCATCCACAATAAAGAGGCCGTTTTCATTGTAACCAGTTCTTTATATCTCGATGGTATGTCTATGGCCAATGTTCTATTGAAAGAGATCAACGCTGGTGTCGTATGAACCCAGTCTACTGCCATGGCTTTGTGCTTCATTTCTAAGCCGTGCATGTCAATGGGCCGTCTTTTACCACTTGCGATTACGCCATTGTTGTACTATAATAAAAAATATGGTCCATGAAAATGATAACAGGTTTTCAATGTCAATCTAAATATTGTACTGAAATATTGACCATTATTGTACTATAATAAAAAATGAACCATGAAAATGATAACAGGTTTTCAATGTGATATCTAAATATCGTACTGAAATTTTGAACTACGTATCAAATTTCAATATAAATTTATTTTAAATAAATTAATTTTATCACGTAATGTTAATATTAAAAAGAAGAATTAGATTGTTCCACCGTGTCCGGCTGAGTAGAATAAACCACCATTTCTTACCGAGGTGTTGTAAAAGGCGACTAAGGTAAGTTGACTAACCGTGTGGTATCTGGTTGAGTAAAATAGACCACCCTTCTTACCGAGGTCTCGTAAAATACAAGTAAGTTGACGACAGGCAGGCGGCCGGTTGTAAAATACGTAGCCAAATCATGTTACAACATGTTTGTTACAAGTACTATCACACTACTATCAATGTAATATCAAAGCAGAAACTTAACATATTTGACGGAAAATCCAATTGAATATGTGCGCATCCAGTTATATTAACTGGATGCGACTGTGCAAATATACATCATTAGCAATCAAATATTGTGTAATTGTTAAATTTAGATTTGCTTAAATTAATCTATCTCTGTGCTTAAATCAATCTATCTCAAAAAGTTAATGGAACATGAGGAGGTTAATTTTATAGGTTTTTCAAATTTCATTTACCTGAGCTAACAAATAATAAGCTAAGTACGTAGCAACGCCTTCTTTGAACCATGCTTCTTTCCAGCGTGTCCGTTGTATTTCCCCAGGATTGCCAAGCCATATTCTGCTCAACTGTTGAGCCAGTTCGAATTGCGATTGTTCCCATTGTTTTATGCTTGTAAATTCATAGATGTAAGCCAATTTTGTATCACTGATGGAGAAAAAGTAATTCATGAATCTTGGTTTTGTCGTATTATAAATACTTTTAATAAATAATAATAATTTCTGACAGTATTTAATCGTTAAGGATTCATAAACTTACTTATAGGTAGTATTAATATTTCATAGATCATTATTTTTTTGCCCTCATTTATCTAAGTGGGGCACAACATATTTTACGCTTTCATTCTCTTCGATCGAAATCGCTGTGTGGTATCCGGCTGAATAGAATAGTAGCACCCTCATTTTTTACCGAGGTGTCGTAAAAGGCGACTAAGGTAAGTCGACCCACCGTGTGGTATCCGGTTAAATAGAATAGACCACCTTCTTTCTTACCGAGATGTCGACTAAGGTAAGTTGATGTCAGGTAGGCAGCCGGTCATACAATACTTAGCCAAATCATGTGACAACATGTTTATAACATGTGACAACGTGTTACGTGTGACGTCGTCTTAACTTAGTCGTATTTTACGACACCTCAGTAATGGAGACGGTAGTCTATTCTACTGAACCGGATACTACACGGTGGGTCAACTTACCTTAGTCGCCTCTCTTTATTCGACCACCATCTAGTCATAAATCCTACATCCATATTTAACGCTCGTTTTATCCCTCATAATAAATTTTAAAGAAAGCTAAACATTTTCGCTGACGAATGGAAAAATTATGAATACAATAAGAGGTTTGGTTATTGCAGAATTAATTAAAGTAAAATATGGTCGATATGCCTTGTCTTTAAGCCACACCCCGATGTCTGCACAATTAGGTCTGGATGATATGTGATCCGTATTAGTGAAGTATGCCTGAATGAATATTATCTACTCTCTCTATTGTCTATTGTCTCTTGATACTAATCAAACGAAAGATCTTACCGCTAAAAATGGTGAGTATCAAGAATTTGGTGGACTTATGTAATATTGAGAACATGAGGAATTTGATAACAGTTTAAATAAAATAATCTTTATCTAAGCGTCATTCGTTAAGTTTTACTAATCCAGTTTTACTATTAAATTATACGATTAAACATCTTAAAATAATACGTTTAAGATCTTTTCAATAATTGAAGAAAACACTATAAAATCTAATTTCTAAGTCGTCTAAATTGGAATGAATTAGGTATTTAGTATTTTTCACAAATTTTTATTCGTCAAGACTATAAGGCTTTAATTGAACTAGCTGTGATCGCGACCTCGCCCGCGTGGAAATTAGTGTATCACAAATACAATCTACACAAAACCTTATTGTACTATAACTCTAAATCTTTCTCAAAAATGGCACTATTTTTGAATAAAAACTGTACAAAAATCTGTCGAGTAGATTTGAGAAAATCGATCACATACAGACAGACAGCTTTTAAGGACTTACTTTTATTTTATTTATTTATTCTTTATTACACACAAAGAAGAATTACATTTACATAGCATATGAACACACAGTAGCGTGCAAAGGCGGTCTTATCGCTTGGAGCGATCTCTCCCAGACAACCTTTGATGTAAGGATCATGGTTAAATTACGGGTGCGCAACAGTTAAAAAATAAATTTATCTTGACGTCTATATTTTAAATACTAAAATTAAATATATATTTAATATCATACATATACACATATTACATATATTTATAGTATATAAATATAAATATACAAAAATACATTCTACATACTTATATTAGCATAATGATAAATAATAGCGTTTCAAACGACTTTTAAAAGTATGCACCGAACTTACTTTTATAATAAGTATAGATTGAGGTAGCTTTAAGTATAAGCTGAAACCGAACTGCTGTTCTTTTGTTAGTACGTAAATTGTATATTTATACCACCCACCTGTTAGTCAGCAAACTCCAGCTTCCAACCTCATATCCATTTATAATTTTCGGTACAGCTACTATATTTATTGGTCCATTTACAAGTGGCCGTTTGGTCCCAGCGTATTCGTAAATCAACTCGATAAGACTCTCTCCAAAACCCAGCATGAAGTCATAATGTTTTAAAGAAGAAACCGGTGCCCAAATAATAATGGTATCATTTATTCTTGTAACAATGTTTTGACGACTGCCAAATTGGGAATGATGGAAGCCAACCTGATGGAGAGCTACTTGAGGTGAAGGAATGTATTCAATGATTGTGTAGCTTTCTGATGAGCTGGGGACAAAATATTTAATTTTTACACGTTTAATATTAGTTTCAACTGTATGTTTTGTTAAAGGTCCAGAAGTGAGTATTATAAAACCCTAAACTATAATTGTACTTGCATTTCTGCAATCTTAATTAATACCATATCCCAAAACAACAACAGAAACAGAACAACAGAAAGCCTATATTGTTGAGGATTACTAAGACGATAAGAATGCGAGGAAAAGAGGAAGAATAGTTAGTCTTCGACCCTGTACTACAGTAATGACTAAATGTGTTTACTAAAAATAATTATATTTTGAAAAGAGTTAACGCGAAGTTCCTTGCTGGTTCTTCTCGGTTGGAACAGCTTTCAAAACCAGCAGTAGAATTGACGATTAAAAAGATCTTGTTAAGAAGTTTACTTGAATAAAGAATATTTTTATTTTTCTTTAATTCTATATAAATCGCACGCTTAGTATTAAAGTGACCTAATTCAAAATGAGGCATAACATTGTAATCCTTGTTTCAATGCTATCTATGCATCACGCTATGAAATATTAAAAAATATAGTGTTTTCTTGCTCTTCCAAGTTATGAGTTTCTTTAACGCTCAGGAGTTTTGTAGGCGGTACGCTACGTTTTATTGCAATTTGGTACAAAACAACTTTTTTGAATTAGGTCACTTTAATACTAAACGTGAAAAATTTTAAAATTTCAAAATTAAACGACGTTCCCATATGAAAACCATTTTCACATGAATTATTAAATAATGATTGGAAAGGAAATGTTGGTGGCATTCTTAGAAAGGCAGTGCGTAGTATTTAATGTGGATACTACTAACAAATTGATCTTTCCTAATGGTATCTAATTATACTCAACTAAAGGCGTATCCAGAATGTTCTTATTTATATACAATGAAGTTCAAGCTATCCATAAAAAAAATTAAAATATTTAGTAGTTTTATTTAATAGTTATATCATACATACGGCTGTCTGTCCCCAAAGTAATTAAAGTAATACTTGTGTTATGTGTGACTCGCAGTGGTAAATTAATTATAATTTTAAAAGTTGAAAAAAAGTTTAAATTTAGTCAACGGTGCCGTGTGGTATCCGGCTGAGTAGAACAGACCACCCTCATTTCTTATCGAGTTGTCGTAAAAGGCGACTAAGGTAAGTGCCATGCGCTATCCGGCTGAGTAGCACAGACCACCCTCATTTTTTACTGAGGTGTCGTAAAAGGCGACTAAGGTAAGTTGAACTGGGGCAGGCGGCTGGTTGTAAAATACCTAGCCAAATCACATCTCTATATAACCAAAACATGTTGTGCCAACCCCACTTAGACTGGGATAAGGGCAGGTACATGATGGGATGGGTAAGTATTCCGTATATTTAAAAACGAAAACACTGTTTCTGAATAATGTGGGCTTAAAAGAAGTTTTGTTATATTTATCAAACATTTACATTTATTCTCCCACTCTAAGTGGAATAAGGGCAGGTGAATGAATGGTGATTTAAATATACACAACATTAATGTATAGAACCGGCTATACTCATGTGTTACTTTATCGGATGAGCCCGACTAATTTAAAGCTGTAATAAGAGCCCCGTATGGGCTTGAAACTAGTCGGGCTCATCCGATAAAATAACACGTGAGTATAGCCAGTTTCTACATATTAATCATAAAAAATACTCACGATAGTTTACATTCAAAAAATACACAACATTCATCTAATTAATATAAAGCAAAGATAAAGTTCCAGTGTGAAAGAACCTTATGTGTTATTTTTTTCTTCTAATCTAATTCTCAAGCCTAAAGACCTAGTTAGCAAGTTTTTATAGACTTAGTTGACTTTAACTTTCTCTGTATTAACTTAAAAGGAACGTACTCGGAAATAGAAAATGCTTCGACTCTCTGATATAATTGATCGTATTTACTTTAATGGAGGCATGGACACAGTGAGAGCGTTTTAATTAAATATTCAATATATTTAAAACTTTTGAAACTTCAAGTAATAGTACAGTTCTTGACTGTTATATTATTATTACACAAGAAGAGATTAACAAGTCATTAGAAAAGCATTAAATTAAAACATTATTATAAAAGTGGATTAAAAGTAAATAATATGTATCTTTTAAGTTTCGTCTTTCAATCATCTTTCTTTAGCATTTTGGCTAAAATTTCAGCGTCGATTTTCAAAAGAACACTACGCAATAAACACAACGCTAGCTTTTATATAAAACATTAAATAAGAAAATAAAAATGTATTATTTTTATTTGCCTTTATAAAAGTTGTTTTTACAATATTTTCAATAATTATAATATTATCAGGTACTGTAAAATTTTGTGAAGTAAAAAAGTGAAAGATTAACTTCTGCGCTTTACTTTCCACATTTGGCACCTTTAACGATTATTCTATGTTCAGACTTTCTGCTCGTCCAGGCTAGAAAAAGCCAACAGAAACAAGAAGATAGAAGATCAAACACAGTCTTTTCAGTTAAAAAAAAACATACGAAATCGTGTTTAGCATTTGGCGTCGAGTTATTTGTATATTGTTTTCTAGCAAAAAAAGCGTTTTTTAAACTTTAATATTATTTCGGTATATAAGCTTTAATAATACCAAATTTCAACGATATTGCTTCAGCGAATTAGCCGTTAAAGTGTCACAGACAGACAGGCAGATTTATTTATATAGATAAATTACAATATAAATTAGCAATGTGGTATCTGGATGAGTAGAATCGACCACCCTCATGTCTTACCGAAGTGTCGTGAAAGGCGGCTTAGGTAAGTTGCGACCGATAAAATATCTAGCCAATTCATGTTACGACATGTTTTAAACATGTCGTGCCGCCTCCACTTAGACGAGATAAGAGCACGAGAATGATGGGATTATAATATTTGTATAGATTTCTCCGCTATCACTCAGCCAATCCCTGTTTTCGTATATGGCAACTGATGCAAGTGGTTGTGGAAATGGTGTCATTGATTGTGGTTACTCACTTGATCCATAGCGTCCGGACTAAATATAGAATGTATATAAAATTGATACCATAATGGACAGTCTTATAACTTGGTCATCAAATGTCTGGTTATGTCCAATAAACTAGCCAGTTTCACACCCATATTTGATTTATATAAATATTGCTAATGAGTACACGCGACTTTTTTGCTCCAACTTAGGGTTAAGTAAGTTACTTAGCGATTTACTACCCTCAATAATGTAATGTTATTTTCCTCTATTCTCGAAAGAAAACGATCATTTTTTATCATATATGTTACTCTTGTGTTAAAGTTTTAATCGTGCCAAATTTTAGTAAATTTTGGATATTTAGAACGGATTCTGTAAGATATATTAAAAATATGCTATTTTCAAGTGAACTTGTAAACAAGTGCTTTTGCTCTACTGCTGTTTCGTAAAGCTGTTCCTACCGAGAAGAGCCAGCAAGAAACTCGGCGGTTGCACTTATGAAAATATAATTCTTATTAATAGTTACATTTAAGGTATGAAAACTTACACACTACTAACATAACTAATACACTACATTTAGCAATATGATTTTTTTTTCATCATGAATAATAGTAAAATATAAATTTAAAAAGGAATACAATTGTACTATCAATTTTCATTTTTCCATTACAACTGTTTAAAATAACTATAAAAGAGGCTGATACATAAAGCGTACTACACTATTGTAAGTAAAAGTAAGTAGCGGTCTGTTACTATCTCACTGCTGAGAATAAACCTCTTCTCTGCGTTTTTGCCGAGAAAAATTGGAGCTAAGACCTACCATGCTGCCCCAATGCGGATTGGTATGTTACAAATATTTGCAAAATTCTCTAGAGATATGCAGGTTTCCTCACGATGGTTTCCTTCACCGAAAAGCGTGTGATAAATTGCAATTATCAATTAGACACATACGTTTTAACAGAACTATACTATTGAGGATTACATAAATGATAGGAGGAGGATGGAGGATTAGCGAGGATTTAGCTTCTCTTTGACATTGCATAAGATAGCAATGACTTAATGTAACTAGTTACAAGAATTATATTTTGAAAAGAGTAACCAATTTTTTTGGTAGGGCAATTTTTCGAACCAACCGAGAATTGATGCTTAAATAAACAAGGTTCTGTGTTGAATGTTATTATTTTTGTTTCATGGTAAAGTAACGTCAAATTTTCTAAACTACCCACCTTTGCTTTTTCAGTTCATTGGCGATCACGAGGCTTGTATTGCAGTACTGAAGACCAGGATGTGACGGAGTGACGTAAACTTTGAATTTGAATACAGCTTCAAACTGTGGATTGTCGAAACACGGGAAAAAATATTTCGCCTTGTTTGGAGATAGGCGTGTCGTGAAGAGGTACCTGAAAAAGAGCAATATATATATTTTTTTTGTTATGCCCGGGTATCAATAGTCAAATGGTACAACCGTGTGACTCTTTCAAGGAGGTCACAGATTCAAAACTTAAGTAGGAACCAATAAGTTTTTCTGTTAAAACTTATATGGTCTAATTAGCAAACGCTTTTCAGTGAAGAAAACCATCGTGTGGAAATCTGCATATATATTCTCCTGTCTATATCTCACTCTAAGTGGGGTCGGTACAACATGTTATAAACATCTTGGCGTGATGAGTCTAAACTCTAACTCTTCTCTATAAAAATAAAAGAGAGGACACCTATTTCCAGCAGGATAGTAATAGCTTACTTTACTTTTTTACAGATATCAAATATTCCTTAGCGGCTGAAGACCAGTTTTGGAAATGCATGTTGCTTGTGATTTATAAGACATAAGAGTCTAGAACCTATCTAGGAGTTTTATAAAAATATTGAAATGTTGAAACATGCAACGACATGTTTTAAACATCTTGTGCCTACCCAACATAGAGTGGGATAGGCACAGGAGAATGATGATACGGAAGTAAAAATAAAGAATGTTGCCTTAGTAATCACTATCTAAACACCAGATTTTAACCGCGACTTCGTTTGCATGGACTGTTGTCGTGTGATAGGTCGATAGCGCTTTTCAATGTCACCCTATAACCGTAGAATTAACAGCATTCCATACGTTATTCCGGTGTAAGGAATAATTGTGCCAAATTTCATCGATATTGGTTCAGCTGATTCAACGTAAAAGAGTAACAAACATACATCCATACTAATAAACTTTCGCATTTATAATATTAGTAGGATAGTAGGATATTCTGATAAGCTGTGGTAGCCCAGCGGTATCACCGTGCGCCTCTTTCAAGAAGGTCTAGGGTTCAAACCCCGGGCAGGCACCAATGAGTTTTCTAGTAAAACTTATGTGTCTGATTGACAATTGCAATTTATCACATGCTTTTCGGTGAACGAAAACATCGTGAGGAAACCTGCAAATCTCTAGAGAATTCTGAGGTCTTAGCTCCAATCCTTCTCTCCAAAAAAAACGGAGAGAAGAGGCCTATGCCCAGCAGTGGGATAGTAACAGGCCGTTACTAGTAGGATATTCTCTTTATCGATTGTATCAGTATTAAAACTAAGCTGTCAATATTAGCGAATGTACATTTAAACGTTTGTTCGACCTTTTTTTAGCGATATGTGAACGCATTAAGTATGCATACTTCAAGGTTGTCTAAATAATTTAACGTTCCGCAACAATGGTTTGTGGAGACTGATAAAAAGTACAGACCAACTTCAATAATATTTGGCATAACATAGGCTATTTAACTATAATCTGTAGCAAAAATCAGCTGAGTCACTAGTCCTAAACTAACTTTTTGTGCATAATAAACTATTCATCATCCTCTTACCCTTATCCCACTCTAAGTGGGGTCGGCACAACACGTTATAAACATGCTGTCACATGATTTGGCTTCGCATTTTACGACTGTCCGCCTGCGCGATGTCAACTTACCTTAGTCATATTTTACGACACCTCGGAATGAGGGTGGTCTATTCTACTCGGCCGGATACCACACGGCGGGTCGACTTACCTTAGTCGCCTTTTACACCTCGGTAAGAAATGAGGCTGGTACTATTCTATTCAGCCGGATACCACACGGCGTTTGCATAATAAATTATTATCCATCTATAAAAGGAATGGTTTAATTATTTATCTATATTATTGAAGTATAATTTATTCTGATGATTGTAGAAACTGTATATCTATTTAAATAATAGTACGTAGGTATTGCTCAGTAATTTTTTTTTAATAAATAAAAAGGCAATTGAAAGAAAAAAAACGCGCCGGGTGAAATGTAGGTCAATCCCATGTATTGAATTTTATGGCCCGTTACTAATAGGCTACCTTGTCTCTCTTTTTTATATGTGATTAGTAAGTGAAGTAAGTAGCGGCCTGTTACTATCCCACTGCTGAGAATAGGCCTCTTCTCTCCGTTTTTGAAGAGAAGGTTTGGAGCTAAGACCTACCACACTGCTCCAGTGCGGATTACAGCAGTTTAAAAACACTATTAAGGAGAGGCTGATACAGAAAGCCTACTATACTGTTGAGGATTATTTAGACGATAAAAATGCGTGGATATAAATATTGTTCGACCCTGTACAAGATAGAAACATTAAATGTAACTAGCATTAAGAATTGTATTTTTTAAAAAGAGCAACCGCCGAGTTTCTTGCTGGCTCTTCTCGGTAGGAACAGCTTTCCGAACCAGCAGTAGAGTTGACGATTCAAAAGCACTTGTTTACAAGTTTATTTGAATAAAGAATATTTTGAATTTGAATTTGAATTTGATTGGTAGGTTACACATATCTCCAGAATTCTTTAGAGATATGCAGGTTTCCTCACGATGTTTTCCTTCACCGAAAAGCGTGTGATAAATTGCAATTATCAGTTAGACATATAAGTTACAGAAAAACTCATTGGTGTCTACCCGAGTTTGAACCCGTGACCTCCTCGAAAGAGTCGCACGGTGTTACCGCTGGGCTACCACAGCTGAATGTGATTAGATAAAGATAAATATGGGTCTCTCATCTTCTTCTTCTCTCTGTATATTTATTGAACTCTCCCACTCTATGTTTAATAACTCTATGAAACGTATAGCAAAATAGTTTGACCACCACTATTTAAATGAGTTAATCTATTTTCTCAGCTTCCTTTATCTTTTCAGCTAAATGATATTTGAGCTGACAAATGCAAAGCTGTGATAGCCTTACGGTAAAGGGCGGACCAAAAAAGTTCAAAACTTGGGATCGATTTTTACAAGTCACCGGGCATTTTTTATCATCATTCAGTCCTGTCCTTATCTCTAAATAGGGTCGGCACATGTTATAAACATTTTGTCACATGATTTGGCTGCGTATTTTACGACTGGATGCCTGCCTGACGTCAATTTACCTTAGTCGTCTTTAACAACATCTTGGTAAGGAATGAAAATGGTTTATACTACTCAGCCGGATACCACAGGGTTTGAACAACAAATCGGTAATTGGCAATAGTGGTACAACTCAAAAAAATCATGTTTTGAGATTTAATTTTACTATACAAATTTACTTTACTCTGCAAATTTAAGTTAACCAATTCTGTTTTTTTTACTTACGTTTTCGTTTCAAATACGTTCCGATGACACTTTTAACTGCTTATGTTTATGTGAACATGAACACTGTATTTCGTTTTTAATTTCGTACAGGTGATAAGAGCGACTTAAATTTGTTTAACCGGAATATATACTTGCTTTGCACTATTTAAATTCCTTCTGGTGACTCTTCGTGATCTTTAAAAAAATTACCAAGCAAAGTTCGGCCACCCAGGTTATTTATGTAATCGATTAAACGGTATCACATGCAGAAATTTGCACGTTATCAAACACGTTACAGAATTCTTGCGTAAGACATGTAACAATGTTGTTAAATAGTGCAAATTATAATTAGGATGTTACAGACTGCCGCATTCGAGCTATCTAATTAACATACGCCTGGTTCGTAACACCTAGACATATTAGCTTAGACTAGAAATATTAGCTTGTTCAAAGTATGAAATATTTTCGATGGATATTATAAAAAAAATTCTACAATTATTGTCTTTAATAAGCTAAAGATAAAAAGTAAGTAACGGCCTGTTACTATCCCACTGCTGGGCATAGGCCTCTTCTCTTCCATTTTTTTTTGGAGAGAAAGATTGGATCTAAGACCTACCACGCTGCTCCAATGCGGATTGGTAGGTTACACATATCCCCAGAATTCTCTAGAGATATGCAGGTTTCCTCACGATGTTTTCCTTCACCGAAAAGCGTGTGATAAATTGCAATTATCAATTAGACACAAGTTTTACTAGAAAACTCAGTGGTGCCTGACCTTCTCGAAAGAGGCGCACGGTGATGCTGGGCTACCACAGCTAAAGATAGCTGTTAAATAACACTTATAACAATTTGATGTTTCTTCGATAAGTTGATCTAGCTAGATTTTATTTAAAAAATGTCTCTTTATCCTTTTTTCAGGCACTGAAGTACTGATAGAATATAAATAGAATACAAACGCCAATTTTGCTGTCATTTGTAAAGTGTGATAGCTCAGTTGAGAACGGGTGGACTAAAGAAGTGAAAATACCCCGGAAGTCCTTGATATCATAATTTTTCCTTTTGTTTTTTAATTTCATTTTTTTTATTTTAAAAAATCACCGTGCAAAAAAATCGCCGGTCTCCGGATACAAAGAATTTAAAAATCTATATGCCAATTTCATTCATCATCATTATCTTCCTACCCTTATCCCACTAAGTGGGGTCGGCACAACATGTTATAAACATGTTGTCAGATGATTTGGCTACGTATTTTACGACCGGCCTCCTGCCTGATATCAACTTACCTTACTTGTATTTTACGACAAGGATAAGAAGAAAGAGGGTGGTCTATTCAATTCAACCGGATACCACACGGTGGGTCGACTTAGCTTAGTCGCCTTTTACGACATCTCGGTAAGAAATGAGGGTGGTCTATTCTACGGATACCACACAGCGGGTCGACTTATCTTAGTGGCCTTTTACGACATCTCGGTAAGAAATGAGGGTGGTCTATTCTACTCAACCGGATACCACATGGCGGGTTGGCTTACCTTAGTCGCCTTTTACGACACCTCGGTAAGAAAGAGGGTGGTCTATTCTACTTAACCGGATACCACACGATGGGTCGACTTACCTTAGTCGCCTTTTACGACACCTCGGTAAGAAATGAGGGTGGTCTATTCTAGGGATACCACACAGCGGGTTGACTTACCTTAGTTGCCTTTTACGACACATCGGTAAGAAATGAGGGTGGTCTATTCTATTCAGCCGGATACCACACAGCGTTAATATGCCAGTTTCATTCACAGATTATTAAATACAACAAATCCATTATAGATTCCAATGTCAGACCTATTTGGAGCGAAGCAGCTTCTCCTACGCAACACATAGACCCTGAGACTGCTCAGAATGGTAAGTAAAACTTAATATATGTTTGTTTGCATATCGCTCTATCGGAAGAATAAAGTCATATTTCCTATATTCGTACTTGGGACATGCGACTTTATTTATTTATCAAAAACCCAACCCACAAGTCATTACAAGTACCCAATTCATTTTGTGAAATTAAATCGCAACAAAGCATGCAATAATATATTATATAAAATCGACAACACAAAATCGAAAGACAATCGACAAATAAACATGCGACTTTATTTATTTATCAAAAACCCAACCCACAAGTCATTACAAGTACCCAACTCATTTTGTGAGGTTAAATCACAACAAAGCATGCAATAATATATTATATAAAATAAGATATCCAGGAAATAAACATAAAAACATAAAATTAGGTTTACTTATTCTGTAAACAAGGCCGAGTTTTTTTCTACGGTAAGGGCGATATGTTTTTGAACTATTCAAATAGTTCCTTATAACAGCCTGTTGCTATCCCACTGCTGGGCATAGGCCTCTTCTCTCCGTTTTTTAGAAAGATTGGAGTTAAGACCTACCACGCTGCTCTAATGGTAGGTGGCACATATTCCCGGAATTCTCCGAATATATCCCGGTTTCCTTACGATGTTTTCTTTCAGATCTATGCCGTGTGGTATCCGATTGAATAGAATAGTTCCGCCCTCATTTCTTATCGAGGTGTCGTAAAAGGCGACTAAGGTAAGTTGACCCGCCGTGTGGTATCCGGTTAAGTAGAATAGATCACCCTCATTTCTTACCGAGGTGTCGTAAAAGGCGACTAAGGTAAGTTGACCCACCGTGTGGTATCCGGATGAGTAAAGTGGACCACCCCCGTTTCTTAACGTGGTATCGTAAAAGGCTACTAAAGTAAGTTGAACCACCGTGTGGTATCCGGTTAAGTAGAATAGACCATCCTCATTTCTTACCGAGGGAGTCGTAAAAGGCTACTAAGGTAAATTAACCCACCGTGTGGTATCCGGTTAAGTGGAAATAGACCACCCTCGTTCTTACCGAGGTGTCGTAAAATACGACTAAGATAAGTTGACGTTAGACAGACGTCCGGTTGTAAAATACCTAGCCAAATCACATCACAACATGGTTTAAACATGTTGCGATAAAGACAGAAGAATAAATGAAAAAAATCAAAAATCTTTTTTTCTATTTCCAGATCCATACACTTATCGTGTGAAATTATCTAATAAAATTATCTTATAACATACCAATAGACAATAATGACAACTTTACATGTATTTATTTGACAATAATACTTACTGAGGCTTTCCATCATCACCTTCATATTGCACAAGAAATATTCCATCGCTTTGGAAATTCACACGCTTGTTAAAGGAAATCTTTACATAGTACTGTTTCCTGGACACACTGTACTGTTGCAAAGGTTCTCTCAAATATATATACAATTTCCCTCTGCTATTATCAAATTCGTAAGGTCTATATTCGTTCACCAAATTGACTCGTTCGTCCAAAACTTGTATGGATTCTCGCTTGATTTCTAAATCTCTTGCATCTAATTCTATAATATTTACGTTCGGTGCATTCGCAATTATTGTTATGACCACATCACAATCGTAGTTAGAAATACCTTCTTTATATATATGTGGAATGATTGTAAGTTCGTATTGAACTGGGTACACAGTGTAATTAAGACATTCTTCTTCCAAAACAAACGCCGATGTCGTAGATGATAAAACGAAATATAAAAACACGAATAGAATCATTTTTAGTCTATATTTTTAGGTTTATTTTTAAAGAAATAAAGTCCACATTATAAAATACATTCTAAAAATTTAATCAGCAATATTTATATTTAAATTTTATTACACTTATATAAACGTTCAAAATTCAAATTTATATCGAAGAAAAATAAAATAACTTTATTCGTATTTAGAACGCGTTCGAAATTTGATTCTCGCGCCAAACCGAAGGACGCTTTACGTCCGATGCCGACGCGCGCTCGAATGAGTTTCCATTCGGACGCCGCGGAAACTTGGCGCCTGCCGCAACCATTTTCAATAGAACTGTAACCTCTCTACCGTGTGCTTAGAACAATAGGACGAAATTACAATTCAATGTAATGTCACGGGCCATTCTAAGCTGGATGCGGCGGTGTATTATTTGGGATAGGTTTGTTTATGCTTTCTCGTTTAGTTATTGCTTATTGCTCATACGTTGATAGCTGATACAAAGTGGAAGGGAAATAGAAAGAGTATTTTTAGCGGATTACGATGGGATGATTAAAACGCTTTGACGTGCGGTGTAGGGAAACCCACAAAAATAAAGATTTCTGCGAAAACTATTAGTGATATAAGACCTTTTTTTACACAACAATAACAGTTCTTACAAAATGTGCACGTATTTGTCTTAGAACTAAGTTTGAAAAAAATATTCAATTGTCTATGCGCGAAGTCCTTATACTTCGATTAATAAGTAAAAGTTCCGTAGAAGAACCAAAGTACTGACACTATACTTAGTTTTGTAGAAGCTTTTGTTACTTCTAATGGTACTGGGTTATAGGACGGTAAAGTTGCGACTTTATCACTAACTTTTTAATTAATCTGTTCACCTTAGTAGGTACCTTATTCCTCAATTACGTGGGATCAAAAGCTCTTGAAAGGTTTAACTTTAATTGAATTTTAATAAATCAAAACCCAAAAGCAGTTGCTGATTCTTGAAAACTAAGATAATAAGGAAGTTTATTTCAACGTTTAATTATTGCACTGAAATTACATTACAACAACACATTTTACAACAATACATTTTGGTTCTTGTATTGATAGTTTTAAGTTAGTAAATTGGAGAATACAATCCGTAGAGAACACTAGTCCTTAATTTAGAAGGCAGGATTTATAGATTTAAAACAGATCATTCAACAATTATTATTTATTATAACAATATCAACGATATTAACATATTTACAAATTATATTGCAGTGGAATACGATCTCTTCACATGTTTTTCTTAAAATACATTAAAGTTAAAATTCGTTACTTATTATTTTACAATATTTTAACAATATTTAAAAAAAATACTTTTGACGTATCAAAAATTATCGAACTCAATGATATATTCAAATAAAATACACGTATAGAACATAATACGATGATAATGAATTGGAATTATTAATAAAATGATTTTAGATATTAATAATTCGAATTTATAGCTATAGTTAATATGATTTAGAATAAATAGTCTTTTGGCGTCATCGTTAACATCAGAAAAGACCATAATTAAGAAAGGGAACTAAACTAATCGGACTTCATATATTGTAAATTAGTCATTAAAGTTCATCAAGAGATATAAATCGAAAGAATTCCTTTTAAACATTTTAATAAAACTGAATATCATACTAACAGAATTAATGAATAACTTTAACAACAGTACAACGATGGATCTAAATTGTTTGTAAAAAGTGAACAATTTTGGAAATATTAAAGAAGTTAGTATACGTACCTTATACGGAGAAATGTTACGTTTAGAAAAGGAAAACCATTAATATTAAGAGGCTAGGATATTTACTGAATCAGCCATTATAATGAATTGCAAAGCATATGTGCTGAAAGGCTGAAATAAGTACTACACTGGAATAGCACAATTTGATAATTGTTGTTTGTTCGCCAATATTTATTTAGACAACCAACAAGTTACAGTAATGTTGTAAATGGTATCAGTCAATTCAAAGTTAAGGCTTTCTGTGAAGCCTTTGTTGGCGTGATAACAAATCATAATTAAATCCAGCATTAAACTCTTTACCTAACTATTGTCATTGAATGCTTTCAGAACAACCTGGCCAATTTGTTCAACATTAAATACTAATATGATAACCATTGAGTTGATAAGTTTTAAATTTAATGGTACAATTAAAAGATAATACAAACATATTTTAGTCACATTAGACGAAATTACAACTGAATTAAAAACATATGTCCCGTTATAAAAATATGCGCCTTCTTTCGTCAAATTTGAGCAAAATATTAGTCTAATAAACTCTGTAAGCTACAGTCAATATGCTCGCAATTATAAGCAAGACCGATATTGATTTGGTTTCTGCAGAATTATCAAGACTACTCCAGATGTCGCTCCTATGTTCTTGGGCCCAGGCTGTCACTTGTTTAGCTTTGTTCAACGATTGCTGAGCGCTGTTCACTGCTGTTTCACCACATTCAGTGCACGATGTCAGCCAAGTTTCAAACTGCAAATGTGACGAGCTAATATAGTTTTTATTAAAGTATGTAAGTCGTGGATGTGCCTTGTGGTATCCGGCTGAGTAGAATAGACCACCCTCATTTCTTACCGAGGTGTCGTAAAAGGCGGCTAATGTAAGTGCCGTGTGGTATCTGGCTGAGTAGAATAGAGCACCTTTATTTTTTACTGAGGTGCCGTAAAAGGCGATTAAGGAAAATTGATATCCGGCAGGTGGCCGGTCGTAAAATAGCCAAATCATAAAACAACTTGTTTAAAACATGTCATGCCGATCCCACTTAGAGAAGGATAAGGGCAGGAGAATGATGATGATGAAAGTCGTTTGTGGGATTGGGTATAAGATTCTATAATAAAATTTCGCAAAGTTTTTAGTTTTAAACACTGTTTAAAAGAAGCCGATACAGAAAGCTTACTATTCAGTTGAGGATAACTTAGGCGATAAGAAGGCGTGAATATAGATAGCTACTCTTCGACGAATTATATTTTGAAAAAAGCAACCGCCGAATTTCTTGCTGGCTTCTTGGTAGGAACAGCTTTCCGAATCAGCAGTTGAGTTGAAAATTCAGAAGCACTTGTTTAAATGTTTACTTAAAGAATTTTGAATTTAAATACATACATAATTGGATATAAAGCGTTTTCGTATACATTTACATCACATTTATAATTATTTGCTTCAATGACGTTCATATGTTAATATCGCACTTAAATAAATATTAAACTATGAAATGCGCCTTTTTAAATGGAAAAATGGCGCAAACACTTTAGAAAAGTCATAAACTATTTAAACAACGGTTTATATATTATGGTTTATAATTAACGACCTATTTCAAAGTAACGAAGGTCATTTCTAGAAGGTACATAAAACAATTCATATTTTTACGATTGTCGTTGCAAAATTAAATTGACCTTGCAAATACAAAGTCACTTGTACAGTTTGGCAACAGTTCAAACAGTACTAAACTAAACATTTGCCACGATGCTGATGCTATATTCTACAAATATTGCAATCTTTGTGTAATGTCATCTATTTATCTGCAGATATCCCTTAAAGGACATAGGACTATTGTGTGAATGGTTCATTTTCAAATTATTCGTTATTCAAGTAGACTTGTTAGTGCTTTTGAATCGTCAACTCTACTGCTGGTTATACCGTTGGTATAAGTTATGAGAACGACTTTAGTCCCTACACTTAGCATTACATAAATTTTTAAAGGAAATTACAGAAAAATAATTCTATCCGTATTCTTACATAAACTTTCTTAAGAAACGTGAAATATAGCAAAATAATTATATGCATTCCATGTCAATATCTATTCCATTCCATACCATATCATATTCCAGCTACGCACTAGATGATATTGTAAATTATGATTTGTTAACATTTACAAATACATTATTAAAGTACTTAATTTTAAAAAGACCTTAATTTTGACTGGCTCGTTGGCGCAGTTGGTAGTGACCCTGCATTCAGCTACGCGGGTCGTGGGTTCGATTCCCACCGAGGCCCAACATTTTCTAACAAAAATTTACCCTGACCCTGGGTACATAGATTTATTATAGTATGTATTTTAAATTATGTATGTATATTAATATTCACCAGTTGTCTCTCACCCATGACACAAGTATTAAGTTACTTTGGGGACAGACGACAATATGTGTAAGTGTCCCATATATTTATTTATTGAATTTTGTTTTTGATCGCCCTTAAATTTTGCCGCCGAGTTTCTTGCTGGTTCTTATCGGTAAAAGCACCTTAAGCTTCATTGTAATTTGACGATTCAAAAGTGCTTGTAAAAGTCAATTTGAATAAAGAATTATTTAAATTTGAACTTAAATGATCTACAATAACGAACAGTTTCCTTTTTTAATTCGTCACGTGTCATCAACAACGGACTATGATACGATTAACCTTCCACTAATTGCCTGCGACCCAAATGACCCTCTGTCAAACACTCCGCTCTGAGCACACATTCATTACCGTTGTTTGGATAACCTGGTCAATGGGGTTCTATAATATAATTTAAAAGAACCTCGAAAAAATAAAAGGGTTTATAATTTGCTATAAGCAGTATATTCTATTCAATTTTCTTCCTCAAAATAAAAGTTGTCTATAAGATTTTGTTTACAGCTTTAAGACTGCCTAGACCTTGAAAGTCTAAATTCACTTTGTACTATACTCTGTGTGCAATAAAGTATTAAACAAATAATAAATAAGAAACGTGTGGTATTCGGCTGAGTAGAATGGACGACCCTCATTTTTTACCGAGTTGTCGTAAAAGGCGACTAAGGTAATTCGACCCGCCGTGTGGTATCCGGCTGAATAGAATAGTACCACCCTCATTTCTTACCGAGGTGTCGTAAAAGGCGACTAAGGTAAGTCGAGCCGCCGTGTGGTATCCGGCTGAGTAGAATAGACCACCCTAATTTCTTACCGAGGTGTCGTAAAAGGCGACTAAGGTAAGTTGACCCACCGTATGATATCCGGTTGAGTAAAATAGACTACTGTCCTTCTTACCGCGATGTCGTAAAATACGAGTAAAGTAAGTTGAAAGGCGGCCGGTCGTAAAATACTTAGTCAAATCATGTGACATGTTTGTAACATGTTGCACTGACCCCACTTAGAGCGGGATAAGGGCAAGGGGGATGATAATGAATAAATAAGTAACAACTTTGCGAACACTCAGATCACGGGAAAGACTGCTTCGTTAATTCTTTTATTTCAGAAAACTTGTTAATTCTTTCTTTTCAATCATAAATTTTCATTCGCGAAACCACTCACACCAAGAAGAGTCAGCAAATAGTCTATATTTTTGGAAATCTTTACAAAATGGTGTTTATAACTTCATTTTATTTACTGTTTATCCTTATTTTTCTATTTCTTATACTCTCTAGAAACTACAAACTATCATAGCGTACGAACGTACAAATATAAAACGATTCAAAAGAATTCGTAAAAGGTTATTTTATATAATAATTTGAAAAGTAACTCACTTTACTGAAATCATCTTCTGTGTGCAACGCTGAAGCAATTGTAGATAGCACAGAATCCAATGAAGTAAAGCTGAAAGAAGAAGACAATTTATATCAAGATGGATTTAGCATTCCTTTATCATTGATAAGAATATTTACGGCATTGCCGGACATGTCTGACAACTTTAAGAAACAAAAACAAAAATATTTTTTTTAAACAAATATGTACAACTTGACATCTTCCTGCCCTTATCCCACTCTAAATGGGGTCGGCACAACATGTTATGAACATGCTGTCACATGATTTGGCTACGTATTTTACGACCGGCCGCCTGCCTGACGTCAACTTATCTCAATCTTATCTTACAACACCTCGATAAGAAAGAGGGTCTATTCTATTAAACCAGATACCACACGGTGAGTGAACTTACCTTAGTCGCCTTTTACTACACCTCGGTAAGAAATGAGGGTGGTCTATTCTACTCAGCGGGATACCATACGGCGGGTCGCCTTAACTTAGTCGCCTTTTACGACACTTCAGTAAGATGTACAACTATGTACAACTTATATCTATCTTAAATTACTTACACGCTAGGACTATACAAATCATGCCCACATGAAATGGTCCCAAGAATGCTGGCAGCGTTTCCGCGTTGAATCGCTAAGCTGATCCTTTATGCGAAAAAGGAGCCAACACTCTTGTCACCTGAAGAGCCAATTAACCGAGTAGTTAATGGATGAATAACTTACATAGACTTCCAGAGGCTTGTATTCTTCTGTAATGCCTCTAGCACAACATCCAGGTGAGTATAGTTAGATAGAACACTTGCGAGAGGAACAGTTAAGTCTTGCGTCTTTATAGGACTGTTTTCCACCAGCATAGAAACCAAGTAACTGAAAGTTTAAGTTTAAAAGAATAAAATATCAGATAATTGCAATTTACCACACGCTTTTCGGTGATGGAAAACATCGCGAGGAAACCTGCATATCTCTAGAGAATTCTAGGGATATGTGTAACCTATCAATCCACATTGGAGCAGCGTGGTAAATCTTCACTCTCTAAAAAAGGAGAGAGGAGGCCTATGCTCAGCAGTGGGATAGTAACAGGCCGTTATTTTTTTATATCAGTAGAAGAAGAAGCGGTACTATTAACAAGTGTTGCCATCAGTAGTTAAAAAACTAAAAGATGCTCATGTATATCAATCATTTTCTTGCCTTTATCCCACTCTAAATGGGGTCGGCACACCATGTTTTACTATATTGTAATGTGATTTGGCTAGGTATTTTACGACTGGCCACCTGCCTGACGTCAACTTAGTCGCCTTTTACAACATCTCGGTAAGAAAGAGGGTGGTTTATTCTATTCAGCCGGATACCACACGGTGGGTCAACTTACCTTAATCGCCTTTTACGACACCTCGGTAAAAAAGAAGGTGGTCTATTCTACTCAATCGGATACCACACGGTGGGTCAACTTACCATAGTCACCTTTTACGATACCTCGATAAGAAAGAAGGTGGTCTATTCTACTCAACCGGATACCACACAGTCGGTCAACTTACCTTAGTCGCCTTTTACGACATCTTGGTAAAAAGGAAGGTGGTCTATTCTACTGAGCCGGATACCACACGGTGGGTTAACTTACCGTAGTCGCCTTCTACGACACCTCAATAAGAGAGAGGGTGGTATATTCTACTCAACCGGATACCACACGGTGGGTCAACATACTTTAGTCACCTTTGACGACACCTCGGTAATGAGAGTGGTCTATTCTACTGTCTGATACTACACGGCTATCTTTTTATTACCCTGGTGAGAAATGAGGGTGGTCTATTCTACTCAGCCGGATACCACATGGCTCACTTTTTATTACCCTGGTGAGAAATGAGGGTGATCTATTCTACTCAGCCGGATACCACATGGCTAACTTCTATCAAGCCCTTGGCCCAAATACAAATATAATTTTACAAATATGATTTTACCTATTTAATTTATCTGTATCGGAAGTACAGCCCATAATGTCACCAATGAGGCGCGCTTCATTGGCGACGTTTGTTGTAGACATCCGGTTCCACAGGAAGTCGTAATCGCCACCATTCCCATAACGAAGGCCAGTGCAATAGACGACAGTTCTTAAACTTGGGTCAACCCTGAAAACCATATCATCAGAATCTTAACTAAATTTTAAATATTTGATCAGCCCGTTGGCGCAGGCAGTAACTCTGATTTCAGCTTTGAGTCACGGATTTGAATATTGATTTCTCTAGTTTGGGTGTATATATAAGTATAAAATGTTAACCAGTATCTGTCACCAATAAGTATTAAGTTTTTATATTGGTAATGGATGACCGTCTGTTAAAAAATATAAAAGAAAATCCTGAAGTGTCGCCAGAAGTGAAAACTTGAATATTGAAGTTGTCCATTTTTGATATTTCAGAATGGTTAAAGAATAATTTTGCATGAATTGCTTTAATGATCAATATAAAAGTAGTGTCATTTATGAGGTGGTTTTTGGAGGTGGAGGTTTTACAGTGGCCTGTTACTATCCCACTGCTGAGAATAGGCCTATTCTCTCCGTTTTTGGAGAGAAGGTTTGGAGCTAAGACCTACCACGCTGCTCCAATGCGGATTGGTAGATTACAAATATCTCCAGAATTCTCTAGAGATATGCAGGTTTCCTCACGATGTTTTCCTTCACCGAAAAGCGTGTGATAAATTGCATAACATTAAACAGAAGTTTTAACAGAAAAACTCGTTGGTGTCTGCCCGGGTTCGAACCCGTGACCTCCTCGAAAGAGTCGCACGGTGTTACCTCTGAGCTACCACAGCTTTTTTTAACAGTTTATCTCTTATATCAGTTTATCTCTTATAACAGCTTATCTCTTGTAGCGTATTTTAACAGTTTATCTCTTAAAAATATAATCTTAATAATTCATCCACATTTCCAGCTGCGTTGTAGTAAGAGAAGGTGATACTTCCACTCCTACGCCATGTCGTCTACTCTCCCTCTGTCTTACGAATTTTCTATCAGGTCACTTCATTTTGTTTACGTCAGGAAAACCCATTATGAGTCATCACCGCCCGACGGCGACGAGCGGCGGGTATGTCGGACGCTCACAGACTAAAAACCTGACAGTGCTCAACCACGCTGTTGGTGGCGGGGACAGGGTACCGTTGTACACATTGCCCACATCCCGCCCGCCCGCCAGCAGCAACTCTGGACCTGAGATTGCGCCTTTTCTTCCGAATTGACTATATGCTGTTAGCCCTAATGGCTTTTACAAAGTCACCGGGCGGGACGGGCGAGCGCAGAAGCATCGCCAAAGTTGCGAAGTGCGGAGGGTAGAGCGCAGAAACTCTACTAGTATCGTGGAACGTCGTCCTAAGGGTGCCTACTGTGAGGCCGGACCACGGCTTAGGGCGACGTGTAGTGGAGGGTAGAGTGCGTCACCTCTGGGTCGGATCTATTACGTGACGAGTCCTTGTATGTATAAATTTGTACAAACATACAAATTGTCGCATTTAAACAATTTGTAAAATTATAATTTTTTATTTTTAATTGTACTTACCATTTACCATTATTCCTGAAATCATTGTATAAAGCCAGAGTACCGTCAATACATCCTTTATGACCCAATTTGCAAGCGAATTCTAGTATTTGCATGCGATTCCTAAGTGTACTATAATCGTCCGTCGATTTGACTTCAGTGCCCAACTGAGTTACAGTACTTTCCATTAAATGTAGAATCAAATCCTAGGTAAAAAAAGTAGAAAATTATAAAATTTTCAGAAAAATTATGGTTTTTTAGTATTTGCTAATTTTCAGTAACAGTAACAGATAATTTTCAATTATCTAAATCAATGTTTCTACACTTTTTTTGTGCACATCCTTTTAATATTATAAATGTGAAATTTTGTGAGTATGGATGTATGTTTATTACCCTTTCACGGCGAATCTGCTGAATCAATATCAAGAAAATTTTGGACACTTAAGATCATCGATTGTAAACTAACATTATTAGTTTAAACTCTGCGTCGCAAACAATGAGTTTTTCTGTTAAAACTTACTTGTCTAATTCACTTGTCTAATTCATAATTACATTATTTCACATGCTCTATGTCCAACAGTGGGATAGTAACAGTTAATTCTATACTTACATCTATAAGACCTAAAGTGTCCGAGCCCAAATAACGATTCCTGAGCTTGGAAAAACCACGAAGAGCTGCATACCAAACTGCATATTCCGTTTCGTTTTCCAAGAAATGTAGCACGTCATGCAGGAGTTTAAACTTCACCTCACCCGCAAATAGGAATGCAAACAAGTCGTTCACGATCTGGAAATTAATTTTATTAAACATATTTAAATGAGTTAACTTGTATGTATATATATATTTTCGGAATCTCGGAAACGGCTCCAACGATTTTCCTGAAATTCAGCATGACTGGCCCGTTGGAGCAGTGAGTAATGACCCTGCCTTCAGCTCCGCGGGTCGCGGGTTCGATTCCCGCCGAGGTCCAACATTTTCTATAAATGAATTTGTTGGTCTTTGAGCCTGGGTGTATATTTGTATATAAGTATGTATTTAACAATTATATATGTATATATTCACCAGTTGTCTGTCACCCATAACACAAGTATTAAGTTACTTACTTTGGGGACGGACGACCGTGTGTGTAAGTGTCCCATATATTTATTTATGTAGGGGGCTTTGGGGGAGAAAAATCGATCAAACTAAAAGACCATTTTATCCCTGTTTTTGGTCATTAAAAAATACTAAAATTTATATTGAATTGAATTTTTGCCACAAAATGTCAAATCAGCTTAGCTTATTCGGGGAACGGGCAGTCTTGAGAAATGTAAATACCTAGGATCGATCGCCACCTACATAATTGTTTTTTTCTTTTTTTTATAAAAAATTTACCGAGCAAGGCTCGGTCAACCAGGTTCTGTTATTAAACAACGAATGCATTTTCCCAAACAAATTTTATAACATAACAGACCAAAATATTTACACATGCTAAAATAATGAGCTCAGATCCAGCATTGACTATACGTATATTTTATAGAGGGAAAGTGTCTTCAATTCACAGTTTATCTTGTGCCTATAATAAACATGTTGTCGATATATATTATATCATCATTATTCTCCTGCCATTATCTCACTCTGTCGGCACAACATGTTATAAACATGTTATCCCATGATTAATATCCCATGAGTATTTTACGACCGGCCGCCTGCTTACTTTAGTCGTATTTTACCTCGGTAAGAAATGAGGGTAGTCTATTCTATTAAGCTGGATACCACACGGCTTTCGATATACATATATTATGTAGAATGATTGAAAACAGAGCTTCGATTTTCTCGATGCCACTGAATTGCCCGCTTAAAACGCAAAGGCGTTATCCGAAATTAAGATACGTTTGGCTGTTTACGTCTAAATCATTTACGCCTTTGATAATCATTTCATAGCGTTTTTAGTGAAAGAATATTGATTTTCTTTCTTTTTTTGAGATCATTGACAAATACAATAAATTTGTAAATACATCAAAATATGATCATAGCACGCAATATAGATTGATTAATTTATAGTAATATATAATATAAAGGTGAAGAGTTTTATTGTTTGAACGCGCGTGAATCCCAGGAACTACTTAACTGATTTAAAAAATTCTTTGATTGTAAAACAGACCATTTATCGAGAAAGACTACATATGTGACTAACATAACGCTAAGATGAATAGGAGAGAAGCCGCAATAAAATATATGCCGAAAACGGCAAAATTTAAAGCTAAGTGAACGGTGAAAATTCAAAAATCTCTTATAATTTACTACTTTTATGTTCAAAGTTTCAATTTGGTTAAAAAAATTGTGGCACACTTATGTCCATGTGGGCGACATGTGTAGCCTATATACTGCATTACTGCCTTTAAATTACTAACTTTAGTTACTTCAGAAACTATTAAGTTTCACAAAAATTTAAAAAAAAATTCAAATTGTTCTTCAACATAGCATATTCCCTGTATTTTAGGAGTATGTATTTATTTTGACTAAAACGTTACAATGATTTTGGAAAGTACGATGACCGTCATATCTTTACTCGGGGCAATAAAGTGGCACGTAATGTTAGTGATAACAATTGAACCTAGGTTGCACGGAAGTCATACCTTAGCTCTATTTATGTAATGGATTTCTTCACGACGACTTCCTTTAAGGAGCTCAGATATATGTTCCCAAGTGTGACTGTCGTAGTTGACTCTGTAAAATCCTGAAAAAAATATTTTGCTAAATTTTACATGGTCGATACTTAGTTGCCAAGCAGGCTATGGCAAGTATATCTACATCATCAAATTGATAGTAAGGATGTCATGTAGCTCAACTTCTTCCGAAGCTATAAATAATTATCCTACTATCTTCTGAAGATAGAAATAGCAATAAGTAAGTAAATATAGGCGTAGATACTTAAAGTTATTGTATAGAACCGGCTATACTCACGTCTTATTCTATCGGGTTAGCCCGACTAGTTTCGAACCCATCCGGGGCACTTATTCATGAGCTCTTTACACGACGTAATCGCTGGTATGGGTTTAAAACTAGTCGGGCTAACCCGATAGAATAATACGTGAGTATAGCCGGTTCTATACAATAACTATGAATACTACTCACGATAGTTTAAATTTAAAAAAAAAGTAGATGCTTAAAAGCATAAAAATAGCGACACCGCAACGGAAAGCGCAGCGTCGCTATATCGTCTAAGAGATTTAGAGACAACTACAAATAGCCATTAAATCCAAACTGTACAGGATCGTGTGGTTTCGAAAGCCCTTAAAAAATCTTTATCCAGCAGTAAACAAAGGTAAAAAGAAGAAGCAAAAATATCCTGAACCACTGAAAACATGTGAGCAATATTTTACCTGTTTCTTGTATATTAAGTATCGGCCAGCTGTGGTTTGCTGATACTTCTCTTGCGGGTAGTACGTATGTCTTGCTGTCCATGATAAATGCTGGTTTGGTGTTAGTGAAATCGAATGCTGTCTCCATTGTATATGTTATCGGTATTTTATATATTTCATCAGAAGCATGCGTGGAGTTAATGTAAAAACGTTTCTGCGAATAAATTATTTCTCTACATCAATATTATCTTAAAATTTAAAGGTCCTAGTTTTTACCCAAGTATTGAAATTAACGCAGATGAAGCAGGAAGAAGGTAGTAATTTGATAAGGCGAAAGATGTCACTAATTTGTTACCAACCATTTCTTAATATTATAATTCAACCGAAAATATTATTCAGAAATTTTATTTATTTTATGTTTTCATATAAAACACAGATAGATCGTGAGTAAAAAATTCCAAAAACTTTAAAACTTCATCATTTTTAACACTACATTCTCCAAAACTTACACATTCTCCAAAAAATGTGTGTAAAGAAATAAAAGCTTTTCAGCTAGCTAGGAAATATAAAACGAATTCATATTCGTTTTATATTTCCAACAAATTAAGGAAAAAACTTCTTTCTCAAAACTGGGTAACTGCTCTAATTGAAAAAAAGGGGGTGCTAGAAAATGCCGGTGCCAGATGCTAAAAAATAATCCCCTGCGGTTTTTTGGTTACTCAAAACTTAGAATATTCGAAAGACTTCCAAATTCCGGCAACAAAAATTAGAATTCAAAAGTTTAATTGAACACCTTTGCCCTTAGCATATGACGTATGTAAGCAAAAAATTATAAAATACAATTTCCTGCTTTTCAACAGATTCTTTGATTAGAAAATTTAAAAAAATGTTTTCGAATCATGAACACGCACATCAAAATGATTTAATTTACCTTAAAAATAACCATCGATACATTTAAGAAGATATATTTATATGTTCAGAAAGATTCACTTTATTTTTTAGGGTGCTTGCAATTTTTGTCAGCTAATTTACCTGTGATAGCACGATAGTAGAATCAGTGTGATTGACCTCCACGTGTATAACCGGATATCCAGCCCGACTAATCCAGGAACTCATTACATCAGTGATATTGGCTCCATTGTAACTTGACAACGTATTATAGGTGCTGACACCTTGGTTAAAAGCATCGTATAACTGGTTCGGGTAACCTGGCTGGAAAGAGCTAGAACAAGAATTTTTAAAATTACGAAATCTCTGACGCTTGGTTATGGAGTTGTTTGATTGAAAGCAAACGTTGCCACACAAAGTGGATGTCAAAAAGCGTGTTATATGACCCTGAGAACCAAATAATGATCGCACACATGCACATAATAACACACATACTAAATGCGTCTTCAGTGGCGAAGACGAGCTTCCAGTTATCAGATGCCCGTTGGCCGTTACTCGCCACACTCCTAACGGTGTGATTACTGATCATAGTGATACCAAAAGCTCTCAACTACACATTGCTCCTAAGCCGTGGTCCAGCCTGAGTAGGCAACCTTTTAACGACAATTCCTGACGTTAGTAGAGCTTCTGCGATCTACTCTCCGTATTTTGTATCCTTGGCAATTTCTATTTGCAATCATGATATCGTTTCAGGGTCATACTAGACGCATTTTTGTGACGCATAGGCCTCACTTATACTTTTATACTAGTAGTCTATCTAATATGATTTACAATGGTAGGTGGAAGTCACTGCTATAAATGGATCCGGATGTATTACGACTTAGTCATTGTATATGTAAAACGTTAAAAGATATAAGCTATGGTTTAGGTCACTACTAAGATTAACATTCCGCTGAATCATGGACAGTTAATGAATGGCTGTTTAAATTAAATACATTGGGTTTCGAAAGTGTTGAAATAGCATCAGTAAACAAGACCGCATTGGAAGACCCTCTTAGGAGCCTCTTATACAGACGACCTCAAAAAGATCTCAGGGAATCGCCCTAAACTACACAAGATGTTATAGGGTTTCTAACACATTTATGAGGAGGAAACAACGAACTTACTTAGCAGTCAAATACGCGTTAAGGCCAAATTTGAAAGCCTCCTCTCCGATCAAGTGGTGCATCATCCTTATAACAGATCCTGCTTTTTGGTACGAAATCATACCAAAGTGACCGCTGATCTCTTCAGGCGAGTTCACATTGTTATTGGTGATGGGAGGTGAATCAGGATTGTCATCGGCATCTAAAGCTGAGTATACTGAACCGATTATGAGTTGATCGTATGCACCAACATTGGGTTCAATCTGCGAAAAAAATAGGTTAAATCACTTTTGTGTGCCATCAACTTTAAAACCGTGATAGCCTTTTTTGTGAAGGTACGTAAATATTGCAATTTTCATAATCTTACGTATTTTTATGCTAACGTTTAAAAAAATCTATGAAGAATACTATACTTTTGTTTATTGAAAAGGTAAATTTCTGATGCTTGTGAAGAATGGATGTGGCATTAAAGTCCTTATTGGCTAAACGCAACACCATGTCGCCTTTCCGACCAGATTCTTACAACGACCACGTTACTAAAAAAGGATTGGTACGCATATCCATATAATCATCAAGGCATTTGTATGTTTCATCAGAATATTTTTCTTTATCGTAAAGTGGCCCGATTAAAGCCAGAATTTTTGTAGAAATTGAATTGGTTATTTTGCTGGTAACAGAGTGGCTTTGATGGTTTTTCATACATTTTGACTGGCCCACTAACACAGCTAACAGTGAACCTTTCTTCAGCTCCAACGGTCGCGAATTCGATTTCCACCGAGGGCCAACATTTTCTAAAAATAATTTGCTTGTTCTCCAAATTTTTGGTTGTATTTATGTAGTATTTATTAAAAATTTGATGAGTAGTATATTTACCAGTTGCCACCCATAACATAAGTATTAATTTACTTTCGGGATGGACGACCGTTTTTATAATTGTACCATATTTTATGCTAGTTAAGATTTAACTTACCAGTGATGTAATATAATCCTGGAAGTAGTTAGCGAACCCTTCGTTCAACCAGGTATTACTCCACCAATGGCAAGTTACCAGGTTTCCAAACCACATATGCGTTGTTTCATGGGCTATGATTTGAGCTACTCTGTACTTGTAATACGGCGCTGATTCCTCAGGAACGTATAAAAATAATGACTCCCTAAAGAAAGGAATTTTATTTGTCTTCAACGTATATACATTTAGTCATTACAGCATAAGGCTTATATAAAATAGTGTTAAATTTATAGGTAATGTAGAATAACCGACTATACTCTCGTCTTATTCTATCGGGTTAGCCACTAGTTAGTCCATACGGGTCCCTAATTTATGAGCTCGGTATTATTATTACGAGTACATGACGTGATATTAGTCTGTTTCTATACATTATAGGGCTTAGGCCTGTCTCCGTTGTTGGAGAGAAGGATTGGAGTTAAGACCTGCCACGCTGTTCCAATGCGGATTGGTAGGTTACACATACCCCTAGAACTCTCTAGAGATATACAGGTTTCCTCACGATGTTTTCCTTCACTGAAAAGCGTGTGAAAATTTCAACTATAAATTAGATACATAAGTTTTAATAGAAAAAACTCATTGGTGTCTGCCGGTGTGTGTCTTGAATCTGTGACCTGCTAAAAGAGTCACACGTTGTAACCGCTGGGCTATTTACACAGCAACCAGCTATACGACATACGATTGTCTAAATTCAAAAAGTGCTTAACTTTACAGCATTGAATGGCAAAACAAAAAGTATATAAAATTGGATAACAATACCGATATTTGACGAGTCCCCAGTTTTCCATAGCGCCAGCTCTAAAATCAATCAACGCGACGTGGTCCAACTTAATATTGCTATTTGTAGAATAGTAGTCGATTCCAAAATAATCACCCAAAGCTTGGACAACGCGTAAAGCAAAATCGAACGAGTAATCAGTTTGGTTTACGGCTTCAGGTCTTGTAAATATACCAAGCTCCTTAGTTCCGTTAACACTGTAATGTCCTGCTTCAAATTCCGATACCAGAAAGGCAACTAAATATGTCGACATCCTTGATGTTGGATAAAATGTTTCTCTCACGTAGCCATTTGACCTAAAAACAGCAAATAACTAAGATTTCGTATGTATTAAGTATCCAGATTACCACTTTTGGAGTGGATAAATTTTGGCACTTTAAAAACTCGTGTTTTAAATATTATTACAGTACAAAAACTGTTTGCAAAACAAAAAAATTAAGGTCATCCATTATAACGAATTTCAAAATTTCAAAAAAAAGTGAATAGGCACTATAGTGGCAAGCGCAATCCACCATAGGCTGTATCTTTCGCTTTCCATCAGGCGAGATCGTATCCTTTCTTTGTAGATAAATAAGTAAGTAGCGGCTTGGGATAGTAACAGTATCCCACTGCTGAGAATAGGCCTCTTCTCTCCGTGTTTGCAGAGAAGGTTTGGAGCTAATACCTACCACGCGGCTCCAATGCGGATTGGTAGGTAGATATAAAAGTAGATAAATAAATTAAAAATATTTCAAATTACAATTAATTTTGGCCCAGATAAATTTATTTCATGCGCCTGTGTAAGTTACGATAAATATACTGATAAATAATTTAGTTCCATTTTGGTTCAGTTCAAAAAGATCATTCAATTCATTCAACTCCAAACTAAATTCTCTTTCTTATATTATTCAAGTAAAATTTTCTCGTATTTTGCGTTTGCAATTAGGTTCTAGATCATTGCTTTACTGTACGCTCTATCTCAAGTATTTTAAAGAATCCTTTGATCCAAGCCTTAAGAGACTCTTGTCAAACCCATCAAGAGGATATCTTGAGTACTTTTTTTCAATCGTTGACTGAATGACTAGACGGAACAGTAAACTTACAAAGAAACTCGGCTCTGCAGCTTCGTATTTGCCAACGTTGGACTATAATTTTCAGGTCTATCGATTATTACTGTAAATACTGCCTTATACTCCGGTTCATCGAAGCACGGGAACGCCTTCCTTGCGCTAGTAGATTCAAATTGCGTTGCACCTAGCCATCTAGAAGGAGATATTTATAAAAAGATTTAAACATTGTTAATGATTGTACGAATAATTAATGCATACTTAATGCTTTATATGAGAAGATTTATTGTCTTTCCTTCTGGGACTTCGTAAAAAAGCAACAGATAGATCTGACGTTTGGCACAGAAGTAGGTGAAAGCACAGATTATACCATATATATGGGATCTCCGAGAGACAAATGTCGCCTTAGACCACCTAACTCCACGCAGACATAGTTCCTTACAGAAGCTAGTAATTTTAGTACATCATCATTGTCTTTGTTTGTACTCAGTCATCCAACTTAAAATTAAAATTGGTAAACCAATTTTAATGAAATTCCATTCAATGATTTCTTTTATATTAAAAAAATTTGGGTTTCTGATTTCCGACTTTAATTACGTAAAATCCTAACACATACATATGTCCAACTGAACTTTTTGGTCAATTAAAATGGTGGACAGTATAATGTCTGCACTTGACGACTAGTAATATTTATTTTTAAAAAAGTATTAAGAGTAAAAATTTTAATGGTACATGCTTTTCCTTCACGTTCAAAAGAGCCAGAAGCGAAATAATAGAAGGCCCCACATAGATAAATTAAACATTAAAAATATACCTATTGAATAAGAAAACTATTTGGTTTAACTTAGTCAAATAAAGTATCAAGTAGTTAATACAATCACTTCAGATACCGTGATCAGCATCGTAATTCGTATCAATAAAGATAAGATGAGCCAAATGATAAACTATGTCGGCAGATGTGGTAATCATATTATCTGTGAACTGAGTACTTTATTTTTCTGTCACATCAAGATAAAAGATGAAACAGCACTCAAGAAAACGCAACGTAATGTGTATTTTACGTGTGTATGACACACCACACTACACATTTTAACGCATAACCACGGTTTTAGACTCGGTTTCCGGTTATGCAAAATGAAAACGTTATTTGTTTAAGTTCAAGCACCTGGGTTATAAGATATAAAAAAAATATGAAATTTGAAAAAAAAGGAAAAATAATTGGGCAATACGGGCTCGATAAGTAGTATTTTTACTTTTCTAGACCGCCCCTTCTAAATTGAGCACCATGACTTTGCAAATTACAACGTAATTAGTCTTTATAGTCTATTTCTATTTCAGCAGTTTTTAAATGCCTGCAAACAGGGATAAAATGACATTTAAAATAAAATCTAGCTAGATCAATTAATCGCCTCCAAAACCCCCTACCTTGTATCATGAAAATCGTTGGAGTCGTTTCCGAAATTCAGATTTTATATCTAAATACAAATTTAACTCTTTAATATTAAAAATTTTGTGCGGATGTGAAGTTCTCCGATTAAAGAAACAGATGGTAAAGATATTGTACACAGAGTGTGACATAATATGATATTGCATAACTCTAAACCACCTGTTGAAAAATTTCAGAGATGTGAAATGCATGGGCAATGTTAATAGATAAAGTGTCTCATAATATTGCATGACACAATTTCTGGAGTCACTTATAGTGATTTGTTTTAAATAATTGTCACAAACGCTAAATAATTCGCTTAAAGGAGTCTTTCAGCTCAAACATGTATAAAAAAAAAAATAATAAATATAACTACACCAACTGTTGTCTCATTATACTATCACAAAATCAGAGCAGAGCCTATTTACGACATAATTTGCACGACCATTTTACTTTATCTTAATGAAGGCAATTATGTTTATGCCTGTTAATATAATCAGCTCATTAACTCTTAGAAAAACATTAAAAACATTATAATGGAATTACATGAAAAACCTCTGAACTGCACGATCATCAGCTATATATTCAAATTAAAATTCAAAATATTATTTATTCATCTAAACTTGATTTGAATCATCAACTCTTCTGCTGTTGCTATAGTAGTAACGGCCTGTTACTATCGCCTCCTTTCTCTTGGAGAAAAGAGTGTGAGCTAAGAAACACGCTCCAATGTGGATTGGTTGGTTACACATATCCCCAAAATTCTCTAGAGATATGCAGGTTTCCTCACAACATTTTCCTCTATCAAAAACCGTGTGATAAATTGCAATAATCAATGCTGCCGCTATAAAAAAATTAAAAGCCAAGCAATAGGCCAAACACTTACTTTTTAACTCCCTTCTCTATATAGTAGTTTCTGTAGAATCCACTCAAATCTGTTCTTATAGGACCAGTGTATGTAATTTTTAAGTTATACTCCACACCAGTTACAAGTTCGCCTGCTACATTTATATGAGCAAATGAATATTTCTCTTCAAACTCTAAAGGATTTGTTTCCCGTAAATTTATAGTGTTCACTCCATTTGTTAATGATATGTTTAATGCGCTGAAGGTCAAATTCTCTGAATGAAGTTTTATTTTATCAATGTTTGCTGTTGTTGTAAAAGTTATTTGTACTTCGCCATCAAAAGTGAACGCTCTGTCGTCGCCAGTATCAAAATATGGTTTTATAGTTATTGAGTAAGCTGATGGTGTGATTGTTGTGTTTAATCTGTAATTCGTGTCTGTATAAACTGTCTCTATAGCCATGCATAGCGCCAACAGCTGCACCAATTGCCGCAACATCTCTGAAATAAATGTTATGTTAAGTTGTTTGTATCATATTTATTAGCAATTGCCAGCGGCTGGAAGGATTAAAACCGTAATACAGTATTTGATAACTATAAAAATGGTAAGGTTAAACAACCTTAAAAGCTAAACATCCGACATATACTGTCGCGGACTTTTATTTAAAATTTTTAAAGGGCAACAATTTTGTTATACATGATATTTGAATAACTTTCACCGTTTACTTAGTGCACGCAAGGAAAGTTTTAAATTTTAATTATAAATTATTAGTTTCGGGTACATACCACGGTAATTTGTTTTGATTCGCCGATATTTCGACCCAGTTGCATGGATCGTGGTCACGACGGAAAAGTTCCGTCGTGACCACGGCATGTACCCGAAACTAATAATTTATAATTATGTCTTCAAACCACGAATATTCAAGTATAAAATCATTAGTTTTAAATTTTGTCGTTATATTTTTTTATTTCTGCTCCTCTCCTATTCATCGTAGCTACCTATTCGTACGTATCTATTCGTGTTATATAGAATATAGCCCTCCTCGAAATGGAATAAGAATTTTTTAAATCGGTTCAATAATTCCTGAGATTAGCGCGTTCAAAAAACAAACTCTTCAGCTTTATGAATTAGTATAGATTTTAACAAGGATTTGTAGTTCTGTGATGATTGCATATTTTGAAATTGGCCTTATGTTTGAAATAAATTATTTTGGAAAAATTGTTCCCTACTATGGGCTTAGTAATAAAAATTATTATGTAATAACCTTAACTTTACAACCAGTGGTAGCTTACTAAGCTGATCTTATTGAGAAGGATCAGCAAAAACTCAGTGGTCTCAGTGGTCAAAAAAAAAACATTCAACAAAGCCAAAAAAACTAACAATCTTATCTAGTGCGTAGCTTTTGGTTGCAACTAAAATCCTAGCTATCTTATCATGTAAGTAAATTATAAAATCTTCAATAGTATACTTAGCTTTGCTTAAAAAGGTATCTTTTATGAACTTGTGTTATCAAAACAGATTTTGGAATCTTATTATAAAAATAATATATAAGCCCCTAAAAGATACCGTACTGTCTGTCAAAATATGCATATTTTGTCGCACAAACACAATATTATTATAAAATATGTATAAGCTACGGTAAGAATACCTATTAATTTAATTTTGTCACGAAGCAAGTCATGTCACGACGTCTCATGCAACTAGTGGCAGATATAACTAAGTTTTTTTTCTTAATATAATGTTATTTAATATAAATGTTATCCATCAGTGTTCATCATCAGTGTTCATCATAAGAGATAATTTAGTTAATATTACTATCCCACAGCTGGGCATAGGCCTCCTCTCTCCGTTTTCGGAGAGAAGGATTGGAGCTAAGACCTATCACGCTGCTCTAAAGCGGATTGGTAGGTTACACATATCCCTAGGATTCTGTTTAGATATGCAGGTTTCCTCACGATGTTTTCCTTCACCGAAAAGAGTGTGATAAATTGCAATTATCAATTAGAGATATTGGTCAAGCCAAGGCCACGCGTAGGCGCCGCGGGTCGTCCAGCTCGGACGGTGCGGGGGGCGTACGCGGGCCGGACCGGTCGGGCGGTCGACCGAGAGACGCTATCCAGCTGTCACCGCGAACGCACACTTACTTTTTATACCTTTGTACCGTGCACTACCGAATTAAATACATCTTATACAGTCCACTCTTATTATTTCGGGTCGTCAGAACTCCCGGTTAAGTCTAGCTGGGCACTGACCCCAACAGATATAAATTTTTAATCGAAAAACTTATTGGTGTCTGTCCGGGTTTGAACCCATGATCGTCTCTAGAGATCCACACGGTTGCACCGCTGGGCTATCACAGCTTATCAATAGCAATATCTTTCGAGTGAAGTCATAATAAGGAAAATTTATAAAGAATTGAATCAATATCATAGCCTCAAATTAAATTTAAATACAATACACTTAATTCAAATAACCTTTTGGAATCATTAAATGATAGTCAAATCTAAACATTCTACTAATCGACCGTAGGGGACATTTTTTGCGTCATGACAACGCAAATTATTATAAATCGAATTAAAATGATATCGAATTATAACTTAAAAAATTGGACATTTTCCTTGTTTGAGCATCATCATTCATCTAAGTGGGTCGTCGCAACATGTTATAAATATGTTGTAACATGATTTGGCTATTGTACGACCGGCCTCCTGACTGACATCAACATACCTTAGTCGCCTTTTGTGACAACTCGGTAAGAAATGAGGACGGTCTATTTTACTCATTCGGATACCATATGGCGGGTCAACTTATCTTAGTCGTCTTTTACGATAGCTCGGTAAGAAATGAAGTTGGTCTATTCCACTCAGCCTGATACCGTGTCAACTTACTTTAGTCGTCTTTTACGACACCTTGATAAGAAATGAGGATGGTCTGTTCTACTCAGCCGGATACCACACGGCGCTTCGACTTACCATAGTCACATTTTATGACACCTCGGTAAGAAATGAAGTTGGTCTATTCTACTCATCCTGATACCACACGCGGGTCAATTTAACTTAGTTGCCTTTTATGATACCTCGATAAGAAATTAAGATAGTCTATTCTACTCAGCCGGATACCACACGGTTTGGACAACAAATCGGTAATTGGCAATAGTGGTACAACTCAAAAAAATCATGTTTTGAGATTTAATTTTACTATACAAATTTACTTTACTCTACAAATTTAAGTTAACCAATTTTGTTTTTTACTTACGTTTTCGTTTCAAATACGTTTCAATGACACTTTTGATAACTGCTTATGTATATGTGAACATGAACACTGTATTTCGTATTTAACTTCGTGTAGGTGATAAGAGCGACTTAAATTTGTTTAACCGGAATATATACTTGTTTTGCACTATTTAAATTCCTTCTGGTGACTATTTAAAGTGTATGCCGATTATAAGTAACAAGGAAAATATATTCCAATACTAATAATAAGGAAAATGTAGTTTGTAACAGTCTCATCCCTACATTCGAGTTTAAAAAAAAAAAAAAAAAAATATTAAAATTTGAATATTTTAGAAAAAATCTATAAGTATAAAAATAAATGTTTGTTTGTCACGCAGTAATGTTTTTTCGCATCTATAATTGATGCTCTATTCATAAAACATCAAATTCAGAAAAGTATAATTTTCGTCATATTGACCGAATGTCACGTTATCCGCCGTACTACAGTATTGAGAGAGCGGGCGGAGCGCAGAGCGCAGAAGTGATCTGTTAGGTCGCTTATGAAATGTTGTTATAATGATATTGTAGATGTGTTCTGGGGCGATACATGATATTAGTAGAGTTTTAACTCGACTATTTTTAAGAATTAATAATAAATACACATCTAGGCCCGCTCTCGTATAATGGTTCAAGATGCAAGATCGTGTCGATCTTTGGAAAGGCTGTGATTGTGACTTGACCATTAAGAGTGTAGCGATGGTTACATCGCTTAGCTCACCTCGAACGATTAAAGTGTCTGAATGTTACTTGGTAAAGACAACTTTGCTGAGTAGTGGTTGGCACTCTACCGAACATGTTCTGGCGGGTACTGGTGGGAGACTTGAGGTTTAGGCCGGCAGTGATTTCGGTCATTGCTGTGTGCCTGGCCCAAAAGGCTACACTAGGCTGCATCTTATTAGGGCTGGGTCTAGGCCCGTAGTTAACTTCGGTTGCTGCGGCGTGCCTTTGTCGTTGCCGTGTGCCTTGCTCGACCTTTGGACGCATAGGCCGCTTGAAGTAGTGCCGGTACAGTGGTGGCTGAAATGTTATTGTTTGACGAACGGACATCTAAACGTTGTTCGTAGTCTCTCAATAGTGACGGTACCACAGCTGAATGTTGCTGGGCGTTGCGGAAGTTAACTTTATGTTGCTGAAGTGATACGCCGCGGCAGTGATGGATCGCTATGGACTCTGTTCATATTAGCGGATGGGTGTGGTGTTTCGTCCTTTTTAGGACGTCTCTTTAGCTTAGTTAATGATACCACGAATGACCATTATAGCATGGCATTATTGCATAAGAGCCGCTGGTCGCGTCTTTGTTAACAAGACTGCGGACTAGCTTTAGACAGTGTGGCCTGCATTTCCCTTATCCTACATCTTACGTGGCTTGCCGCGTTAAACATAAATTACCTTTTGTTGTATAAGGTGGCGTATTGAGCTTGGCGCATACCGTAAGCGAGTGCACTATGTGTGACTCCAATATATGGTATTGGGTGAACAAGGGTAAATGGCATTCATGTAATGCTCTGCAATACACATATTCCACTTCGGTGGACACACACTTTCCACTTCGGTGGACACACACCTATATGGTGACATATGGACATGGTATAACTGATCAAGTTGCTTTGCAACATGTGTGACATTTCGATGGGTTTCCACTTTGTGGACTTTGTACGTGTTATACGTATTATACTGTATGTGGTTTTTACCATAGAACGCACCGTTACGACGTGTGCAGGCGACATGCGCCTTACTGAATATAAGAATTGGTAATTTATTATCAATGTAACCAGGCTTTCTGCCTTTTGGCTAATGCCATATTTTATAGCTTCGGCTATTTATTATTTGGGCTTCGGTCCGCTATTATACACCAAGGCACTCATGCCTAATATGTCAACTGTGGTTTTGTTGACTCCCGACAATAATGGGTTTATCCCATGATCATACGCCGCAGGCGCACTATAAACAGGTACCCCTTGGGGGGGGGGGGCTCATATCCTATGGACGGAGCTCACCGTTGGTAGCGGGTGCGGAGCTACTGACTATCACTCTCTTTTTATATTTTTCCAAATCGGAAGAATATAATGGATGGGAGAGAGATACCACATTGATTAAACTTCTCTACGGAGTTGTTTAAGGGCTAGGGTATTAAGATCGAGTGAGTGATCTTTCTGTTGGCTAACATATCCTATGAAGTAATAACAAAAGACATTCGCATTTTTTTTTATTAAATTTTATAGTAACCCGTTCATGTATTGGACATATAAAATCTGTTCATGTAGAGTACAAGTAAAATCTGTTCTTGTATTAGATAAATATATAACCTGTTCGAGTATCGTACACTTATACTCAATAAATTATATTAATTTATGCTTGCTTTACGCCTCCAATCTGAAGACAAACAACTGTTTATATTATAACAAATGATATTCGATAATGAACCTCTCTGTTGAGCAATGTAATATAAACTACGAATGTAGGGTCTGACGGCTCGTTTTATGTTGGGGAATATGATATATTGAAATATTATTATAAAACTATAATGTGATTATTATCACATTATTTTATTCTATTTAAGGTTTTATTTGACTCCTATAGATTGACGGACACATAGCCCCTGACACTCTAAAAGAAATTGAGCTATTACAAATCACAACGTAGAACGGGTCCTAGCCACTTAGCCGAATCATGTGCCAATATATATTAAGAGTGCTAGCGCCTTCGGCGCGTTTTTATGTATTACGCCGTTGGAGTGCGAGCGCTCTAGTGGTGTTTGAATATTATTAAATAATATTTAAGATGGAAGGAGGAGGAGATAGTTACAAGTTCACCAACATTAAATGTATTTTAAAATTTGTAGTAGATAAAATATATTTAGGTGATAACATCACATCATCCAGATTCGAAATTATCTTTAATTATTATTTTTTAATACCTGTGATCGTTTTTACAATAAATAAAATAAAATTTTAGTACAAAAATAATGATAAAATTATTTGGCAACTACACGCGATTCTGGGATATACTCGTATGTAATAAAAAATAAATTAAATTAAAACTAGTAGCATATTTTTATTTACTAATACCCATTTTGATTCACACAGTAAAATATGAGACCCATAAGAATCATTTTGTAGATAATAATTAAAATCGATATGATTCTTTTCTGTTAACGAGAGGTAATTTAAAACAGCTTGGCACAAAGCAAATATAAGGTAACAAAAATTTCGGTAAAACTTTAAAAATCTTAAAGGATTAACATAGTACCAGTTCAAATAGAAGAAATATAAATACCTGGCAATTGACTTTGCTAAAACAATATTTACTCCACTTCAATTAAACTTAAATAACTATCTACGTCTAACATAAAACTAAACTAAACTATCCGTGAAATACACCATCACGTTACTATATAATAAAATATATATTATAATTATTTTAGTATCATTTAAACTGCAATCAAAACTAGGTATCAATTGAAATAAAATTTAACACAAAGAACGTATACATTTTTGTCAACAATTAAAAACGTTAATTGCAGTGTCTGTTGGAGATAAATTAATAATAATTACTAACCTGATGTCTTCTCCGCGGCAATTTATTGTGCAAACTGTATTTGCTTCAGCACTTCAGTCTTCAAAAAGATAACAATCATCTCGAGATTTACCTTATCATTACTATTCGTCGATAGTAACAATATTTTAGTGTGTAACTAAGATATAATAAGAAAATTTCCTGTTTTTTCATCGCCCTTGTATTTAACATACATTATTTAGGGGAAAATCATGTCAGTAAACGTATTAAATATAAATATGGATAGATATCAAGAGGGAGACCAAAAAAGAGAGAAATGGATTGTGTGAAGTATGACATGCATATAATAGGAGTAATGCCAGAGTGGACTAATAATAAATAAATAAAACAAAAAAACAAAAAACTTATTCAACAACATATATTTTAACAAAATGAAGAGAAATTGTTTTAAACATTTTTATGTACATATATAAACGTATGCTAAGGATAAGGTCGTAGACTCAGCTGTAAAGCTGATAAGAGAGAATGGAAGAGTAATACATGTTGTGCCGACCACAAAAATTGGGATAACAGCAAGAGAATAATAATATTAAAGAAATACTGAAAGATTCTACCATTATACAAAAGATGAGAAGTCCGAGACTAAATTGTGATGATCATGTAATGAGGAGTGATAAAAATGATGTGCCTAAAAGAGTTTTAAATATGAATGTAGATGGATATTACTAGAAGGCCAAAAAAATTATGGATCGTGTGATGAATAATATGCATATAAAAGAAGTAGCTCTAGAAGTGACAAATAATAGATGAGATTGGAATGTGAAGACGTTGTGCCGATCTCAAAATGGGGTAGAGGCAAGAACATTATGATTTGTATTAAATATATCTCTGGCTTCATTTCTGGCTTCGCAAGGAAGATTTCCACCTACCAATCCGCACTGGAGCAGCGTGGTGGGTCTTCTCTCCAAAAACGGAGTGAAGAGGCCTATTCTCAGCAGTGGGATAGTAACAGGCCGCTACTTACTTAAGGAAGATTTGCTTAAATGATTAAGCCATTGTGAGACCTTAGCTTTATTTTACATACCAAAGATATCATATATGCCATTGTAAACGTTCCTGTAGTTCTAGAAAAGCATTCCCATTATCCTACCCTACAACTATTTTTCGTGAATCAATCTGTAGATTAAAAATAAATAATAATTAAACAAACAATTACATAACATTTGTAATGTAATTTTTTCAGAAAATATCATACTATAATATTTGGTAACAATTTCTAATACTTGTATACTTACCGTACGTGATTTTATTTTCAACAGATTACATTTATTTTATACCACCGTCGTGACACTAATAATTTATAGTCTTTACCTTAGATAAGCTATAGAACATTACATTTTAGCTGTAATATCATATGGCAAAATGATGTTTACCCATAACTTCTGTTTATAACATTCAACTTTAAATGATATAAGGATTAGACATGAGTGCATATAATAATATAATATTCATAATTGAACTATTTCTAGACCTCCATTTCCAATCTGTAATTTTTAATTTCAGTTATTTTTTAAGGGAAATATTCGTTTGATTATTTGTATTAACAAAAATGGCGCAATACCATAATATTAGGTACAGGTAGAATAAAAAAAAATTAGTGATGAAATCTGAAGCCTAACATCAAAATATTGGAAAATTAATATTATGTAATTTATTAAGAGGAAACGAAACGAAAGACTTCCAATTATAAATACAAAAAAATGGATTAATTTTAATTCCAAAGCGAAAGTTATGTAATCAAACTAATACTTGAACTGATGTACTGATTTTTATTTATTGTAAATTGAGAAGAAGTGATAATTAAGTATTTTGGGGTAAGAAAAAAAAATATAACAAGCAAGGATTTTATTTAAAAAAGTCATTATTTACATACATTAAAATTAAAAGATAAGGCATTGTATCATTTAAAACATTACATAAATGCTGCAGATGGTTAAAAATTGAAAGAAACAAATGAAATTTATAAAACTTTACGTGCCCAACAATAGTTAACAATTATCTTATTAGTGATAATAACAAAGTTGTACCCTTTGTTTTAACAACAATATATTAAATACAATAACATAAGTTACGTTTGTAAGTTCTTATAATAATTAAATCAGTAACTTCAAGGTATACGAGAATTAGCATGAATTTATCAGTAATAGAGTTAACGATGTTCTTACTAACAATACAGTTGCTGGCAAAGAAATTGAAATTTATAAAGCTCCTACGTGCTCAAAAATCGTTAAAATGTTCTTATTAATAATAACAAAGTTTTCGCCTATGTATGTAGCAACAACAATATATGAAATAACATGTTATATTTGTAGCTCCTTATATGAATCAAATCAGTAACTTAAAGATAAACAAGAATTAGCTAATATTTTATCTCAGTAATAGAGCAAAAGATGTTAGTATCAACAATATAGATGCTGGTAAACTAATCGTAGCAGAGCCTCTTGCTGCTCTTAGTATATCTTGTGCACGGTCGGTGCCCCACTGTCGACTGCTCCTCGCACTGGCTATTGCATTGAGACCAACTTGTCTGCTTGGTATATTTTGATCAGATTGAAGCCATGTCTCCATCTGTAAGAAATATAATATTTACAACTCAAATTGAAGATATAATCACTCAGAGAGAATAAGGTAAAAGACAAAAGACTACAGTAGTTTATTCTGATCGCATTTGTGAATATTTGTTTTTGGAAGACGCTGTTTTATGATAAATGAATACTTCGGTATCGAAATTTCGTAGTACTAAAAGATCATTCGCGCTGAGTCCTTTGGCATATGTTTCCAACGTTGTAGAAATGGTTATCAATTTCTTTTTTAATGATCTTTGAAAGTATCAAATACTACTTATAAAAAAGTTTTGTGTCTGTTCTAGAGATTTTTGAGGAAAGATTGTTGCATTTTGGTCTTTCTCCGTTAATTTCATCACATTCACGGATAGATTGTTACTGAAACTGTTTATCTTATGTCAATACTACTCACACCTAATTTACGTTACATCCAATTAATAGATCCATAAACTATAATGAAATTCATAATATTTCGCTAATATTGTTATTGTTCAACGAATTTACTTTACTCTCCACACATTACATTATATTTTTCAAATTGCTATTCTTACTATTGTTATTTCGAAGTATGGTGTCTAAGTCAAAAATACGGTCCAGTGTTGTTAGAAAAGTTTGATTAAAAAACATTTTACTCAGTATATAGACTTTACTTGAATATGATCATGTATTATCTCAATAAGATGGAAATATATATTGTCTAGTATCTAATCTAGTATTATTGCTAGCTTAATAATCCACAAACAAAACATAATTGAGGAAAACTACAGCGGATTCATTGAAACAATCATAACCATTGTGATATCGATCTAAGGCATTTACATTACACTGTAAAAGAATTTAGCAGTACTTAACAGTTATGTAAGGTGAAGTATCGTAGAAGGTTAATCTCAAGTAATTAATACTTACATCTCTAAGTACCTCTTCAGGCGCATAACTCGCTAGGTTACTCATGACATTATCGAACCATGCTGGTAGTACAACCCTGAAAAAATGTTTTTTTCTTAATTTTGAAAGAGTATATCCATAATTACCCAATATTACCCAATATATATCTGGCTGTCACGTTTACAAGGCTGATCCGTCAAAGCAATAGAAATGAAAATTACTATCACTGAAGTTTAAATAGCAGGCTACCATAAAGATTTTCTTGAAAAAAAAAACAAAATTTACAAATTGTTATCAGAACATATCGAAAAGTTATTCCAAAATTATTTTTTGTAAGGCGTTAATTTAATAAATATCAACCAAAGAAGATTTTTCATGTTGTTTTCTATTTATTTTCTACATCTAAGATTTTTCACTGGTCAAAGAGATGTTTTCAAATAAAATATTTTGCTTATCTTTAGTTTAAAACTGACAAATTCCGTTCTCCTAAAAAGATGAATAACTAAGGATTCTAACTACTTCTTCTTTGCGCTAAATATTTGGTTAATAAAAACCTTAAATTTTGTCAAACGCATTTTTCAAAAACTATACTTACTTCGCTCTGACTTCTTCTAGCCTGTTTCTGATGAACTGTAAAGCAGGTCCTGTATTACTTCGGCTGCCCATGTAGAGGAACGTAAAGGCATTTACACTGTCTTGAGCCTTCAGATCATCACTCAAAATCATTTCAAGGTACCTGAATATATCAAGTATGTCAACAATTATTGACTGATAACGTTATCATGAAATGGTGTTAAGGTAATACAGATTTCAAAGTTAGTAAAGGAAGCTATGATTAATTAATTAGGGAAAAGAAACTGTTAATATTGCACGAGAAATATAGAGCATAAAGGCATATTAAATGGTAGAATAACAAAAACATATCATTTATATTTGTGTATGTTAAAAATATACATATATGTGTATATATTTGTGCCGTCTGTAGTAAAAAAGCCTAGGGGTCATAGGGCCAAAGTGCAACAAAATTCTTATCTGTTTTAACACCTCGATTAATTGCCTCTTCAGGTGACAAGAAGACTGGCATCTTTTTCGCACAACGAATCAGCTTAGCGATTCAACGTGGAAACGCAACCAGCATTCTTGGGACCATTCCACGTGGGCACTATTTGTATAGTACTAGAGTGTTAGTATAATGTCTACGTATAACATAGACTAAAAATAATTTGTATTAATTAATTGTAAAAAAAAATGTGTTTGTATTAGTCCCGAGCGGGTTGCCTTCCAAAACTATTGACTGCCTCGTAATTTTTTGTTTTAAGTAGGTTACCAAAAGGATAAAACGCAATTAGCGAATCCGGTGACACAGTTATACACTAATAAATTAAAAAAGAATTATTTAGTAGTTGTTATCCGTATATATAATAATATGCATGTTGTGGCGCCTGAAACAGGGCCCTTAGTGTCTTTTGAGTTGTATTTAACTTAATGTGTTAATAAAACTGCCACTGGTCGTTTTTAACAAATAAACACTTACTCCCGAATGGCTAGCTCGTTAGTAGTGCAACCAAGGGACCGGAGCATAGCGACCTGATCAGCTTGGTTGTTGGAGTTGAGTCTTCTTTGATATAGGAACCTCCACTCGACATACCCGCCGTTTAACAGGCCTTGGCAGAATACGTGCCTTCGGAGATTCGGGTTGACGCTGGAATTTGTAAAGGTTTATACATTTTAGATCTAAGAAGATTTAACGTAGCTCATGAAAGATCGTCACTATCCTCTGAAATCTACTGCATATATAAGAGTCCAATTTAAAGGCTCTATTTCACATATATTGATCATTATTGATTATCATTGATCTCCTGCCTGTATCCTACTTTAAGTGTGGCCGGCAGTTTTAAACATATTGTTACATGATTTGGCTAGGCATTTTGCGAACTACCGCCTGTCTGACGTCAACTTACCGTAGTCACTGTTTGCGACACATCAGTAAGAAATAATTGTGGTCGATTCTACTCAGCCAGATATGACCCAGCGAGTCAACTTATCTTAGTCGCCTTCTCTGACACGACGGTAAAAAATGAAAGTAGTTTATTTTATTCAGCCGAATACCTAGCGGTAATTCCAAGTATATACCATAATTAATATGTGAGTTGATAGGCATAGAGGTAGGTCGATATATTTAGTGGCTAAATGAATTGATAATTGGAGTGGGAAGATTTTTATTTAAGTCCTGCCTTAGAAAAAGAAGGCGTTAACCAATTTTCTTTAGCTTATTCTAGTAACCGTATAACCAAAACTATCATATATTTTTCAGGTTTCATACAATTCATCTTCTAGCACTAGGTCATCTAAGAAAAAAATTAAATTTATCATTTTGGAAAGTTGTTAAATATCTTTGAAATAAGTCATTTCATTATTTCATTTTAATTTTTTCATTCTATAATTTTTTTATTTCATAAAAAATCTTTCAAAACAACTCATATACCTCGGTTGCCGTAAAAAATATTTTGAGCAGAATTACCTATTTCTTGTGGGCTTGGCCAATTTCCTATAACATCGAAATTGTGCCGTTACTTGATTTGATTACGTTTCGACATATTTACTTTACAAATGACATCCGGACACGCGATGTAGGCAATAAAGCAAAGATATTAACAATGTAACTAAGAATCGATCCGTTTAAACCATTACTTCAATTTTTTTTCATAGATGACCATAGTACTGTTTAAATTATTTGGAACCTCTTGAATACACTTTAAACAAAACCTTTTAAAAACTATAAGTTCAAAAAAATCTATAAACGACTTTTGGTCCCTATCAATCGAAATTAAAGTGCATTTAAGCACTTTTTCACTGCACGAAAACAAGGATAAATGATATTTTATAAAAAAAATCTAGCTAAATCGATTTATTGACCTCTGAAACTCCCGTGCTGAATTTCAAAATCGTTGGAGCCGTTTACAAAATTCATTCAGAAAATATATATCATTCAGAACTCATTTAAATATTAAAGATTAAAAAACATTTAAACCACTTCAAGTGTTATCTGTAGGATCGATTAAACAATCTTCCTTGAAATATCTTTTATTTGCTTATTTTCCTTTTACGTACAGTATTTTCCCCGTTTGCGACGACTGTATTTAAATCTTAAAAACCACTTTAGTCTTTATCATATTCTTGAAGGTTTTTAATTAAGGTTTTATTTAAAGTATGAAGTAAAACAATGAAGGATATGTTCGACGAGAACGTAATTGTGGAGACTCCAAGTAGTTTATATAAAGAAGGGATAAAGCCGGGCCAGAAAAGGATAAAAAATAGTCCTTCAGGAATGAAAAATAAAATTTAACACGAAAAAAGTAAATTAGCGGCCTGTTACTCTCCCACTGCTGTGAATAGGCCTCTTCTCTCCGTGGAGAGAAGGATTGGAGCTAAGACTAACCACCCTGCTCCAACGCGGATTAGTAGGTTACACATATCTCCAGAATTCTCTAGAGATATACAGGTTTCTTTCACCGAAAAGCGTGTGATAAATTACAATTATAAATCAGATACATAAGTTTTAATATAAAAACTCATTGCCTGCTCGAGTTTGAATCCATGACCTCCTCGAAAGAGTCGCACGGTGTTACCGCTGGGCTAACACAGCTTCTTTTAGCAAATGATTAAGGGTATTTTTATAACGTGTGTGCGTTGTCTTGATCAGGCAGAAGCTATAACTAAAATAAAGTTTACCTGACACCATTGTTGATAAGAGCTGTGAATTTCGAGATGGAATCGCTGATACAGCCCTCATGGCCGATGTTGCAAGCGAAGGCCAGTATATAGAATCTGTTCAAAGTTCTTATTAAAGATTCCCCATTAATCACATTGTAGCCAAGATCAGTGATAACAGCATCCAGAAATTCGAAGAGGATTTCCTGAATTCAGATAACATCTCTTTAATGAAGGTGGTTGTGACCCTGCCTTAAGGGATCGCAGGATTAATGCTCGTTGAAGACCAAGATTTTCTAAATACAATTTGTTGGTTCTGGTTGTTAAGACTGGGCGTATACAGTAATATCCCGCTTTACGCGACCCCGTTGTACGCGGTTTCACTATAACGCGGATGCAAATTTCGCGCTCAAATTCCTCGAATTACGCGAAAGAGTGTGTATATGTATTGCAGAGTATAGACAATAATGATGACCGTGTTTTGGCCATATGTCAAACAATTAAAAACAGTTTTGGGTGTTAAGAACGTATTTTACAAGAACGTAAACAAAACGTTACCCAAAAGACAATAGATGTATTTTTCCGTAAAAAATAAGAGTATTTATTACATAAAGTGTTCCTAGAATTAAAGTGATTGATTAAAAGGATTTGTATTTTTTGTAATAATTTTTGTAAAAATTAAAAATTGAACTATAATTCAACTTGTATTACCGAACTCGTAATTAAACCATATAAAAGCAAACGTCACATGACACAAGATGGCCTGTTATTCTGTTGCCATCGCAACCTCCATTTGTTATTGCGCATTAAGCGGGCACTCGGTTGTGTTCGGAGGACGCTCAAAGACAGGGAGATGCTCACCCATAACACGGGTAAGTTACTTCCTTTAGGGACGGACGGAATGGGTAAGTGTCCAATAAACATATTTATAAAAAAAATACATATACATATTCTGTTTCTGAATGACTTAGGCTTAAAAGGTACTTTATTATATTTATCTTAATTAATACTAATGTATTGATTTAATGTTCTGCTTACATCGAACTCCGCCAAAGCGTCCGGTAAATGCAAAAACCGATTCCTAATCCAGTTAAAGCCAGTTATCGCTGGATACCAGGAATAATAGTCCGTCTCCTTTTTCAAGAACTCAAGGATCTTGAAGCCGAGATCGTAGGTAATATATTCGGCTCTCATCAAGGCAAAAACGTCGTCGACTATCTGAAATTTATTAAAATAACAATTCGAGGAGCTACGTTATTAAACGTAAAATTTGATAAACGCACGTCAGCAAAATAATGTGTCTTTCATTAAACAACATGTATAAAAGGCTGAAGCTTATACCAAGCTACGCTAAGCTAAGCTTTCTTCAAGCTACGTCATTGCGCCGTTTTACTATAATTGGAATGATAAATGAATAATGATAATGAATTGGATAATATTTGGACTGGTAGCACCTCCACATTAGATTGTTTGTTTATGTGTATCAAAGGCAGAACGTCAGGCAGAACAATCGTAATTTATTTTGTTAGCGCCTACAACAAACATTTTAAACGCCCAAAGTGTTAAACAATAATTATTATATAATATATTTGTACTAATAATTTCCGGGAATTCGTTCGCATCGACCTTAGTATTAAAATATCTTCTATTATATAAGAGTACTCTATTGTTTTTCCCTGTTACTGTTAGAAAGAAGGGATTTTCTATATTCTATATGTAACTTTAAAAAAACAATAAAGAACATTTAAAATGAAATTATCATTGTTACATAAATCAATATTGATTTTTTATAATAAGACCAAAGTCTTCAGACGCTGTGAGATTTTTTTCAAGTCATCATTAGTATTTAATGAATTTAAAAACAAAGACCAATATTTACTTTGTAGTATCAACAGACTACATTACAATAAAACGTTTCTTACAATGTTTGAATAATGCTTTTCCTTCTGTATCCATTTTATCTTAATCTTATCTTATCTCACAAACAAAATATAATGTACTAGTTCATAACGGAACCCAATGATTTTATTTCTTTTGTCAAAACAAATAACTATCAATTTGTAGTTATATGTCTATATTAGCATATAAGGAGGTTGTTGGATCGGATTGAGTGATATTCATCACATCTGCGATAAGGGTTTCCGACTCAATATTTTGGAGCAACTTAAGATAATAAAATATAAAATGGCCACCTATTTTAAATCAATTCCGATTGCTACACGTGTTTGGAGGGGATAGTGGGGGTTAAAGTAATACAAGAATGCTTCCATGGGCGGTGCGACGCATTACGATGTTGTTCGTGGAGCCGATTCTCCTGATGATGCTTTGGTTTGGGGTGAAACGGTCGTAGAGAATGTGGTAGTGAGCGTGTGTAGTGTGTCGAGTGTTGGTGTTAGCGGAGGTTATTTTTCCTGTTTTAAGTGAAACTCTGATCTATTATTGTGTAAGACTGGCGAGAAACGCCGAACTTGTGGGCAAACTCGCTACAGGTCAGGGGTTATGGCTTCCGCTATTGGATATGTCCACCGCCGCTCCGTCTGTGCTTGGGGAATAGGGAAACCATTTATCGCTGGGAAGGGGAATTAAAGGTAATAGGAAAGGGAAGTCTTATACTAATACATATTATCTTAAAAGTTACCGGTGGTTTGTGATACGTGTGGTATAAAGCAGTGTTTCTTAAGCTGTGGGTCGCGACCCCCAGGAGGGTCGCGAGACTACTGAAAGGTGCGTCGCAAAGATCTGATGATACAACTACATGGCTGCAGGCTTTAATTAAATAGACTTTATTAAATTTATGATTGGCTAGTTTACATTACAACAATATAATTGTTGTAAAAAAAAAAAAATTAAAATTAGTATACACACTACGTACAAATATAAATACAAATAAAAATCATACAAAATGCTATTGTAGTTTTATTATAACTATTTTTTGAAAAAGTGGCAATCCAAAACTGTTATTTACATTGTAAAATAGTGAGATATTACATATACATCTACGGTTAATATATATTTCATTATATGAAGGAGGGGGTCGTTTAAAATTTCCTAAGCTTGAAGGGGGTCGCTATATAAAAAAGTTTAAGAAGCCCTGGTATAAAGTATATGAATATTGCCTGCTTCATTCACTTAGCAATACATATATACTCGTAATAAACGCGGACTACAGCAAAATAACTTTATTGTAACATCTGTATATATATACTGTTAAATGTAGAGTGCTACATTTAACATGACATACATATATTTTCTATTTACTTTCGCGGGTTATTGCGAAATAATATTATTACTCTTATAAATGGATTTAATTTTATTACCTGTGCTTTATTCAATCGGTGAATAGCTGAAGGGGTATTATTGAGTGTTTCAGCGATGATTTCCCAGTTGTGAGTGTCGTAGTTTACTCGATAAAAACCTATAAAGAAAAGATTAGAAAGTAAAGTATCGGGTTACTATCCCACTGCTGGGCAAAAGCATCCTCTCTCCGTTTTTGGAGATAAGGATAGAATTCTCTAGAGATATGCAGGTGTCTTCACGATGATTACCGTAAGCATGTGATATAAGTTTCATCAGCAAAACTATGGAAAAAGCCAATAGGAAGTATGGTAACAATATTTACCCCAAGCTAGAGAGTGCTATTTTAGACTTTATCATCATTTACCACAAGTGAATGATGATAAAGTAAAAATTTACCAATTCCCAGAGGTTCCAAACTTGGGAACCGCCCAGCTTGACTCTGGGAGTCCGTTTAGTTATCAAATGGGGTTCACTGGAAAGGGAAATAATCCGAAACATCGCTAAGAGATATAAAAATTCAATCAAACAATATGTTAAAGTATACTATTCTCATACATGGTACAGGTTGCCTTTGTAACTCCTTCAATTTAAATTCCGATTGAAGTATTTAATAATAACATTAAACTTTTTCATTCAATAAACTAACGTAATATACAAACCTTTTTGCTGAACATTAAATATGACCCATTCTTCTCCCGGGTTCTTACGAATTTCAATGGATTCTCCCTGCATCACCACACTTGGAGTCAAATTGTTCCAATCCGGATTACTACCCGTTGTAAAAGTGAGAGGTAAAGGCCATACTTGGCCGGTCTTAGTGGCCGAGGTGCTAATGAAGAAACGTTCCTATAACATAGAGCATTTATCTTAAAAATGATTTTTAAATTCCATTTAATTATTTATTTATAAAAGTTACATTTCCATATTGAAGGAAAATTCTAATAATGTTTGACAACCAGTGGCCTACTAAAAACCTAACAATGCAATACAGAAATTGCTCTTAATATTTCGGTATTGCAATCAATGCTGTAAAAACCAGTACTGTAAAAAAATTATATGCCATGACCCCGTGGCGTAGGTCTGAATATGGGTTGGTGTGACAGAAGAGCGCAGAACCATCGTTGAGGGTGCGAAAAGTGGAGAGTACAGATCACAATAATTTCCTCCAGTACCATCAATTAAGCTATCAATAATTAAATCTAGAATTATGTTATTGTTTGCAAATCACCTGAGTGACACTCATTACACCAGTGTTCATGTTAATGTCGACGTTGATGACAGGGTATCCCGGTTGCTCGACCCAGTAGCGCATTATCTCGGCAATGTCCAGGGAACTGCTTATAGCGTTATCCTCTTGTACTGCTTTAGCGAAAGAGCTGAATAGATGGGCTGGTAACGCGTTCTCGTAGGCCCTGAAAAAATATTTTTCTTAATATATAGGCATAGAGCAGTGCCGCGTGGTATCCAGCTGAGAAGAATAGACCATCCTCATTTCTTACCGAGGTTTTGTAAAAGGCGACTAAGGTAAGTCGATCCGTCTTGTGGTATCCGGCTGAGTAGAATAGACAACTCTTTTTCTTACTGAGGTGTCGTTAAATACGACTAAGGTAAGTTGACCTTCGTTATGGGATGCTCGCTGGAGTTAGGTCCCCAAGGTGGTCGATTCATCTGGTGCTCCCGATGTATCGATTAGCGGAGGGAGGGGCCACTGTTTAGAGAGGCCCCGACCCAGTGGTGGCGCTCTCCGGGGTACAGAGCTACAGCTGACGGGGATGGGGGCAATGTGTACAACGGTACCCTGTCCCCGCCACCAGCACAGCGTGGTGGAGCACTGTTAGGTTTTAGTCATAAAAAAGTTGATCCACCGTGTGGTATTCTGTTGAGTAGAATAGTCCCTTACTGAGGTGTCTTTAATTACTACTAAGGTAAGTTGACGTCAGGCAGCTGGCTAGTCGTAAAATACGTAGCCAAATCATGTGAAAACATATTTATAACATGTTGTGCTGACCCTACTTAGAGTGGGACAAGGGCAGGAGGATGATGATATAGGCATAGAGTAGTTAAAATGCTAAACCACCTTATTTCTTTTACTTTAAACTGTTTAAATTAATACATACCTGTCAAGTAAGAAGTAATTCAACGCCTTCCTAAATGTGTTTTCCCCAACGAAATGCTTCAGCATCAAAAGAAATGCGGCTCCTTTGGTATAACTAATACCAGTAAAGTGGCCGGTGACTTGAGCTGGAGAATTGACAGTATGTTCTAGGGCTCTCGTTGTGGCTGATGAGTCAGTTGATAACGCACTTTGCAACGCCAATATATTGAACTGACTTCCTAATTCAGTAGACGCGTCAATCTGTTTTGAAATATAATAAAAACGATAATTGTAAGCCTATAGTAAAAGCAATGGTACTATCTTTAAATATAATTCGTATTTCCTTGACTTCAGGGCTTATTAATTAGAATTTTCCTGTGTTTTCAAATTGTTCGTTATATTGAACAACTTCCGAAAATATTACTTGTTTTCACACAATATTTAAATATAGTGATATTCATTCATTTATTGATTTAAATATTTATAATGACATTATAAATGATAACATTCAAAAATATAATAAAATGAAAATCATAGGGAACGGAGAAAGGGATCAAGCTCCCGGTTGTTAGGATTTTAAAGTGAAGAACGCTGTCACTACACGTGCCATCTCAAGTAATATTTCTGCATACTCTGGATCTAACAAGCAAAAGCCTAATGAGATATCGGTTTTTAGTAGTATTATTCTTATTGGTAAAAGTGATAATAAAATTATACTCGCCTCTTCAACGGCAAAATATTCAAAGTAACTTGCAAAACCTTCATTGATCCATACATTATTCCACCACCTACATGTAATGAGGTTTCCGAACCATTTATGTGCGAGCTCGTGAGAAGTGATAGTTGCGATAGTCATTTTATCAACAGCATTGGTTTCACCCTCCTCGTATAGAAGACGAAGCTCTCTAAAATGCACAATAAAACAGATAACAATACTTATAGTAAAGTAATCGATCATGTTTTATCAAACACTCTCAATTTATGTCCGGTATTTTATTCAAGCACTATCCAAATGGCAAAAAAGGAAAATATAAGTAACAATTTAACGAAAGAAGGAGATAATTGGAATGTAGGATGAAGAAAGGGCTGCAATTTTTGGAAAAAGAGAGTTGATACATGGATAGAGAACAAGCAACGTCTGGTTTGGACATATTCCAAATAGGAGGAGATGGAAAAGAGAATATTGAAATGAAATAAATGAAATATACATAGAATAATATAGTGTTACTTTCAATTTTCCTATTTTACTATTATATTACAACAAGTAGTTTACGTAAGTATTTCACACGAACAGTAGATAATATAAACTTTACCTATATGAAACTAAACCCCAATTTTCAGTAGCACCAGACGCCCAATCCGGTGATGCGATCTGATCATTCTTCATATTTTCAGCCATAGTGTAGTAGTCAATACTGAAATAGTCCTCCATCCATTTTGTCAATGGTGGACCAACTTCTAATGCATATTCACCCTGACCTTGTGCATTAGGTCGTGCAAGAATTCTATAAGAGGCTTGAGTGTTGTTGTTGTCAGCGATAACTGTGAATTCTTCACTGATATGGATAGTCACTAAGTATGCGGACATTCTTGGTGTAGTGTGGAAAACCTCCCTGCGACGATCTCCAATCCTAAAGAATTATATTACACTGGAAGTTAACCTTAATTAGCATATGGAATCTATATGACTATTAAGTTGTCTGTGTTGTAGGTCGTAGATCTAGAAGGTCTTTGTTTATAAAAGTGATTATCATGTAAGGCAAAATCCCAGAAAAACGAAGCGTGGGATGACGAATGATATCTTGTCTAAAAAATCTAGCCATGGTTTTGGCAAAAGTACTCGTTATTTAGAGCAATAGTTACCAAATTCTAAATTACTTTCAATCTCTAATCTAGTAGAGTCTAAATCTCGGATTAAGAGTCTACTTCAAATGTTCATGCATCGCATAAAATATTAAAACAACATTTGCATTTTATCGTATATGCATTTTATTCGCATCTCCTCTACACTTTTAGCGTATCCCATCATTTCTATTATGATCACAGTCAAAAGAAAAATTATATTTAAAACTTACGTTGTCTGTTCTTTAATCCTCATGTTAGAAAAAGTTTCGGTGAAATGTTCAGGTCGGTTGACAATAATATCAAATGTTGATTTGAATCCAGGCTCATCAAAACAAGGGAATGCTTGTCGTGAATTTGTAGGCTGTAAATGACTCCCTGCATACCAACTGAAGAAACATTACATTTTTATATACCAAATAATTTAAAATAGTACGAATTACAGTAATTGTTATCGTATTGCATTATAAAATGTATAATTATTACTTACTGAAGTTTTCCATCGTTATCTTTATAGCTTCCTCTGAACACACCTCTGGATAAAGGTGTTTCATTAATGTTTCCCAAGTAATGAATCGTTAAATAGTAAATCTGAGAGTTAACCAATGAAGTTCCGTCTCTTAAGTTAATCCTAAGGAAATGGTATGCTCTAATCCTTTCAAATGGAAGGAATGGATTCAAAGCTAGAGGAACTCCATTTGCATCAGTAAGAGTGAGTGACAGTATTTCTCTTACATTTTCTTGAATTACCAGTGACGTGATATTTTCTTTCATTGCCTTAAATACATAAATAACGTAACATGTTAAATTAATAGTGTTTCAAAATTGCAGTAGATTTATTTTATAATTTACTTACCCTAACAGTTACTACCACTTTTCCATCAAAAGTAAAAGCTTCTCGATTAGATGTGGCTTCAAAGTAAGGCGTTATTTCTACAGTAAAATGGATAGGGTCTAGGTCTTCAGGAATACGATAAATGTCCTCTGGAATACTATTTAATATAAGATGCCCTTCAGGATCCAAAGGATAATCAGATTTGACTAAAACTAATAGAGCTGACAAAACTGCCAGCTTTTGAAGGAAGGTCATGATACTAAAAAAATAAGAAGTTATTTCTTGTTGATTGAATTTCGCTGAATTAGACTAAAATTTTAAAATTTTCAAGTCAATATTAAAAACAACGTAATAGGCAGTTTACTTACCTATTCTATGGACACTGCGGTCCTAAATGACGTTTTTCGTCATAAAAAAATTGATATATCTTTTATCATATTATTTTCGTAAGATCTTATCAGGATTAGTAAGATTATAGATTGATAGGGTATATACGTCCATATAAGATTAATTGGATAAATTAAGCTTTTATAATGACATACTTTTATTGATACATAAATTTTGATAAATTGTCATTTTGATATTTCCGACTCGGTACCTGATCACTGTAATATCTAACGTTTTAGCAATTATGTTTAAGTTAAATTTTGCACTAAATGACCTTGTTTTTCTTTCAATTAAGTATAATCAAACTCTGCAAAGGAACTTACTTATATGATCTTTTTCAAGTCGCACCAAATTATCATCTAATATGTGATCATTGGAATAGTAGAAATGATGATGATGATTATTTGAATTGACGTTGAAACATTGTTGATAATTATAATATATGGTATGCGAAAAAACAGAATCGTTTGGCGAGCTACGGAAAGAGATATGTAGTACATCTGCGTAATCAAATCACAAATGAAGAGGTTCGGAGTAAACCCAAAGTGAGTAACATAGTCCGACGGCTCACGAAGCTTTGTTTATGGAATGTGGGTGGAGTACAACGTTTAATAAACTGATGGATATTCCAAGTTGCTACCAGGCACCGAAATCATAATGTAAATAGACTCAAAACTGGGTGGATAGGGGACCCAAAAAATTTCGCAAGGTCCGCTGGCGCAAAAACTTGGTTTGGGGGCTCTTAATTCTACGTTACGTAATTTCTGTTACTAGTTATACTTGTGGTAATATCATAAGTCAAAGTTACTTAATGTTAAGCATATCATCATCCTCCTGCCCTTAACCCACTCTAAGTGGACTCGGAACAGCATGTTATAAACATATTGTCACATGATTTGGCTACGTATTTTATGACCGGCCGCCTGCCTGGCGTCAACTTACCTTAGTCTTACTTTAAGACACCTCCATCAGAAAGAGGGTGATCTATTCTATTGAAGCGGATTTCAGAAGGCGGGTCAACTTACCTTAGTCACCTTACCTATTACGACCCTCGGTAAGAAATAAGGGTGGTCTATTCTACTCAGTCGTATACCACATGGCGGACTTAATGTTCAACACAGTCGTAGATTATTGCCGTCTATCATACTTGCGAACAAAATTTAACAAATTAGTAGCAGTTAATTGTTCTCTATTATTTATAGATATGTTTGTACAATAGGAATCTATAGCCCAAAATATTCACGGTACGTTTTTTAAAGTAACACTTTCTTACTCTCATAAGTTTCACATAGATTGTGATTATGAGATGTAATCTCAATAAGTAAGGTAAGGTCGCAAACGTAATTCCATTTTGTTACGTTTTGATTATTTAGTACGAAATACTTATCTGCTAACGTACTTATATTACTGTTCATAATCGTATCTTTATCACAATTGATAGAATAATTGGGCAATATATTTTGATTAATTAACAAATTAAATAATTCTGATTCGTTATTTTTTGAATGACCTTATTCCTTATTAATATCTAACAGATAAAGTTGTTTTTGGACACAAGATAGATTATGATTTACGAATAATTGCGATTTAATACAACCATAAATAGTGCGTATATACTTGTATCAGTGAAAACTTAAAATTTGAACCTGGTCATGGACCATGAGATTGCCCAGCCAGAGCTGTGATAGCCCAACAGGAACACCATGCGACTCTTTCAAGGGGAATCACAGGTTTTAACCCTGAGCAAGCACCATTGAGTTTTCTATTAAAACTTATGTGTCTTATTGATATTTGCAATTTATCACACCATTTTTGGCGAAGAATCATGAGGAAACTTGAATATCTCTAGTGAATTCTGAGGATGTGTTATCATGGTCTGGGTTGGAGGAGTATAGTGGTTCTTATATCCAATTCTTCTCTCCTAAACCGGAGAGAAGAGGCTTATGCTAAGCATTGGCGTAGTAAAAGTCCGTTACTATATTCTTTTAAGTTTTATTTGGACTATGGGCGTCATTTAGGACAGATACGATGTTAAGACCTATGATGTATCTAAGTGATTCAATTAAAAATGACAAGCGAAGACCATATTAATAACCAATAGATATTGGTGAACCCAAATAATATTAGTAGTAGTAGCGATGACTTAATTAATAAAAAAACTTGTCTTAGTAAAAAAATGTTTTATTTACAATCATCCTAACCTTAGCTAAATTTATTACACATGTCACCCTATCCGAAGAAAAAAGTCACATTTCCTATGCTTATTCCTCGGATAGAGGGATATATTTATGAAACTATAGTTACGCAAAATATTTCAGTAAATGTATTTGCTAAAATTACTAATAATGCTTACACAGCAAACGAAAGTAATGACATAGTTATTAATAAAACTGAGGAAACAATAAATGATGTTGCTCCACCTCTAGCAGCTGCTAAGATAATATCTGCTTTTTCTGTACCCCAAGCCATGTTGCTTCTAGCTGAATTTATAGCAGATATTGCGCTGTTGAACTGTGCGCTGTTACTTTGCGTGCTTCGGAGCCAAGCTTCGTACTGCAATAAAAGAATAAATAAAACAATTAATGTTAAACGACCAAGAATAAATTGTTGCAAAAAAACTTCAACAAATTTCTAATTTCAACAACTTAATTAAAATTTAACTGAACTCAAATTAAGTAAGGCCATTGGTATATAAAATCGATAACTTAAAAAATATAACAATACATTGTCTATTCTAGAATGATTTATATTAAAAGCAAGATTAGTGATTAATGTAAATAGTGTGATAATAGTCAAGTTCATAATTTACCTCGACAAGACCATCTTCGTCTAAGTAAGACGCGAGATTAGAAAGCGCTGTATGTACTGGAGTAGCTGGGCTGTCTTCAGTGTAACTGAAAGTAGAGTTATTTATTAATTTACTACCAATTATACACCAATGATTCAGCGTGATGCGAAGCTGAAATGATGCGATGGCATATATAATAGGACGTACTGATGGTCATTAGGGTGTTAAGGTGCTAGAATTGCGATCCTGCATTTTTCGACGAGGGCATTTTGACAGGAAGAAATTTGGCACAATTAAAGTTTATATCAAGGTATAGATGAAACGCGATAACATAGCCCCTCCCCATAATCCAAAACGTTTGAACGTATTTGTGGAAGTACTGCATCTGTGCGTGCTGAGATAAACCAAAAAATAATCCATGAATTTGTTGCTCGACTAGTTGCACGACTAGCGCCGACACTAATTGCTTATTATTATAGTATGGCGCTGCACTGATATACTCTATAAAAGGACACGTGTGCGGTCTTTCGCAATGTGGCTAGCTATGATTAGTTGACCAACAAATTTGGTAAGAAGTTACATTATACATGTTATAAGAACTGATTGCATAAAAACTGATTACTACATGGACACTCTTCCGAAAGGATGTGACTATACTCTTTGAAACAGTAATTTGAAGAAGTGTGCCATGTTATCGTGGTACATCTCTAACAAAATAAAAAATCCCATTTCACTTACGCGATCCTTATTGAATCGATATTGTTTTTGACGAACTGTAGTACGGTGTTAGCGTTTTCTTTATTGCCAAGGAGGGCATAGTTAAATGCGTTGACTTTATCGTGGTGGCGAACAGTTTTATCCAGTGTCAACTCCAGGTACCTTAAATTTAAAGTCATTGCAACTAAAAATAGAATATTTCTTTCTTAACCTTTAGTCCAAGCACATTCAAAGAAACGTAAAAAACAGGGTTGAAACTAAATAAAATGTTTTTAACCTTGTAAGTAATTCAGGATTTCTGGTGGATGCCAGTCCTCTCAACATTTCCAATTGATCATTAGCTATATTTGAAGATCTATGGCGATTTAGAAGATATTCAAATGCATCTTGACCACTTTCTCTTACGCCTGATCCATAGACATGACGTCGAATACGTGGATCTACCCTGCAATTAAAAAACAGTGTAAGTTTCGATATTTTGAAATGCACAATATGCAGATCGGCCAAATTGATTTTACTGGTGATAGGTTTAGGTGGTGTATATAAATTAATCACCACATCTTTTTTTAAGCAAAAAGATGGTAAATGAGCTTGTGGTTTACCACAAATTATAACCGCCGGCCATGCTCGCAGAGTGAATGTGTTGCCGACATAAAAAATGTATATGTTACCAATAACGATGATCATTCATCATATAAGTGAACCGTTTCCTCGAATCATCAATACATCTCCAAAGTCCCAGAGAACAGGCGAAATGTAGAATTTCTTGTCGGAGCATGGTATTTGTTACTGTCTCCATTGGATTGGGCACGAATCCTAATTGATCAATAACGTTCTCCATGTAACTTAGTATGAAGGACTGGAAGTATAAAACAATACTTTGTAACAACTTGGTACCTACATTTTTTCCACTTAGAACGTAAGTGTATCAAGAGCTACCAAAGAAAGTACCAAAAGAGTTAACAGAAATTTCCGGTAGACCTAATATTTTAGCCACAAATATACTTTACAGCAAATTTTTGGTTGACCTGGCAAAAGCTAGTGCAGGGTATTTTTTTCGTCTATTCCTGTTATCAGTGAGATATTTCTAATTATCACCATCATCATTCAAGGATTAGCGATTGCAATATCTATCTTATCGCACAAATTAGATTATTGTCCAATATTATTTGGATTTACCGGCATAAACCAACCTTTGAATGATTCATCACCAGAGCGTTTTTATTTCTTCAGCAATGTCTATTGTGGGAACAGTACAAAATTTCATAATTTCTAACTTTTCCCTTTCTCACTCACTAATGTATTTATTGAAATTCGTACGCAAAGAAAATCCTTTGTCTAGTATTCCATAAAATTAGTAGACAAATCATAATCTTTTAACTTATTGACGCTATTTCAATGTTCCATGATAATTTAAGTTACATCTTTAAGTGCCTTATCACGATTGAAAACTGTTCCGTTTATACCGAATGCAAATTGCAATTTATTGGATTTATAATCAACATTTTCCACACCTATAACGGATTCATATGATAAAACTATTACACTAGTGATGAGTTCATATTCTATAGCTGTTGAATCAATAATGCTGTCAAATTTTGCAAAGAATATATCTATAACGCCTCTATTATTTTATATAATGAATTTATATAAAACAATTGAGGCATTTATAACTTATTCATATTCTAAAACTATCCTACAATAGATTCATTTTGTTCAGCTAATGAATTTAAAATTTATAGAACATTTGGATTTCGTATAACATAAAAATGTAAGAATCTTTTAACTATGTCAAAAAAGTACCCTTATTTTTGTTCGCGTCAAATTTAGTGTTGAAATGTCCTCAATGCACAATATTGGGTTCTACCTGGTCCCATAGAAAAAATGCGAATTTGCTTAGCCTATATGTTATTCCAGTATATTAACTTCAATTGCACCAGATTTTTTCCAGATTGCTCCAGAGGATTAGATATCAAAGCGTAAGAGAATTTCACATCTATAATAATAGTATTAATGTGGATACTAACGTCAAAAGTAGCTTGAGCTTCAGGTAGATGCCGAAGTCTGTTTCTCAGCCATGTGTATCCAGTTATGGCTGGATTCCAAACGTGGTAATTGTTCTCGCGTCGAAGGAATCTTAGTATCCTGAAGCCAAAACTATAAGTCATTTTTTCAGCTCGCATCAATGCGAACACGTCGTCAACTACCTGAAATTATTATTAAGTAATTAAATCCAAGAAGTAAATGTATTAAATAATCTAATCCAAGTAATTATAAGAATAATATCTTGGAAAACAACCTAATTTCTTGGTAGCTCGTCTCGGTTGGAAAAATTTGTCAAATCAGCAGTAGAATTGACTTAAAACATTACATTATAACACTCATCTTTGAGGTATTCTGGAGTATTGTGGCGTTGTTTGGCGGCAAAATTGCTAACATTAAAATTGACTGTAAGCTTTGCACGAATTTCGAATATTTCCGTTTACCTTCTAAGGTTCCCTGAGATTTATAGACAGACCTAATTTCGCATTTATAATAATACTATTTAATAATTTATAATAACTTCGTTCCCGTAGACTTTAGATGAAAGAGGAGTCCACTCTATAACTCTCTATTCTTAATATTTATTTTATTCCTGATGTTTAAGAATATGCTGGATGTGTTTATAAGAATAATAAAGGTAAAATTCTACATACTTGAGCTCGATTTAAGAAATCAATCGTCGTTGGCAAGTCCCACAACACATCTGCTATCAAATTCCATGTTCTTTCATCGTAATTAACTCTATAATGACCTGTGGACAAATGTGATACCATATGAAGTGTGATTAATCTAATTATGATTGCTATAAAGTCGAAGTTACCATAATTTATAGAATGAGGCGTTACTTTGCAGAGATCCATAATATAAAATAAAAAACAACATGATTTTGACGTTCGCAATAAATAGGAAATATAATGTTGCGATTTTGTCATGGAGTATATCTCCTGATTATGGATGACGGATACTGGTTAAAACGATTGTTGAGATTGTGGTAGTGAATGTCTGCAGTGTTTGTGTAGTACTGTGGTAGATGAAGATTTGTAGCGCATGCATTTTAACAAATCCTATGTAGTAGGTGTGTAAATGGATAATAAACTCTACACTCAGCATTACATATATTTTCTATTATTTATCACGGACTATTATTATTGCTTTTGTCTATACACTAGTTAATCAAGATAAAGTTTTTTGAATTTAGACCATAGTGAGTGGAATTCATAGTTAATGTAAAAAAAACCAGCTATACTAACGTCGAGTAAGAAGAATAAGAATCTTATGGAGTACTAGTTGCACATACGGGGCTCTTATTGACGAGCCTTTAATACAGTTTAATTGCGGCGGAAACGCCCTTCAAAGAGCTCAAGAGTCAGAGCACCGTACTGGCTTGAAACTAATCGGGCTCACCCAGTAGAATAAGACGTGAGTGAAACCGGTTCTTTATGCATTAACCAAGTTAAAGTAAATTTGTAAATTGACATTAAACAACCTCACCATGTTGCCTTAAATTGACAAGGACCCATTCTTCGCCTGGATTCTTTGTTAGCACAGCTTCTTTTGTAGTCATCATGTATGATGGTTTCAAGCCTACATTTGGATTTGATCTCGTAGCGTACGTTATAGGTATTGGGTAAATTTGTTCTGTGGGCGTTGCTGAAGGGCTGATAAAGAATCTTTCCTGGAATAAGTGATAATTTAATAGTCTTACTTTGAAATAAAACAACTTCTAACCTAGCATCTTCCACAGATTTCATTGTTAAATATCGTCTAGGAATAAATAAATAAATACAACTTGAGCCATTGCATTGATAATGACGGGAAGCAAAACTTGATTATTTTGCTTACTTCCATAGCATTATGTCTTATGAAATATTGCTATGGGGTAAATGCGTATATAATTAAAGAAATGTATTACAGAAAAGAGCCATACGTGGGATTTATAATTTAAGTCCATGTGATTCCCTGCGAGATAAGTTTATTTTAGTTTAATAGCTCTCTTGAATCCTGTACAAAACAGTAATAACTAAATGTAACTAGTAATAAGAGTTTTATTTGAAAATAGCAACCGCCGAATTTCTTACTGGCTCTTCTGGGTTATAATAGCCTGAAATAAGCAGTAGCGTTGACGATTAAAAGCACTTTTTTACAAGTTTACTTGAATATAGAATATATTGAATTTGAACTTTAATATAATTATTTAAAAAAAATATTAAAAAATATTAAATCAGAATATAATAAAGAAATATTACTCGCTATTATTTAAATGTAAGTAATGTGATACCAAAGCGTATAGCTTGTTATTTCGTTCCATATTCTTTTTCCGTTCCACATCTAGTACAAAAAAACCGCAGTCTACGTGTAGTGTATTTTTACACATAAAGTTATTTATTTAAAGCTTTTATTTAACTTTCAATGTATGTCAAGGTGGAATCTTGCAAGTTATATTTGACCTACTTCCCAGTGTCCGATTGAGCTGAAATATTACATACTGCTCCAACCTCAATGACAATGCATGTATATGATAAGAATGACTTAATGCTACTGCCAGGATTGGCTCCAGACGAGGGAACTCCTCAACGGTTAACACAAAGGACATGAAATATTGTTCAAATCTTTTTTAAAAGTCTTTTTAACTTACTTGGCTTAATGCAATTTCTCCTCTTCCATGATCTACGTTTACCGTGAGAAGTGGATATCCAGGTTCATTGACCCAAATGCGATAAAAATCCGTAAAATTGAAATTAGTATATTCATTTAAAGTACCATCTTCAATAACGGCTCTCTCAAATGCTCTAAATAAGTCATATTGATCTGTTGCAGCGTAGAAACTAAAATTATTGTGATTATTTAGTTCTCAATAAACCTTAATTACTTAAAACCAAATAACTACCTGATAACCAATCAATAAACGTATAAGCAATAATTTCTAGAATTAGGCGTTACTTTGCGAAGATCACACACAAGTAATAATGAAATTATTTTGCTATAATCTGCGATGAAGTAAAATAGAAAATATAATGCTAAATGTAGAGTGGACAATCCGTTTTCATACCGGATAAAAACACATGCACAAACCTCCACCACCGCCACCACAATACACAAGCACTACACAGGTTCACTATCACGGAATGAACAATCGTTTCGCCCCGCAACCGAAGCATCATCAGGAGATAGATTCCATAACAAAATCGCAAAGCGAAGCATTACCTTCATATATCAGATATGAAAACGGATCGTCTACTCCACATTTAGTATTATATATATTTTCTATTTTACTTCATCGCGGACTATAGCAAAATAATGTCATTATTACTTTTGTAAACGTATTAGCATATTTCATTTTATCAAAACTCTCAGATAAATCAGTAAACTCTTAAGATTCGTGTCAGTGTGAAGGTCTTGTTAAATACTTACTTGTCCAACAAGAAATACTGACAAGCCTTTTGGAACGTTGCAGGCGTTATCATGTTAGTAAGCATTTTAAGGAAAGCAGCACCTTTTGAGTAACTTATAGTTCCAAAATGTCCGGTCACTTGGGCTGGTGTATTCACATCGTGGTTCAAAGGAACCGTTGAAACTCCAGAGTCGAACGATAAGCTTGTTTGTATGTACCGAGAGTTGAAATGTTCATGAAGATCGTATTGTGGGAACACCTGGAATCCAAAAAATATTTAAAAGCTTTTATCCAACTTGCAATGTATGTGAAGGTGGAATCTTGTAAGTTGAATTTTTCCTACTTCCCGGGTTCTATGGAGCTGAAATTTTATATACTGGTGCAGTTCCAATGACAATCCATGTTTATGATAAGTATGACCTGATGCTGTTGTCAAGATTGGCTCTAGAAGAGTAAACTTCTGAACGATTAACAGTAGGGATATGAAATTTTGTTAAAAGTTTTTCTAACTTGACTTTTTCCTATTATCGTTATTGTATAAAAAACGAAAATTAATCGGCATACGGCAATAACACTAGCATGCTTACAAATGCGGAATTATTCCTAAAAGGACATATAATGTATGCGTGCTTGACAAATCTTAGTTAATTTATAGAACCGGCTATACTCACGTGTTATTCTATCGGGTTACCCCGACTAGTTTGGAACCCATCCGAGGCACTTATTCATGAGCTCTTTACAGGACGTTATCGCGATGGGAACTGCGGGACAGCAGCTCAGATGGGTTATAAAACTAATTTGGCGTAATAAAATTAAAGATTTAGGTTAACTTTTCGGAATTTTGATTAAGAAGAAATGATAAAAGAAGCTTTTAAAAAGATTTTAATAAAATTTCATGTCTCTGATGTTAACTGTTGAGCAATTCCGATAAGTTTTAATAACTTTTGTTCTGTAAAGAGGTAAACGCGACTTTAAAAATAATCAAATTACTGTCATACCTGATGAGCAGCTAGATATCCAAAATAGCTCGCAAAACCTTCGTTTATCCAAGTATTACTCCACCAGTAGCAAGTTACCAAATTGCCAAACCACTTATGAGCGAGCTCGTGCGACACAAGCGTTGTCGTATAATGTTCAACAGACATTATTGTCTCTCGTGGGTCAATGATTAAGTGTAACTCTCTGTAATCAGAAATTATTTCATTTGAATTAATATTAATATGCAATAACCGCTGTCTGGTATTCGGCTGAGTAAAATAGACCACCCTAATTCCTAACCGAGGTGTCGTAAAAGGCGACTAAGGTAGGTTGAACCGCTGTGTGGTAAACGGCTGAATAGAATAGACCACCCCCATTTCTTACTGAGGTGTCGTAAAAGGCGATTAGCGTAATTTGACCCGCTGTGTGGTATCCGGCTTAGTAGAATAGACCACCCTCATTCCGTATTGAGGTGTCGTAAATGGTGACTAAGGTAAGTTGAACCGCTGTGTGGTAACCGGCTGAGTAGAATAGACCACCTGCATTCCTTACCGAGGTGTCGCAAAACGCAACTAAAGTAAGTTGATGTCAGGCAGGCGGCCGGTCGTAAAATACGTAGCCAAATCATCTGACAACATGTTTATAATATTTTGTACCGACTCCACTTAGAGTACGATAAGGGCAGGAAGATGATGATGAATTAATATACAAGAAATTATTAACGACTTATCGTTTGGCGAGGTGCTTGCGCCTTGCTTAACAGTAATGGCAAAATCAATCAATTAGAAAAAGGTACTTGCAATCGCAATGCGTTATATAGATTTGTAATATATGTGGTCTATTATAATTCTAGCCGTTTCTTTTACAACATGTGGAACATTCAATAGGATACTCTTAAGGATAGACCTTTTCGTTTTATTTACAGAAATTTGTTACAAAACCTCCAGATAGAGATTCAAAATTTCAGAAAATATTTGACCCAAAACACAAACCTGTAACTGACCATCCCCCAATTTTCGGTTCCAGCCGATGCCCAGTCCGGAGACGCAACATGATCGTTCAACAAATAAGGGTGTAAAGTAGAATAGGGTATCTGGAAATATTCGTCAAAATATTTCGTCATTCCAACACAAAGTTCTAAAGCGTGGTCTCCTAAACCGGCAGTATTTGATCTACCGATAATTCTGATCGCCGGATCAAATGACGTGTCACTTGCAATAACACGGAAAGATTCGCTGACTAGAAACGTGACCAAATAAGAAGACATCTTAGGAGTCGGGTAGAAATTGTCGAGGACACGATTATTTGCAATCCTAAAACAAATAATAAACATATCAAATCAAAATTAAAATAATCTTAATAATATAATAATAAGCTCTTTCAAGGAATTGTCAAGGATCAATATGATTAATGAAGCTACAACTGGTTCGGAATGTTGCTCTTACCGAGAAGAACCAGAAAGAAACCCGGCGGTCAATCTTTTAAACATTTTCAATTTTACATTGTTAAACCGCAGTCCTGTATGAAGCTGAAAGGATTTTCAAATCCAGGCTTTTTTATCACCCAAATATTCTTCAATTTTTGTTATATGCTTTACGTATAAGTACATCTCTTATACTTTACTTAAACCTTTCTGTAGACTGGTCTAGTATGGATTGCGGAATTTTATTGTAGAAGCGAATACCGAGACCATCGAATGAGTTGTTAACTCTGCTAAGTCGCGACACAGGTATCATAAGCTTTTTGTGACCTCTCGTATGTCTATGATATACATCGAATTTGGTCTTGTGCATATGGATATTTTTACGTACAAATAGAATATTACTATATATATTGTGATACTATAGTAACAATAAAATATAACAATCGATCGTATCAGAATCATAAAACATTTATTATACGCCGTATAATTTTACTCTTTTTAAAAGATTATACAAATAAATAACTTACACGTCACTACTCTGTATTCTTGTATTGAAATATACTCCAGAATAATTGAGTGGTCTTGATAAATGCACTTTAAATACTGCCTTAAATAGCGGTTCATCCCAACAAGGGAAAGCTTGCCTTGCATTATACGGTTGGAAATGCGTCGTTGCGTATATCCTGAGAATATTTTAAGATAATATATAATATAATATTTTTTTTTTTTTTTAGTAATTATTATATCTATATTACATGAGTAACAATTTATATAACATAGGATATTTTATATATTTTTCTAAGCATAATTAGACTAACTTATTAAAACTATTATGCATTTATATCACACTTTTTATGCATTTTATTATTATAAGATAAATTTTTATAATATAAAATATATTTGAAATATAAAGACAATAGAAACAAAATAAATAACTAATTTAAACAAATTTTATCTATAAGTGCAAAATATTGACACTTCAAGTAATAACTATTCATCTAAAAACGGTGTGTACTAGATGAATAGACTAGTAAATAGACGAAAATGTAATTCACATTGAAACAAATTATTTTTTTCTTACAAATTAGTTTTAAAACTATTTTAGCTACTCTTAATAATTTATTTTGTAAGTAAGTAACGACCTGTTACTATCCCACTGCTGGGCATAGGCCTCTTCTCTCCGTTTTTTTTTTTGGAGAGAAGGATTGAAGCTAAGACCTACCACGCTGCTTCAATGCGGATTGGTAGGTTACACATATATATATTAGATAAGATTTCATGTTATTTTAATTTTAATTCAATTTAATTTAAATTTTAATGATGGCAAGAGACCAGACGGCTTGACGCTGGTTCCTTGGGAACGGGGACGGGCCCTAATGTGGGACGCAACATGCGTTGATACGTTAGCCTCGTCCCATATCGGGGAAACAGCGTCAATGCCTGGAGCTGCGGCGGAAATGGCCGAATCCGGCAAACGACGGAAGTATGCATCTCTCATCGAGAGTTATATATTTGTGGCGTTTGCAGTTGAGACCCTAGGGCCATGGATTCACGGTGCGAAATTTTTTTATCCATTTTAACACCCCAGTTAATTGTCTCTTCAGGTGACAAGAGGGCTGGCTCCATTTTCGCACAAAGAATCAACTTAGCGATTCAGCGCGGAAACGCTGCCAGCATTCTTGGGGCCATTCCACGTGGGCATGATTTGTATAGTCCTAGCGTGTAAGTAATTTAAGATAGATATAACTTGAACATTTTTGTTGAAAATAAAAAAAGGAAGACTGAAAAGGACACAAGCTTTTGAGATAGTTTAATATAGTGATAGTGTAGTGCTAGTGCTACTTGAAAGAACACTAGAACAAAGTGTCTAATACAAAGTATGACTTTGATAAGTCGCTGGACCGATTCTTAGTTATACGTTAATTTGTAAGCTTATATATTAAGTCTCCAAAAACTGTTTGTATGAGATCGATTTTCTCAAAATCTACTGCACTTATTTTGTTACGGTTTTTACTAAAAGGTAGTGCAAATCTTCTGAAAAGTTAAGGTACCTATATTAAAATATGTAAATTGTGTAAATAGGCAGCGGGGTTGCAAAAAAACTCGCCTGCTACTTTAGTCGCATGCGCCGCATAAACCAACAGAGATACACTAAAGTAGTATAGTAGAGAATTGTAGATCTACAAAAATGCTACAAAAAAGTCCGCGACAGTATGTCTTTATCACTTATGGTTAACTGACAATAGCTACTTTTATATTTGAAATTGCAATCAAGTACACTTTTCACGGGTTAAACCGCAAAGTTAGTTTAATATAAAATATATATTAAAAAAATATTCTTTTAACTTCTTACCTTTCAATGCCATCATTATCAACATACCATCCCCTCCAAATACCTCTTTTTAATGGACCTTCATTCATTTCTTTTGTATACTCAATATACAAAGAATAATTCGTGCCAGTGCTCAAAGGTTCTTGTAAATTAACCCTTAGGAAGTGAAATTGCGGTTCCACTGTGAACGGCTCTAGGGGGTTTAATGTCACAGCATTGCCGTTTTCCGATGTAAGGGTTACTACAGTAACATTATCGACATTAGCATGTAATACTATAGTCCTTATATCTTGCTCTATAGCCTAAAATATATAACATTATTAAAAACAAATCAGATAATTAATAATCATAGCCTTTAAAAAAATATATAAATATATGGGACACCGCCGTGTGGTATCCGGCTGAATAGAATAGTACCACCCTCAGTTCTTACCGAGGTGTCGTAAAAGGCGACTAAGGTAAGTCGACCCGTCGTGTGGTATCCGGCTGAGTAGAATAGACCACCCTCAGTTCTTACCGAGGTGTCGTAAAAGGCAACTAAGGTAAGTTGACCCACTGTGTGGTATCTAGTTAAGAAGAGTAGACTACCCTTTTTCTTACCGAGGTGTCGTAAAATACGACTAAGGTAAGTTGACGTCAGGCAGGCGGCCGGTCGTAGAAACGCAGCCAAATCATGTGACAGCATGTGTATAACATGTTGTGCCGACCCCACTTAGAGTGGGATAAGGGCAGGAAGATGATGATATAAATATATGGGACACCTACACACATGGTCGTCGGTCCCCAAAGTAACTTAATGCTTGTGTTATGGTAGGCAGACAACTGGTAAAACTATACATAAATAATGTTTAAATACATACTTAAATATAAATATACACACAGGCCTTACATACCTTAGTCGCGTTATACGAAACCTTGGTAAGAAAGTGGTCTATTCTACTCAGCCGGATAACACACGGCGGGTCAATTTACCCTAGTCGCCTTTTATGACACCCCGGTAAGAGAGTAGGTGGTCTGTTCTTCTCAGCCGGATACCACACGGCAGGAATTAAAAAAGGAGTTCGTTAGTCGTAAATACCTGAATAATAATGGTTTCTCTGCCATCATAACTGAACGGTCGTTCAACTCTTTCAGCGAAATAAAGGTCAATATATATATCATATTCAAGAGGTATGACATTTTGTGGTAATCGATATCCGCTGTCAGTGTTTCTTGCTATAGTCCTATCAGTATCGGGCAGTTCTTCAATTTCATTAATCCATAACGGATGATCCGCATTACAGACTATTAAACTAGCAGTGATTAGAAAAGTGACTAGTGAGAAGGACATTTCTGAAAAAAGTTACATAAGTCAACGCACATAAAAAAAAATAGTGCCTGTATAGTAGTATATGTAATAGACCGAGCCTTGCTAAGTAATTTTTAAAATGAAGTAAAAAAAAAATAAAAAAAAAAATTATAAGAAAAATTAAAAAATAATAGGGCAGGTGGGGTGAAAATATCTTTATGATTGTGTGTGATGTTGTGATTTTCACCTCTCTAGACCGCCCGTTCCCCAAATGAACTACCATGACTTTACATTTGACAGCGTAAAATTGTGATTGTTTTCAACGTAAATTTCAAAAAAATTTTAGAGCCCGAAATCAGGGGTAAAACGACATTTTTTTTTAATAAAACTTATGTAGATCAATTTTTCTCCCCCAAAATCCCCTACATGCTGAACTTCAGGAAAATCGTTGCAGCCGTTTCCAAGATTCCGAAAACATATACTCATTCAAATATTAAAAACCCACCCACGCTCGAAGAACCAACAAATTTTTGTCAGAAAATGTTGGCCCTCGGTGGGAATCGAACCCACGAACCGCGGAGCTGAAGGCAGGATACTGCGCCAACGAGCCAGTCAAAACTATAATACTAGAATAGAATAGATAAACTATAATACTAGTCACGATAAATAAAAAATATATATATCTATAATTTTTTATGTGTGATTTTTGAATATCAGAAATGATTTCGTAATTTTCACCTTCGTAATGTTAGTTATAAATTCCTGAAAAAAGGACTCACCAAAATGAAGAAATGTCCTCAATGAGGTACGGACTCGAATGACTAATTCTACTGATATAACCGCCAAATCTAAAAACAATATAAAAGATAAGTGTATAGATAAAACTCCATGGTTCAATAAAGTTTTGATACTGCTGTATCTAAAACAATATTGTCGTGGTAGAAAGATTATAAGATTATTGATATAATTTTGATGAAAGATTAAGAGTAATTTTCGCCTAAAACAAATAGATAATAAAAAATTGAAACTTCTAATCTACACTAATATATAAAGTTGAAGAGTAACTACTGGACCGATTTTAAAAATTCTTTGCGTGTAAGATAGTGCTTTTATAGAGAGTATTTATATTTAGAGTGAGTATCGAGTAAGGCCTTACTCGATAAATGGACTCTATCTCTCTACTTCCTCTCTAGTCTTTAGTCTATAGACTATATAACATCTCGCTAAGATGAATAGGAGAGGAGCATCAATAAAAAATATTGTGGAAACGACAAAATTTAAAGCTTTCCTTGCGAGCGCTAAGTAAACGGTGAAAGTTATTCAAATATCTCTTATATACACTGATTTCCATGCGGACAAAGCTGCTGGCACAGCTAGTTTTTATAATAAAAACCTTAAACAATTCTATCACAGTATATTCATCTAGCTCAGTTGATTAAGTTCCTAAATATACGATTAAAGGTTCAGTTGGATTTTGAACTTCCTTCATGAATTTCGGCTTTGCCGAGTTTCTTGCACGTTCTTGCTGAGTTCTTCCCGAGAAGAGCAACATTCCAAACAAATGGTAGCTTCAATGTTATAATTGATCCATAAAGATTCAAAAGTGCTTGAAATAACTTACTTGAATAAAAATTATTTCGATTTTGATTTTTTGCTTGATATGTTTATTTGTTCTAGAATTGCAAATAATCGTGTCCTGGACAATTTCTACCCGACTCCTAAGATGTCTTCTTATTTGGTCACGTTTTTAGTCAGCGAATCTTTCCGTGTAATTTCAAGTAATACGCAGAACTATAAATTGCAGAACCAGCAAGGCGAATGTATTTTCAAAATCAAGTCAGAATCCTTATCATTTGTGGAGTTACGGTATATCCACTATTTTCTGAATGAACTATATAGTTCCTATATATTTCAATAGTATATTGTAAGCTAGAGACAAGTGCTTCTGTTTAGACCGCGTAGAAAAGCACCTACTATATTCTCTGCTGACCGAAAAGCTACAAAAACCTTTTTGAGACTTTTACAGCGCATTTTGCATTAAAGGAAAATGATGTGAGGATACTTGCATTCCTCTAGACATGTGTAGTTTGTGTCTATTGTAGCGATCTCATCCCTACATTCGAGTTTTAAAAAAATAAATAATTATTAAAATTTCAATATTTTAGAAAAATCTATAAGTATAAAAATAAATGTTTGTTTGTCACGCAGTAATGTTTTTTCGCATCTATAATTGATGCTCTATTCATAAAACATCAAATTCAGAAAAGTATAATTTTCGTCATATTGACCGAATGTCACGTTATCCGCCGTACTACAGTATGGAGAGAGCGGGCGGAGCGTAGAGCGCAGAAGTGATCTGTTAGGTCGCTTATGAAATGTTGTTATAATGATATTGTAGATGTGTACTGGGGCGATACATGATATTAGTTGAGTTTTAACTCGACTATTTTTAAGAATTAATAATAAATACACATCTAGGCCCGCTCTCGTATAATGGTTCAAGATGCAAGATCGTGTCGATCTTTGGAAAGGCTGTGATTGTGACTTGACCATTAAGAGTGTAGCGATGGTTACATCGCTTAGCTCACCTCGAACGATTAAAGTGTCAGAATGATACTTGGTAAAGGCAACTTTGCTGAGTAGTGGTTGGCACTCTACCGAACATGCTCTGGCGGGTACTGGTGGGAGACTTGAGGTATAGGCCGGCAGTGATTTCGGTCATTGCTGTGTGCCTGGCCCAAAAGGCTACACTAGGCTGCATCTTATTAGGGCTGGACATAGGCCCGTAGTTAACTTCGGTTGCTGCGGCGTGCCTTTATTCGGCTTTGGTTTGACGCAACCAGAGTTACTTTGGGCGTGTGCCTTTGTGATACGGGTTTAGTTAGGCCGGTGGTGATTTCGGTCATTGCCGTGTGCCTTGCTCGACCTTTGGACGCATAGGCCGCTTGAAGTAGTGCCGGTACAGTGGTGGCTGAAATGTTATTGTTTGACGAACGGACATCTAAACGTTGTTTGTAGTCTCTCAATAGTGACGGTACCACAGCTGAATGTTGCTGGGCGTTGCGGAAGTTAACTTTATGTTGCTGAAGTGATACGCCGCGGCAGTGATGGATCGCTATGGACTCTGTTCATAGTAACGGATGGGTGTGGTGTTTCGTCCTTTTCAGGACGTCCCCTTAGCTTAGTTAATGATACCACGAATGACCATTATAGCATGGCATTATTGCATAAGAGCGGCTGGTCGGGTCTTTATTAACAAGACTGCGGACTAGCTTTAGACAGTGTGGCCTGCATTTCCCTTAAAATATATAATAATATAATACATAATATTTCCCTTATAATACATCTTACGTGGCTTGCCGCGTTAAACATAAATTACCTTTTGTTGTATGAGGTGGCGTGTTGAGCTTGGCGCATATCGTAAGCGAGTGCACTATGTGTGACTCCATTATATGGTATTGAGTGAATAGGGGGAGATTGGCATTCATGTAATGCTCTGCAATACACATATTCCACTTCGGTGGACACACACTATCCACTTCGGTGGACACACACCTATATGGTGTATATATTATAACTAATCAAGTTGCCTTGCAACATGTTTTCCATTTCGATGGGTTTCCACTTTGTGGACTTTATACGTGTTGTACGTATTATACTGTATGTGGTTTTTACCATAGAACGCACCGTTACGACGTGTGCAGGCGACATGCGCCTTACTGAATATAAGAATTGGTAATTTATTATCAAAGTTTACCAGGCCTTGTGCCTTTGGCTAATGTCATATTTTATAGCTCCGGCTATTTATTATATGGGCTTCGGTCCTCTATTATACACCAAGGCACTCATGCCTAATATGTCAACTGTGGTTTTGTTGACTCCCGACAATAATGGGTTTATCCCATAATCATACGCCACAGGCGCACTATAAACAGGTACCCCTTGGGGGGGGGGCTCATATCCTATGGACGGAGCTCACCGTTGGTAGCGGGTGCGGAGCTACTGACTATCACTCTCTTTTTATATTTTTCCAAATCGGAAGAATATAATAGATAGGAGAGAGATACCACTTTGATTAAACTTCTCTACGGAGTTGTTTAAGGGGCTAGGTATTTAGATCGAGTGAAAGATCTTTCTGTTGGCTATAATATATCCTATGAAGTAACATAAGACATTCGCGAGACATTCAACTATCTGAATGTCTCGCATTTTTTTATCAAATTTTATAGTAACCCGTTCATGTATTAACCATATAAGAATCTGTTCGTGTAACGAATATATATCTGTTGGACATATAAAGTCTGTTCATGTAGAGTACAAGTAAAATCTGTTCTTGTATTAGATAAATATAAAACCTGTTCGAGTATCGTACACTGATGACAAACAACTGTTTTATATTATAACAAATGATATTTGATAATGAACCTCTCTGTTGAGGAAAGTGATATAAACTACGAATGTAAGGCTGACGGCTCTATTTATATTAAAGAATACGATATATTGAAATATTATTATCACATTATTTTATTCTATTTAAGGGTTTATTTGACTCCTTTAGATTGATGGACACATAACCTCTGACGCTCTAAAAGAATTTGAGTTATTACATAACACAACGTAGAACGGGTCCTAGCCACTTAGACGAATCATGTGCCAATATCTATTAAGAGTGCTAGCGCCTTCGGCGCGTTTTTATGCTTTACGCTGTTGGAGTGCGAGCGCTCTAGCGGTGGTTAAGTATTATAAATTATATTTTATAGACGAGTAAGGTGGAGCTAGGCACACTATATTAACACTTCCATTACTTAAACTAATTATGCGCTGGCTGACTATAGACTTCAATTTATGGCTAGCTAAACTGCCTTGACTTTCATAACAAGTTTGCTGCTTTTCGTACTGAAAGTTAACAGCCGCCGTCGTCTTACATTCATAGCCGTCTGTATTATATTTTACTTGGTTTTTTAAAAATATGCAGTATCGTGATGAAATTTGTCAGCAATAGTCTCAAACAGGCATATTGCGGCAATAGGAATTGGTTTAAAAGAATTTAATGTTGTTTTAAGGCGTTCAATTGATGTCGCAAAGGTCTATTTCTTTTTAAATCACAACACAAATTAGTACATCTGTTAATTTACAAACTAATAGTATAAGATTAAAAACAAATAGAGACCATCCGCTAAAACAATCTTATTATTATTCTTTTATTTATTTATATACAAAATTACATTATATTTTTAAATATTTTCTCTTTAAAATAAATACAAAAAAAAACATTTAAAAATATAAAAAAATTGTTGTCCACAGGGCCTCCCTGTCTGTCTGTGAAGCCTCCAGATTAAGGAACCTCACAATCCTTGCTATATCAAGCAGTACTGCTTGTTGTATCCTACGCTTGATCCAACTACTAAATAAGAGCCTCTTAAGATGTTGTTCAAGGCTCTTCGCGATAAGACCATTAACTGATACAACAATTGGCACAATGATTGTTGAATCAATATCCCACATGGTGATTATCTCATGAGCTAGGTCTAGATATTTAGTTAATTTTTATTTTTCAGCTTTCATGAGATTATCGTCATGTGGGACAGTGATATCAACAATTAATTAATATTAATAATAATTATTACAACAGTAATATTATAACATAGTTATTACATAGTATTATAACAATAAAGGTTACGGAAATTTCATAATAATAAACCTTAATGTATAAAAAAGAACTTTATTGGTAAAATATCGCGCTCGTAACAAGAAATATCAGCGCAACGAATGAAATTTAGAGTTTTAAAAAATAATTTAAATACTCCTAAGTATAATTTACAATGTTATGCTATAAAAGATAAAGGTACATTTTATTATTTGAATATATGCGCCAGTAAAGCTAGAAGGAGTAACGATATAGATGTTGTGATAGTAGCTGCAGAATTTCTGCTTCTCACTGCGGCAAATATATCGGTGGCTGCATTATTGCCCCAATCTAGATTACTCATTGCAGAACTAATAACACTGACTCCTGCACTAAATGAATCACCCAATCCTACTTGTTGACCGTAGAGCCATGTTTGGAACTGAAATAGTATAAAATGATAAATTACGTAAATAATCAAACAAAAGTAATAATAAAATTATTTTGCTCTATCCACGATGAAGTAAAATAGAAAATATATATCATGCTAAATGTAAAGTGGACAATCCGTTTTCATACCTGATACATGCAGGATTCGTAAAAACACATAACTTTTGAATTAATGATCAAACTTTCTTTAATATTACGGGCTTTAATACTAGTCATGACAAATACAACGAAGTCAAAAATTTCAGTTTCGGATTCGCACAGCGAAGCTAATTGTTCTGGTAAAAACATCTCAATCAGTTGAGATGACAATTTAAAATTTAACCTTGAGTTATATCTACATCAAAACTGCGTACCTTGATATACAAAATTTGTCTAAATTAATAATAATATTATGAAAAGTAAAAATTTGTATGTATGATTGTAATGTTTTCACACAAAAACTACTGGACCGATTTAAAAAATTCTTTCACCATTGGAAAGCTACATATTTACTCAGCAACATAGGCTATATGAGATTAAAAAAAACCATCCGTAATAAAAATGTAATAAGGTGTAAACAATTAGTCATAAAAATCTGTCATCGCATGCACTGCGGAAACTATTGATGATATATTTAACAAAAATAAATCTATAGTCCGACTTAGACTTTCCACTGCCATGAGATCGGTATATACGCTGGTAAAACCACGGGATATTACTAGTATAATACATAAATATTATTTACTCACAGCCACAATATCCCTGAAATCAGTCAGATGAGATGCGATCGCGTTAATTGCGATCGTGAGTCGAGCTGCTCCTCCATAACTGTTAAAAGCAATATTTCAATTAAAAAACAGACCATTAATTAAAAAAAATATCACTTCAATAATTCGAATCTCCTATAAAAGACGAGTCACACACTTAGAATTTACTTACGTCTGCCTAATTTCTGGATAGTTTTCATACAAGAAGTTAAGCACAATCCTAAGATTTTCTCGGTTGCCCAGAAGAGCGTAGCTAAAAGCATTTGTGCGGTCGTGCACTCTTATTTTGTCGTTATGCATCGACTGGAAAAGATAGCTGAAAGAAATTGATAAAATTTTATTATAAGCAATATTAATATCAAATTTTAAAGATATAGGTCCAGATGATAATCGTCTTAATGTTATTAATGTAAGGCGACGTACAGATATTGCGAGACGTGCTTCGCGAACAGCTAGTCACGCATATCTCAACCTGAGGTATACGACGATATATTTATATATACGTCTCGAATGATACATGCTCAAGCTGAGCACTCAAACAACCACGCATGGTATTCGTCAGTACAAAAATGGCTCCGACAACGCGAGACGTACAGATTGCAGCCGCGGCCTATATAGTAATTCATAAAATTAAAAAAAGACAAAACATTTTTTTATAAACAGATTACATTATGGGAATATATCAGCTCCATGACTCATGAGCGTGCAACACAAACAAAAGGTCCGTATACACGTCTACGGTGAGCACCACATCCACACAGCAAGGCATGCGAGAAGAACCATTCGCAACGCCTCGCGATATCTGTACGCACCTTAAGATAGGCTTACCTTATTTTAAATTAAATTATTAATAATGAATCTTTACTACTTGTTTATCATCTGTTTGTTTTTTGTTTTTAGTGTATATAATTCAAATTAACGAAGTTAATATCACTTAATCCTATACTTTTTGTAGAGTAAATAAAATGACTTACTGTCTCAAGGAAGCTTCGTCTTTTGTGCATGCCATTGTGCGCAGCATGACAACCATATCTGCGGTATTTTCAGAGGTATTGTACCTCTGGAAGAGGAAATTGTAGTCAGAAGCGTCACCTTGACGGACTCCAGTGCAATAAACATAGCGGCGAGCGTTGTTAGGTACTCTTAAAATGATAAACAAAATTTTTACTATAATTTCTGTATATAGAATTCTGCAATATGTTATCAAAATTCTAATCTATACTTATAATAAATCTGTAGAGAGGTCAATTCTGTAACTGGAATATATTTCCAAAATAACTATCAGGGGGTGATTAGGGACCGATACTGATGCCAAAAATGCAATCAGTAAAATTTTTGTCTGTCTGTCTGTCTGTCTGTCTGTCTGTATAGCCGTTATAGAAACAAAAACTAAAAACTACTCGACGGATTTTAACGAAACTCGGTACAATTTTTTTTCATACTCCTGAGCTGGTTATAGTATACTTTTCATCACGCTACAATCAATAGGAGCAGAGCAGTGAAGGGAAATGTCGGGAAAACGGGAGAAGTTACTCCATTTTTTAAGCTTCCGTCGCGTGTGCAACCTCGATGGTTAAAGCTACACAGAAATCATGTATGACGGAAATGTTCTCCTTAAAATTATATAAAAAATATCCCACGACAGCATATGTCTATCTTTTATGGTTGACTCACAATAACACGTATAACTCCCGATAGCTTAGCAGTTCGAAGCTTTCTGGTTATATTTGTCTGCTCCTACGTTTATATCACTCTCAGTCATCCCTAAATAAAAAAGTGAATAGTATTAACCATTGTATAAAAAAAAGAATCATTGAAATCGGTATAGAAACACCAAAGTTATACATGAAATACGCTAATAATAAGCCATCGCGCGTGAATACTGAATCATGCTATAAGGATTATCACTACATAGTATAAAACAAAGTCACATTCTCTGTTTGTCCCTATATCCTATCCTATCCTGTATGCTTAAATCTTTAAAACTACGCAACAGATTTTGATGCAGTTTTTTTAATAGATAGAGTGATTCAAGAGGAAGGTTTATATGTATAATAACATTCAATATGGAGTAGAGAAATACTGTAATTTTTGAGGTTTCTAATGTGATTTCGTAAATATTTTTTTTTTTTCGCCTACATTGCAAACGCAGGCTAAACCCTACGAGCTTTATCAAAATGATGTACTAAGTATTTGTACACATTGAAAAGGTCTACAGAAAAGTCCGCGATGGTATATGTCTATCTCTTATGGATAACCCACAATAGCATTTTTTGGCATTTACTTTTTACGAAAAATAATGCCTTATTTTCGAAGTAATTTTTATACAATATAGCATTAATCCTTATCCAATTAAGTACCTTAAATACATTGTTGATTTAATATAGATCAATAAGGCCGTTTACAGCATGTAATTTAAATGAACATTTTCGAAGATATCACAGATTTAAAATCCTGCGAGGAGGCCGCGCTTCGCCCTATAGCACTTCGAATTTAGCAGCGATCGGACGCGCAACTAAATGTCGCTCTTTTAAGAGTAACCTCTAAAGAAAACATGTTTGTATTGTCTTATGATAACAAAGCTATGAATGTTGTATATAAAGACAATCTGTAATTAATTTTAAACATAATATATAGGGAAAAATGTAAAATTTAAATATGTAGTATATGAATTTAGATATTAGATATAGCAGGAAATCTTCTTGGTATAGGGAGAGGGGAATTGTTTTTCTTCAAATTTAACGCGTGCGGGCCACAGGCAGTAATGAATAAATTAAAACTACTGGATCGATTTAAATTATTTTTTTCACTGAGTAACATAGGCTATATATTTTATACCCGTGCGAAGCAGGGTAGGCCGCTAGTTAAAATTAAAATTCAAAATATTCTTTATTCAAATAAACTTGTAAACAAATGCTTTTGAATTATCAACTTTACTACTAGTTTGGAAAGCTGTTCCTACCGAGAAATACCAGCTAGAAACTCGGTGGTTGCGCTTTTAAAAATATAATTCTTATTACTTGTTATATTTAGTCATTCTCGGTTACGTACTGGTTCCAAGATACCTATATTCACAAATTCAAAAAAAATGTTCATAAAATGGTTAGCCAAATTCAAATATACTAAATTTATATTGTGTACAACAAACTAAGTTAAAAGACAAATAATAATGGTTATTTGGTTAGGCGTGTGATATGCGGCTGAGTAGAATAGACCACCTCATTTCTTACCAAAGTGCAGTAAAAGGCGACTAAGGTAAGTTGATTCGCCGTGCGGTAGACGGGTGAGTAAGAGTAAAATAGACCACCCTCTTTCTTACAGAGGGTCGCAAAAAGGCAGGCGGCCGGTCGTAAAATACCTAGCCAAATGACAACATGTTTATAATATGTTGTGCCTACCCCACTTAGATTCGGATAAGGGCAAGAGAATGATGATTTGGTTTGCAAAAACAATACAGTAAAAGTTAATAGAAAAAAAGAGTAAATACTAAATTATAGGTGTACTTTTTGAAAATTCTATAGCTAAAGACCAATCTAGAATTGCTCTGATATTACAATCTACTATTAATGTTCAAAATTACATTGTTACTACTAATTATTAATTTTCCTTACAGATTATTAGTGTCAGCTCTAAATGCTCTCCATTTAGTGAGACTGTCGTTTACACAGCCTACATGACCAAGTTCGCAAGCATAGTTCAATATCTGCATCCGACTTTGTATAACAGAAACAGTGTCAGTGGCTCGCTCTTCATAGCCCAAATCTTCTATAGCACCACTTAGCAAATCAAGAAGATATTCCTGTGAAAAGAAACATACAAATATATTTTCATCTTCCTTTTTCACCTTTAATTCATATCCACTGTGGGATAAGCATCAATCATACAATAGACAAAGCAGGAACCGACATAAGCTTGCGGCTCCTGCTTTGCGCCTTGCAAAAGTGCGTAACTCGTTTGTGGGTTTTGGTATAAGATTCTATAATAAAATTCCGCAATCAATTTCATCACTGCCATTACAGCAGTTTAAAAATACTGTTAAAAAGAGGCTGATACAGAAAGCCTACTATACTCTTGAAGATTATTTAGAAGATAAGAATGTGTGGATATAGCTCTCTTTTAACCTGTACAAGACAGTAACGACTTAATGTAAATATTATTAAGAATTATATTTTTAAAAGAGCAACCGCCGAGTTTCTCGCTGGCTCTTCTCGGTAGGAACAGCTTTCCGACAGCTTTCAGCAGTAGAGTTGACGATTCAAAAGCACTTGTTTACAAGTTTATTTGAATAAAGAATATTTTGAATTTGAATTTGAATTTTAATCCATTTCCTTGATAGAACTTTCACCATTGAGTTCACTGGCACTCTCTTTAATTTTTTTAATTTTATGATTTGTGTCTTTGGATGCAAGGTTAATTTCATTTAACGCCAATTTCATTTATGTCTACTTGCTATAAGCACTTTCCCTGTGTTATTTTCTTTCTACTATGAATCTCAATATTTCCTAAATAATTTTTAACATAAAGACTCTAAACAACATAAGTATACTACAACTCTTAATTCTATCTTAATTATACCTCTCTTAATAACTATCTTATCTTTATAACTGTTTTAACTAAAATACTATTAGTTCTTAACTTAAACTCTTAAAGCGCCTCCCTCCGCTAATCTATGCATCGGGAGTTATCATATTTACTAGATCTACTTGTCTTAACTCCTTAGAATTCTTAATACGAAAAAACTTAAACAAAGAAAATTTACTAAAAGCATAAAGTGACAATAAATAACAGTATTCCGATGTCAGAGATAATAAAAAGGCGTCAGTTTATCGTAGTCTTAACCCTAAAGGACAAAGCAAAATACACGGTTATAATTTGATATCGTTATTTATAGATAATTTGCACTTGATAATGTAATCATAAGGGTGCTGAAATAAAAAAGGAAATTTATATATTTACATTAAATTCTTCATGGGCTCTAGGAAGATGTTCCAGACGACTCCTGATCCAATCGAACTGGGTTAAAGCACCGTTCCATACATAATAATCACTCTCAGTCCTCAGGAAAGACAGAACATCAAACGCACGACTTATGCTGATTTTGCCGGCTCGAACGAAAAACAGGACATCGTTCGTAATCTAAAATGGTAGAGTATTAATGCAAAATAAAAAAAGAAATACAACAATGACCCTAGAAGTTACTATGTTTCTCATAAACTAAAATTTTCAAAAACCCATAGTGCTATCCATCAATAAATAAGGTATGCAAATTATCCTGTATTTATAATTACACAACGTGAAATTATAAATACACGATATAATATATAAGTACACGCTGGGCTTCAAGAAGCTGTGGTAGCCCAGCGGTGACACCGTGCGACTCTTTCGAGGAGGTCAAGGGATCAAATCCGGGCAGACACCAGTGAGTTTTTCCGTTAAAACTGAAGTGTCTAATTGATAATTGCAATTTATCACACGCTTTTCGGTGAAGGAAAACTTGAGGAAACCTGCATATCTCTAGAAAATTTAATAGATATTTGTAACCTACCAATCCGCATTGGAGTAGCGTGGTAGGTTTTAGCTCCAAACCTCTCCAAAAACGGAGAGAAGAGGCCTATTCTCAGCAGTGGGATAGTAACAGACCGCTACTTACTTACTTACTTACTATAATTTCAATCGACGTCTATATACTCATATCAAACTGATTTCTTACGCATTTTGAAACCATCTATCGGCTGTTATTTTTAAGCAAGTTATTTTTAAATAATTATATGCTTTACCTGTGCTCTGCTAAGTTTGTGGATGACATTCTTGTCTCTGCGCAACTGCGTTGCAAGCATTTCCCAATTGTGGTCGTCGTAATTTACGCGGTACAAACCTAAAATCAATATAATAGCACTGAAGCGAGCGAATGTCTTTGCTAAATTAAACGAAAAGGTCTAACAATTTCGTGTCAAGTCGCAGACCATTGATATTTCTGGTTTCTTACAATGCTTACACTCGAATGCGAACGAAAGGGTCATGGGTTCAATCCCGGGCAGAGACCAATGAGTTTTCTGTTACAAATTATGTGTCTAATTGATAATTGCCATTGAAAAAATCGTGAGGAAACTTCCATAGGTATATCTAATGAATTCTGGGGATATGAATAAACTACCAATCCGCATTGGAGCAGCGTAGTGGGTTTTATCTCCAACCCTTTTCTGCAACAACGGAGAAAATAGTCTGATGCCTAGCAGTGGGAAAGTAACAGGCCGTTGCTACAATTTAGACTCTTTGTACTGTATCAACATCCTCTTGTCCTTATCCCAATCTAAGTGGGGTCGGCACAACTTGTTGCAAACATGTTGTCACATGATTTGGCTACGTTTTTATCGACTTGCCGCCTGCCTGACGTGCTTAGACTACAACTTAGTCGCCTTTTACGACACCTCGGTAAGAAATGAGGGTGGTACTATTCTATTAAGCCGGATACCACACGGCGTACTCTTTGTACTGTATATGGGTTGAATATTTTGGTTGGTTATATATTTTTTTTGTTTTATATATGTATATATACATATATATAGTCGAAAATATGCATCAATTATTGTTTGAAGTGTTAAATAAATGCAGTGCGCACCTGTAATTTAGAAACACATAGGAAAGATGATGTATATAATGTTAAAATTAGTTTCAAACGATTACTAGTTGGTAAGCCTTATAAATAAATAAATATTAAATTTACCAGAATGTTGGAGATTAAGCACGACCCAATTGTGTCCGGCTACGTTTTGGATAGTTCCGTTTCTGGCTGACAAAATCATAGTTGGCCTAAGATTATTAAAGTTTGGGTCTCCTCCGTGAGTCCATGTGATCGGTATGTGCCACAAACTGTTTGGTATTGTTCCAGATAATTGAAACCGTTCCTATAAGAACATTAAGAAAAATAAAATGCAGTACTATACAGAAGTACTGTACTTGCTGGATGTTTGTGGAACTCGTTGCCATACAGCGTCATCAATGACTGCTTTAGCCTTTCCTTCAGCACTTTTAAACTAAGACTAAAGAAACATTACACATCTTTACCATCATAATGTAATTTTTGATATTTATATATTATACTTTGTATTATATATAGTGTGTATGTATATATATTTATTTATATATAAATATAGTATATATTTATTTTATTTTTATTGTTAAATTAGGAAATTATTAGTAGGTAATTCTAATTCATAATGTTTGATATTTGCGTACCTTTTTCTTTAATATAAATTGTCTCACTTCGTAGGTTAGCTGGCAGAGATCTCTGTCATAGGGATAAGTTGACATTTGTACACTTTTTTTACCAATAATGTTTTTTTCCAACATTTTTTATGGTACATAAATAAATAAATAAAAAAATAAAATAAATAAATAAAGAAGTTGCAATAAAATTACTTTGCTGTAACCCGCGTTTGTTAAGAGAATATATGTAATGCTAAGTGTATGAAGCAGGCAACAATCACATACATGCAGGACAAGTCACCACACGTATCACAAGCTAATACTTAATACTCAATACATTACATTGCATTAAGACTGTTCGTTTAGCCTATCCTCCTGCCTATGCTTCGGTCTTCGTAAGAAAAAGCGTGGTATATTCTACTCAACCGGATACCACAAGGAAGGTTACCTTAATCGGTAAGAAATGAGGGTCATCTATTCTACTCTGCTGGATACCACACGGTGTGTCAACTTACCCTTGTCGCCTTTTACGACACCTCGATAGGAAAGCGGGAGGTCTATTCTTCTCAGCCGAATACGACACGGGTCTATAAGCAAATTCCTTACAGCTAGTTTAAAGATCTGTGTAGGCAAGTCTATCTGCTTCTCACTCTTATCTATCCGCCTGTGAGAAGTGCTTGAGTTCTTTGGACACATCGCCCGAAAAGAAGGTAACAACCTCGAGCAACTCATGGTTACCGGCAAGATTGACGGGAAAGGACCTAGAGGAAGTAGCCCAACTCGATGGACAGACCAGATTCGAACTGCCTTGAACACAAATCTGCATGTTGCTCATCATTCGGATAAGGCAGTGGTCGGCAAATAACGGCTCCAGAGCCGCATGTGGCTCTTTGGCTCATTAAGCGCTGCTCTGGCACAAATATTTTGTTTTTTTGTTGTAATTTTTGTTTGAAATTTAGTTTTATCTAGTGCACTTATTATTTCGTGTAATAAAAGTTTACTAAACAAGCAGATTTGGCTCCCAATTTTTTTTAATTGTTGAATGTTTATATTTGGCTCTTTTGCTTATAAGTGCGCCCGACCACAGGGCCAAGGCGAGGAACAAATGGCGAGCAACTGTCCAAAACATCATCACTCGGCACTAGGGATCACGCTAGCAATGAGGATAAGGATGCGAGGAGGAGGATAGACAAGTCTAGCTATAATTACCTGTGTGATACTAATAAGTCCAGTATTCATATTAACGTCTACATTCACAACTGGTGATCCGGGGTTTTGTATCCAACTATCAAGAACTACACCGATGTCCACATTGGGAAAAGTTGTTTGGAAAGTGCTATCCTCTGAAACTGCTCTTCTTAGCGCATTGTAGAAATCTATTGGATATCCAATACCATAGGCGCTAAAACGAGTGGTTAACAAATTATAAACTTAATAAGAAGTACCTGTTTGATCGAGCCTTGCTCGGTAATTTTTTAATAAAAAAATGCAATAAAAAGAGACAAAAAGTTAATGTTATCTGGAATTGATCCTAGTATTTTAAATTTGAGTCCACCATTTACCGATATCGTGACTTTGAAATTGAAAGTGCAACTTTGCAAACCTTTGATTTCACATAAAATTCTAGCAGATTTTTTAGCGCCAAAAAATAGGGATAAAACAACATTTTTTTTTAATAAAAATAATGGTCTTCAAGGCGGGTACCAAATGTCCTATTTATATTCCGCCACTAATTTTGAATGGAGCTACAATCACCAGAAGCTACCAAGTTAAATATCTGGGACATTTGGTAAGCGATAATCTTGGAGATGATTCCGATCTTGAAAGGGAGCGTAGGGTATTGTCAGTCCGAGCGAATATGCTGGGCCGCCGGTTTGCCAAGTGTACAGACGCCGTGAAGGTAACATTATTCAAAGCGTTCTGTACATCTCTTTACACGGCGAGCCTGTGGTTCCAGTATACGCAAAAGGCTTACAATACCCTCCGCATCCAATATAATAATGCGTTCAGAATACTGTTACGGCTGCCACGCTACTGTAGTGCTTCGGCAATGTTTGCCGAGGCGCGAACAGATGGGTTCGATGCTGTTTGGCGGAAAAAGACCGCCTCTCTGTTAAACAGGTTGCGTGGTAGCAGTAACCGTATTCTGAACAATATAGCTAATAAGTATGATAGTCCTCTGGTGTGGAAACTCATTCAGAGGACTAGGTCATTTTTAGTTATTAAGTACTAACATAGTCATTAAGTAATATTACTAACATTATATATGGACTAAGATGTCTTTTTAAATTAAATAAATAAAAAAAAAAAATAAAAAAAAAAAAAAAAACCTAGCTAGATCGATTTTTCTCCCCCAAAACCCCCTACATACTGAATTTCATGAAAATTGTTGAAGCCGTTTCCGAGATTCAAGGTAAATACAAGGGTAACTCATTTAAATATTAAAGATAAATCCAATACAAAGACAATTATTTTAAAAAACAAACGTCTTGGCCTATTAGTGTACAAATCACTTACTTATCCCTCAAATAATATCTCATAGCATTCCTGAAAGTCGTGTAACCGACTAAATGTTCAATAGTTCTTAACACTGAAGCTCCCTTTACGTAGCTTGTTGTACTGAAGTGGGCCGAAATTGATGGATTAGTGGCAACATCAGAATTATTCATAGAGCTAATACTCGGACTTGCATCGGCAGTTAAAGCTCTTTGAACTTGGCTTAAGATGAAACGGTCTTCGAGCTCCAATAACGGGTCAGCCTGAAAGGATACAAAAAAGTAAAGTAAATTCCTGATAATATACCAGTGCTAGGCATAGACAGTCTTTCCACATTTGAAGAGAAGGTTTGAAGCTAAGATCTAATACGCTGCTCCAATGCGGATTGATAGGTTCCACATATCCCAAGTATTCTCTAGAGATATGCAGGTTTCTTCACGATAATTACCATCACCATAAAGCGTGTGATAAATTGCAAGTATCATAAGTTTTAACGGAAAAATTCATTGGTGCCTGTCAAAATCTTCTCATTTTTTGTATAGTGGGTGCAAATTTTTTGAAATCTAATATACTCATTTCGTACTCTATCAAATCTTGTCAGACTATTGTATCAAGATGTATAAAAATATTTTAATGTCTGAATATTTACCATATGAAAGCCGTGTGGTATACAGCTAAGTAGAATAGACCACCCTCATTTTTTACCGAGGTGTCGTAAAGGCGGCTAAGGTAAGTTGACCCGCCGTGTAGTATCCGGTTAAGTAAAATAGACCACCCTCTTTCTAACCTAAGTGTCATAAAAATCGACTAACGTAAGTTGACGTCAGGCAGTGAGCCAGTCGTAAAATACGCAGCTAAATGATGTGGCATTATGTTTATAATATGTTGTGCCAACCCCACTTAGAGTGGGATAAAGGCAGGAGGATGATGATGAATATTTACCATATGTGCGCCAAAGTGTTCGAAGTAACTTGCAAAGGACTCATTAAGCCACAGATTACTCCACCAAAAACATGTAACCAGATTACCGAACCACTTATGAGCAAGTTCGTGTGACACGATGATAGCGACGTACACTTTGTCCAAAATATTTGTATGATTTTCGTCATAAAGCAAGTAAGCTTCTCTGAAACAATGAAAATCAATATTCATGTTAAAAATTTGCAACGGACAATTCTTGAATATATGAAACTATAGACTATTAAAAGTAGTCAAAAAAGTTTTGTAATATATAATTAAAATTACGTTTCTTGGTATCATTCAGCGGCTACATCAAATTGGCTAATTTTGGTTTTGAAATATTTGAACAATTTCTCTTTTATACAAACTGTTACAAGTTAGTCTTTAGATAAATAATAATGAAATAGATTTAGATATGCAATAATTTCTTATATGATTACCTGTAATTTACCATCCCCCAATTTTCCATAGCACCAGATGGAAAATCAGGCAACGCAATGTGATCATTTTTCATAGGTTGCCCTTGACCCATATCATAATAATTTATATCGAAATATTCGTCCATCGCATTTGTGATTTTCATGCCAATATCTGCGGCATAGTAATGTTGATCTGTTACACCTGGACGTGAGATAATTTGGAAAGGCCTTCCTGCGGTTGCGCTAGTGTTGGTGGCCACGAAATCGCTGACATGGAAAGCTATGAGGTAAGAGGAGACGACTGGTGTTCTTAAAAAGGTCTCACGAATCCTTCCTGTAGCAACCCTAGAAAAGTAATGAAATAATACATCTTAAATTGACATCAAACATATTATATGATCTTTACATGTTATAAACATGTTGTCACATGATATACCTACATATTTTACGAATGGCTGTCTGACTTCAACTTACCTTAGTCACCTTTTGCGACACTTCGGTAAGAAATGAGGGTGGTCTAGACCGAAGCATCATCAGGAGATAGACTCAACGACATTCGCTTTTTGTCATTTACGGGGCGAAACGATTGTTGAGTTTGTGATAGTGAATATATGTAGTGCTTGTGTATTGTGGAGGCGATGGTGAAGTTTCGAGCATATGTTGTTAGGAATCCTTCATGTATCAGGTATGATAACGGATTGTCCACTCTACTTTTAGCATTATATATATTTTCTATTTTACTTCATTGCCGATTATAGCAAAATAATTTTATTATTACTTTTGTATTATGGATCTCCGCAACGCCTGATTCTATAAAGCCTTCTAGTATCATTAGTTTCAAGTAAAATAATCTCAAGACTTATTTTATTAAAGATTTAGATCAATCTATACCAATCATAATTTTAAAATAAAGATTTGATACAATTTTTAATAATGATAATAATTTCAATGTATTAGTAAATAAACATTATATAAATAAACATAACTTCTGTAATGGAGTCGTGCTAACAGCTCATCACGTGACCGTCCTCCCAAGAGATCGGTAGACGACATAAGTCAAAACGCAGCTTGAGACTAGATTCTGAGAGCACAAGACCGCTTAGCATTTAAGGACATGGAAGAAAGGCTTCTTCCACGTCCATAATTGGACCCGAAATGGATGATGACGATGATAAATAAACATACTTTCATAGGTGGTATACTTACTGCTGTGTTGTAGCAATAGCCATATTAGAATAAGTCGGACCAAGTGTTGAATCACGAGTTATTGATATCGTAAAGGGACACTTAAACTGGGGTTCGTCAAAACATGGGAAGGCCTTCCTCGCATGGAACGGTTGGAACTGTGTCGTTGCATATTCCCTGCAAATTGAAATATCTTTAGATACTGCAATATATAAAATAAGGAATCTGTTGGTTTTAAAAATCCTAATAAATATGTCAATAATCAGAAGATAATAATTAAAATTTGTGATTTTTATCACTATTAAGTAAAACGATAACGATAATAAAATATAAAATTAAGCTTATTACACTATTGAGGATACCTTAAATGATAAAAATGATAGGATTTATTTATTCTCCGACCTTCTATAAGATAGTAATAACTCGAGAATTTGGAAAAGAACGTTCGAGTTTTTTTACTGGCCTTATCAGTAGGAATTTTCTGTTTTAGAAATAGAGTTGATGATTCAAAAGTATTTCTTTATAAGTTATTTGAATAAAAATTGAATTAAGAAGAAAAAAAAATTACACTACCTGACCGGCTTACTGTAGCGTTTGGCAGTAGCTCTAAAAATAACGAATATCCATAGAGAAGTGGTTCAACTTCAGCTGAGATTGATAAACCGTGAAAACCTAGCGGTAAAACCCTGCGATTCTTTCGAGGGGATCAAACTCCGATCAGGTACCAGTTTTTTTATCAAAAATTTTGTGTCTAATTAAACCTGCCAAGGAAACCTGGATATCTCCAGAGAGATCTAGGGATATGTGCGACCTACCAATTTGCAATGGCGCAGACTAGTTCTAGCTTCATTCTAGATTCTGGGTTCTTGATTTTTCTCGCCAAAAACAATGACAGGAGGCCTATGGTCAGCAGCATAATAAGAGGCCGTTACTTTCACTTTTGTTTTATATTATCTTAGCTGATTCTTATTACTTATAATGACTTATACATGATTATTAAAATATACCTACCGTCGTGTAGTACCAACATAGTAATAGCCTTTGTAAAATCCACGATCAATAGGATTCTCGTTGATACGTCCTAAATAACTGATGGTAATAGTATAACGACCGGCCGGTATGACAGATGCGAAATTAATTGTCAATATTTCATAATAGCTGTCCGTCTCAAAGGTGTTTGGAAACTGTAAGTTTATCGGCTGACCGTTCGCATCAACAACGTTAACTGCAGTAATGGCAACAACATTCTGATGCATAACAATTTCAGTTAGATTTTCTCGTGTCTGGAAAATAGTTTATAAGTTATATTCATTAAATTTGAAATATAGTGCAGAAAACTGATACAGCAGCTTTGGTAAACCCACAAGAAGTGGACTGACGCCTACAAAAAGGTCGCGGGGAGTCTATGGATCTAAGCGGCACAAGATTGTGTTGTGTGGAGATCCCGTAAATAAACTTATGTCTAGCAGTAGACGACCATCGATTTAGGAAGAAGAAGAGATATAGAGAAGAGAATATAGAACAAGAATTGTATTAACTTGTTAAGCGTAAATAAACCCAACCAATATCAGAATATCACGATGCTTAATAGATGCTTAAAGAAACAACTCGTGGGGTCAATAACGAGCCGACAAGACTGTACCGTATCTAAATAAGACTAATATAAAGTCATAACCACGACTTATATGATAGGATATATTATAATAAACGTACGAGTTTAAGTTCGCTTTAATATAGCAACTTATTCAAAGGACGTCTCTTCATTATTTAATAACCTCTTTCCATTATAACAGTAAAAAAATATAGATAATGCCAACCAAATATATGAATAAGGTTCAGGATGTTATATTCAATTGGAACATGATAATATAAATGTTTCATAAAAATGTCTATATGGATTATCTATAGATAATGAAGTTAAATTAAAGAATTTGGTTAAAGATGACGCCATAATTTTCGATGATAAATTTATTATCAATATGTCGACCTAAATAAAGATAATAATCTTAAAGATACAGGCAGGCTTACTAATGCAATAATGATTATTGTGAAACCGATGGATTTTAAATAAAATATAACAACGCCCTAAATTTTAATACTGACATTAAAGAGGGTAATTCAACATATATGAAAACCAAAAAATACGCCTTGGAATATGTGAAACTTACAAATCTTCATTGGAGTAGCGTAAGGAGTTTGGAATGAGAAGGAAAAAAGAGGCGCTTGGAAATTCATTGGGATGCTTAATTAATGCTAATGAAGTAGAAGGAGTTTTTACATTTGAAAACTTTATTTCTTACCTCAACTTCAACTTGAACTATACCAGTAAATCTGGATTCCGATAAATAGACATCAAGATCAATAACGAAATTCAAAGGCTGCACGTTGTCCAGTAGTCTATATCTGGGTGTATCCAGATTGGTGGTATAACCAATAAACTCAAACTCCGGTGGAAATTCTCCGGGGTGGGCGCCATTAACCCCCACGAGGAGGAGTAAAAGAGACGTGACCAACATTTTGAGACCTGTAAAATTTTATTAATGACCATGGTGTTAGCCATATTTTTTTTTTTGATACAGTGGTTCAGGACGAAACTTGACGTGGTTAATTGTTAAGGTTTGTGTAAATTGAAATATAAAAATTATTTTTAGAAATGCTAAACCCGGGAGCATTCATTTGAAATTCTTGCAAATATTTTTGGAATATATTAAAACGATTTCTTGTTTTTATCGATCTAGGGAGAAATATTTCTGTTTTATCGGTGTAGGGAAAGTCTACAAAGGCATTAGTCTTAACAGGATTATTTTATCTGAAGCCCAAAAAATGTTCAAATGCAAAGCATAATTAGCATTAAGCTTAATTACAGAGTTATTTAAACGGATTAAATATAAATTTTTATCAGCTCTAACACGTCAGTACTTTAATTATTTCAAATTCTTTAAATCACGTCATAATTAACATGAAAATTTTAGCAGTTAATGCTATTTAAAGCTCATAAATTTAAGCGCTGATCTCTGGTCTGTGCAAAACCTAAGGTACTAGTTAAATTAATGATTTTTGGTAATAAAAATGTTTAATACTTACCCATAGTGGTCACGGTGGCAACTATAGGCCAACTAAAGAGCTATTTTTCGTTTTTTTGTAACACAAACGTATTATCACTAATCGGCTTTTTTATCACTGCAATATGGAAAGATTAATTTCAATAAAATTATCCGACATTATTGTCGGTAATTGTTTTAACGATCTAATCATTTATTGGTCCGTTGATAAAATAATTTTGAGAATCATTATAATTGTTCCAAGGTTACGTGTACTGATAACATTTAAACCAGTTTTCTTCGTACTTTTTGAGTTGTTGTTTTATCATCCAATTTGCCAATTATTTGCAAAACCATACTAACATTATAATAAGTACCTAGGTGACTGAGTTTTGCTTGATAATTTAAAAAAAAAAGATGAAATTTGAAAAACAAGAATAAAAATAATTGTGCAGGTGGGACTCGAACCTAAATATTTTCTCTTCTCTAGACCGCTCGTTCCCCAAATGAGATACAATGACTTTACTATTGACAACAAAAATTTGATCCAAGACGCGAATGTAAATGCGGGTACAAGTATTGAACTAGCTTCTACTCGCAACTTCATCTGCATTTACTTTAGTAACGAGATAAAGAAGTAACCTACAAGTATGTCACTGAAAAGTTCTTCAATAGGTCCGTTGATGTACCCGAATTTAAAGACAAACAAACACGTTTTGGCGTTGATGATATTAATATAGATACTTTAGGAATAGAACCTGGGTGACCGAGACTTGCTAGGCAATTTTATTGAAAGATATAAAAAAAAACAATTAAAAAAATTAAAAAATAAAGAAAAGTGTGGCATCTGGGACTCAATCCCGGGTATTTTTATTTCTTTAGTCCGCCCGATCCCTACTGACCGATAACAATTTTTATAAATGACAGCTTAATTAATCTTTGCATTCTATTGTATATTTCAGTATTTTCAGTGCCCGAAAAGAAGGATAAAACGAGACTCAAGGTATTTGCTAACACCAAAAACCTGTGATGAATTGTTAACATTCATAAGTTACATAATCTTTTATAAAAAAAACTCATTAGATGTCTCATTAGACGAAATCCAAAAAGAAATCTATTTCTACCTGTAGCATATACGAAATATTATTAGGTTTTATCTAGGTTTGGAGCGCGCATAAAGCTGATTGTGCAGCTAGTATTTCAGTAATTCGATAAACTTTTTAAACTTATCTATGTATTATTTAGAACTAGCTATGCCTGCGGCTTGGCCCTTATGGAAATCAGTGTATCACAAAAGACACAAAAGCAGTTATTGTGAGTTAACTATAAGACCTATGAGACATGCTCCCAAACTTTATTGTACTATTTTGTTGATCTTCAACTCTGTAAGTCATTACTTAATTGTATCTCTGCTGGTTTACTGCATGCGACTAAATCTTAGGAGTTTTAGCTACGTGTGCCGGCCAGGCCAATTTTTTTTACAACAGCGACTTCTGCAAAACAATTTTAAGTAAAACCGTAATATACTATAAACTAAACATTCCGGAAGAACTGCATTACTATTTTCTATTTTTAGAATTAAACAGTAAAAATCCTACTAATATTATAAATACCAAAGTATGGATGTATGTTTGTTACTCTTTCACGGTGAATCCGCTGAACCAATATCGTTGAAATTAAGCATAATTATTTCTTATACACCAAAATAACATAAAGGCTATTAAAATCCTGTTAATTATATAGGAATAGGATGAGATTGAAAAGCGCCATCTATTATTGACCTATCACACGACAACAGTCCACGCGAAAGAAGTCGCGGGTAAAAGCTAGTTATACATAAATCCCTTCAGTAAATTTTGTTACATACAAACGGACTGCTTTTGGGAACTTTGGGACTACTTTTGCTTTTTATAATAAATACTTAGAAGATAAGAATACGTGGATATAGCTATTCTTCGAACCTGTACAAGACAGTAATGACTAAATGTAACTAGTAATAAGAATTATATTTTTAAAAGAGCAACCGCCGAGTTCCTTCCTACTCTTCTCGGTAGGAACAGTTTCCCAAGCCAGCAGTAGAGTTCACAATTCAAAAGCACTTGTTTACAAGTTTATTTGAATAAACAATATTTTGAATTTTGAATTTGAATATAATAAGTATAGATCATTAAGTAAAACAAGAGTTTATTCCGGCAACTTTTATTAAAATATTACAGTATAAAAATAGAAAATTTCACTTAAAAATTACGCCGTCAAACTGATTATTGTGGTTGCAATTATCGTTATAACGCTTAGTGTAGCCAAGCTTGACGTCCCGTTGCCGCCATCGTCATCATCATTACCACCTTCACCACCTTCACCACCTTCACTACCACCATCATCAACGATATCTTCACTGTCATCACCAATAACATCTTCTACATAACCACTTTCGAAGTAACGTTCAAATTCAGCCACGCGTCTGCTTGTCCATGCAAGGTTATTCCTAGTTGTTGCAATTCCACTTATTCCAGTGTCGTATGCAGATCCAAGAACTGCGGCATTTTGTTCAAGCCAGGCTGAGAACTGTAAAAAAAATCATACTTTAAATACTATATCCAGTTACACCCAAATATCATCATTTTTGGGATTGCCTTGCCCCGTTACGCGGGGTCGGCTTTCTTTATCATGCGAAGCTATTTCAAGTCCTTCTGGACATTCATCATCCAGGTAGTGTACGGCTTTGTCGTATCTGTCTTTTTATTATCCATGGAAAGGCACGTGCAACAGAATCGTTGAGTCCTCGCATAACATGTTCGTACCATCTAAACTTGGATTCTGATATTTCTAATATTTAATTTAACATTTTTATAGTATAGACTAGTACTGGAACTGATTTTTATATCTGTTGAACTTGATCTGTTAAATATGTAACTAAAGCTACTACTACTATTCCAACCATCATCTGGCTGGTTTATCCTATAAAAAGAAACAGCAAGAAACAGCATTTTTCATACATCTTCAATTAAAGAATGGTCATATAATGTACTTTCATCTTACATCTCAAGGATCTTATTAATATGGGTTAAATTTTCAAAAATAATATTTCTTACCTCATTCAATTGCTGCTCATTTCGCAATCGAGACGCTATATTGCTTACAGGAGTTGCAGCACTTTGAACTCTGAAAAAAAATCGCTATTGTATCTATCGCTGTTTCCATTTGTGTTAATTGATAACAAAAACTGGTATCTGTATATCAACGTACCCAAGAATAACCTGATTAACGTTCCTTCTTAACCAATCGAACACTCTTAATGTATTCGCTTCATTGCCTGATACTGCAGAGCTCCAAGCAGTACTCCAGTCCTGTGGTCTCACGATATCATTTCCAGATATAATCGCATTTAAGAATGTCTCTAAGCTAGCTTGATCGTTAGTACATCCGGCTGCATTTATCATAACAACTATCTCACTGGCCACATCTTCGTTGAGATAGCGATTCCAGAAGTATTGGAAATCAGCTGCTGTGCCCTGTCTAAGGCCGCTACAGTATACCCATGGTCTCATATTGGGAGGAATGCTGTAAAATATTATGTTTACGTAAGAAATATAAAGAATTTAGATGATGTAGTACCTAAAAAAAGTTATATTTAGTAGAACATAATCGTACGTTTGACTAATGTCTAAAGAGAATTAGCTCTTCTGAAGGTTAATGATTTTGAAGGCAAAATTTCAATGGCCCTGATAAATAATTAAGTATTATTAATATTTATATCTAGGAAAGGCTCTCAGATATATCGCACAAAGAGTATTATGTTCTTATTTAATATACAATACTTTTATATATTAATTTATGTGTAACATCATTAGGCCTAAGCTTATTTCTTTCTTTTTCATTAGACTCAGATAAATCCGGGTTGATCAAGTTTTGCGGTATCCGAAAAAGTAGTATTATGGTTAAATTTTACTTAAATTTTAAATAATTTATGAATTTTCGTGAAGTGTTCAATGAAAAATAAATCTATTACTTACTATCCACCATTTCTCCAGCTGGCAAAGTTTTCTCTCGCAGAAACCACACATTGTGGATGGCCAATGTCACAGAGGAACGTTAACACATACATACGAAGTAAACCGTCCATGAATGATTCTCCAACAACCTCAGAGTAGCCGAGTCGGGTTGTTATCGCTGCACTCAGCCTGATTGCTTCAGTCTGTATATTAATAAATACGTCCTTATATTTTGAATCTTAAACTTCAAGAAAAGAACTAGGGAGGAAATCATGTGACCAAACAAGTTTTAGATATGACTAAATAAAGATCAGCTCCAGTATTGACAAATGATTGAAAAGAATCATTTGTTAATACTGAAAGAAATATAAAATACGTCTTCATCGTCCAGATGAAGACGTATTGTCTCGACCATAGTTAGAGAAAATGCTGGTAAATGCATTTGAGATATAATAAAATGTATCCAAGGGATATTTGTCTATAAGCGGGCTACAAAAAAGACCGCGATGGTATATAATAATATTTGGTAAGTATTACTTGCTTTACCCATTTTAACTTATTTTTAATTTTTGTGAATTGTAGGTATTAGGAAAGATAGAGAAAAGGGAATTCAACATTTTGGCCGTATGCATGCCCTTAAAGCCCTTGTCAATTTACCCGTAATCGTTGAGCACTGTCGCTGGTTGAAGCCAATCTGCCCAAAGCGAAATTGAAGCCAGTTATAGCGGCAATCCATGGTGCGTAAGCATCTTCAAACTCCAAAAATGAAAGAATATTAAAGGCTCTGTTATAGGTCATGACTCCTGCGCGTGCAAAATTGAACAAGTCATCTACAATCTGAAACAAAAATTTAATTATTCGGTCGGTCACCAAAATATTTTTTGATTATTTGTACAAAATATAATTGTTCCTCAGAATTATGTACATACCTGAGCTCGATTCAGTTCATGTATTACTGTTCTCTCGGTACTTCTTAGAGCTCTGGTGATAAGGGCCCAGTTCGTGTTATCGTAGTTTACTTTGTAAAATCCTGAGACAAAGATAAACCATTACTTGAAAATATAATTCAAAGCGCCAAGAAACTCAGCTGTTATTCAAAAATAATAATTCAAATATCATCAATCAAATCATCGCATGATACGTCACTTTGCGACTTTTGACTCCTGGTGATCCTTAGGTTACGGGGAAAAAATGATTGAGATTGTGGTTTATAGAGCATGGAATTAATGAATTCTGCATCCATAAGGTTTAACATGAGTGGTACACTTTACTTTGAGCATTACATAGATTTTCTCTAAAACGCGGATATTATCACTTTTGCATTTCAGTGTACTCACCAGATTCTTGCTTATTAAAGATGACCCATTCCAGACCTAGAGTTCCCCTTTTTATTGAGGTGGTTTGCCCTGTTATCACTTGTGAGGGTTTTAAGTTTGTAAAGTCAGGGGCACCAGCTCTTGTCCAAGTGATGGGGATTTCCCAGAGGCTTGGGAACTGAGATACACCAGTGTCACGTTCCCATCGGGCCTGAAAAATGACTCAAATTGACATGATTGCAAGAGACTGGACGGATTGAGGCTCATTCCCTTGGGGCAGGAACGTTTAAATGTGGGATGAAAAATGCGTTGATGCGTTGGCCTCGACCCATGTCAGGGAAACAGGAACAATACCTGGAGCGGCAGTGGAAATAGCCGAATCTGGCAAAGTATGCATCTCTCATTGAGTCGTATGTTTGTGCCGTTTGCAGTTGAGACCTTAGGCCAATGATGCCAGAGTGCAAAAAAATCTTATCTGTTCTAACATCTCGATTATATACTCTTCATCTGATAAAAGGGCTGGCTATTTTTACGCACAAATAATCAGCTTAGCAATTAAACATAGAAACGCTGCCAGCATTCTTAAGAACATTCTACGTGGCCATGATTTTTATGGTACTAGCATTTTAGTATTTTAGGAGAATAATATAATTTATATGTTAAGTACATACATATTTTACATACGCAACTTATCCATTCATTTATTCTAACTCTGAAAGAGCAAACGTATGTTGTTAAAAGAAAGGTAATGTAATAAGATTCTATGTTGTTACAGTCTCATTGTACTAAAGAAGTGCTTTCATTTCCTAATTAGTAGTTTTATAGTAATTCAACGACCACTTGTTTAAGTTGATTCTAGGAATATTCTCAATTATAAGATATTAACAATTCCATACTTGTGTCACGAGCATTTCCCCGGTGGCTTGATTGATGGAAACACTCAATACAGGATGTCCGGCTTTCTCAGACCAGGATCTGAAGTAGGAATCAATGGTGATGCCACCGTATCCTTCGAGCGCACCGTCTTCTACAGCCGCTTCGTCAAGGTTTTGGAACAGATGATAAGGCTCTGCTACATTAAACTGTCTGTAAAATTAGATAAGATTGCTAAACATTTCCTTACAAATAAAAATCTGTGTATAAATCAAATGGCAAAATTTTGGAATTTACCTTAAATTTCATTAAAAAAAATATCTTTCAAGAACATGACGAGCCAAAATATTGAAATAGGTTTAAAACCTATCAGCCTAAAATGGAGCTCATTTTTTTATTAGCATTATGTACCTTTTCTTTTATCGTGGTATAATTAAAAATTCATTATGTTTTGAATAAATTTTA